>VZTN01010885.1:0-47552 GCA_013400515.1 Erpornis zantholeuca | reverse complement strand
TATCTACATCTTGATATGAAGATTATTGCAATGTTACCAGGATCACTGTGTACATTAACACATGCTGCTGGCCAGTGTTTGCACAGGAGTCAGGCTTCTCCCTCACTGGCTTCACAGCTTTAAACCTCTCTCATTCTTAGCATTCCTCAAAATTCCTACTTAAATATATAACATGTAATTCTGGAAGGCATTTTGAAATACAAAATTAAGCTGAAATTATGCAAATCAATTAAAATTAAAGACCCCTGTCATTTTGAAAAGCTAGTAAGGGTTTTTCTTCTTTTTCTTCCTCCAGGCTTTGAAAATCTGTGCAAAACTTTCAGTCAGTGGGGATCCAAGGGCTTTCAGGCATACAGAAATTCTTAGGAAGGAGCACTCAATGGAGTTGCCTTCTCCATCCTCCTGTCCCATCCCAGAAGAGACAAGCCCATTCAGAACTGCATTCATCAGCTCTGGAATGAAACTAGAGGTAGTAGTTAACTGTTCTAGAGCTGTAGAAGAGGAATGGTACTGTACTCCTTGCTGCAGGATGTGGCTATGTTTCACTCACCTGAGAGATTGAGGCCCTGAGAGTTTTGTGAAAGCCAAAAATATTTTGCCCTGATGAGAACTTCTGAAAGAGGGAAAAGTTAAATGTTCTCACAAGTGTGTCAGAAACAGTTTGCTTGTCTCCAAGAAGACTAAAAGAGTGATTTTTAATTACTTTTATGTTCTACGTATGCTTGTTTACTCATGTTCTTTCTCTGAAGAGATCAATGCAGACTTTTAACAAGGCGAAATTTGAAGTAGAAGTCACAAAATTATTTTCTACTGTACTTCGGAAAGGAAAAAAAGAAAACTCTAACGTGTGTGGAGAAATGACAAGTCACAGTTGTCTAAAGCCCTAGGGGTTTGAAGGCTAAGTCTAGTTTGCATGTGAAAAATTTTCACAAATGTATGGTTAGAGAACTACAAATTATTTAAAGTGGCAAGAATGTCAGCACCATTATGGTCGTGAGAAGTAAATGGCTCCATATCCAGTTTGGGAAATAGTCAAGGTGCAAATTCTTCTAAACAGAATCAAGAATTTAACAAGGTTACTGATTCAGAATGGGACCTAACTTACAGGTTTGGTAGCTTTACTCCATCTCTGTTTCCTTGATTTGTTGTTTATTCAAAAATCTGTTTATATTCATATGACGTCCTGTTTACTGTGAAGACTTTCATAAGAGTGTGTCAGTATCAGTTTATTCTTCTTAATGTCTAATCACATCTGCTGAATTCACTCATATTTGTTTCTTCTGTGCTTTGACAGTCCATTAGATATTTTTTTCTCCCTCTCTTTGTCAGCTCATATGTTGGGGATTATTCCGATTTTATAGTGCCTCAGTCCAAGATTCTTTACAGGCATGCATTGAGGTTTTTATTTATAATGTGTTCTTAGTCTTTCTGGTCCCTCCTTCAAGAGGCCAGACCTGGGTGTTGACACCTTCACTGTAAATTAAATCTGTTAAAGCTGGGTATTGATGCTCTGTCAAATGAACAATTGTTTCCTGGAAAGGAACTTATCCTGGACTACTGCATTTGAAGGTTTTGGGAGGGCCATGGCTTTCTGTAATACTTTTTATCATAAATCACCTTTTTTTTTTTCCTAGTTCTCTTTTTTTTTACCTCTAGTCACTAGGCATTTATTTAAATGGAAATTAAATCAGATTCTGCCTCCTCTCTGTTGTCTGCCTCATGAAAGCCACTCTGTCAAATTCATTTGGCAACCCAAACTGTCCCCTATGTGGTCATCATCAGAAGCACTCAAAAGTGCTTTTAAGCCTGCAAAATGAAAACGTGGAATATATTACTTTTTAAAAAAAACCAATTATTATCTTGGAGCTGGTTTCTAGACTTTCTTTTACTTAAATCCCGCCTACCTCACATACATAGAAAACATGTTGTTCCACTGAAAACTCACATACTTAGTGCACCATGTGTGCTGTATAGGTAAACAGATTTAAATGGAAAACATCAATTACTTGGTCAATCCACAGAAAAATTTAATAAATCCAGGTTATCTAGGTTCAACTTTGGTTTGGCAATAGATTTTATTTTGTGGCCTTGGAAGACTCCCTTGCTTTGTCAACTTCTACTCCTCTGCAAGAGAGAGTTTTGTTACCAAAGGATTGCTACCTTTCCAGGGCATCACAAAGAAAAAACACCACTGAAAATGAAACTTTGAGGTATTTCTGTGAGCAGTGACTATCTAATTAGGCAGATAGGTGAAGCTAATATTCATTTGTAGATACAGTCAATGGCATACTGATACTTCTAGAAATCTCACTGTCTGTAATCTAACATAGCTCATAAAAAAAAGATTAAAGTCCCACAGTGAATCATGGAGAGCCTGTGCTTCTTTATCCTGCTTATTTCTAAGAGTTATCCTCCTCAACACTGCTTGATTTAAAAGAAAAATTGGCACACATGGTGGTTGGTTCAGATAAAGGTATGCTAATCACTGACTGGTTTCAGTTTATAAAAGCTGCTAGATATTTCATCCCTGGTATGTGGCTTTGGAAATGAAGATGATTTAATTGCAGGTGGGACACAGAAACTCTAATGAAAGAAACCCACATTCTTAAGGAACAAAGGACAAATTTCAAAGAGGTTTTTTGCTTTTATCCAGTGGAAGATGAGGTCATAGTTAGGAGCAAGATGGCTCCCAGAGATAGATGCCTGCAGTAATAGATTGGGGGCTTATCAGAGTGCCAAGCTGCAGCACTGGGGATTTTTGAAGTGAGTGTATGGTTGAGGTGCTTGTCCATATGCTGAGTGAGAAAGCAAGCCCTTGATAAATAAAGCCAGTACAATTTTAGTGAAATAAATCTAGTTCTGGTTAGAAGCTAGAACTTCAGGTTTTGCCTATGAAAACTGTTCTGTTCTTTTGATGAGGACTAGGACAGAAGCATCTAAAAATAGTGGAGTAAGATGAGGGGTAAAAAGGGCAAAACATCCCTTGAGTATAGAACTGCTATTATGTCTTGAGTTTCTGTCCTTTTAAGATGGGGATGGTTTCTTACACTCTTTAATGCACATTGTCAACAGAAATTAAACACTACTACTTTTTTTTATTAATACTATAAAGATCTATTAAGAAATAAGCTAAAGTGACAATCTTAGTCTCCTATTTAAAAATTGTGTGCAAATGCTACTCTGCCTGTACATATGCATATAAATATTATCATTCTTGGGCTGATTTGCAGTTTATTGCACTGAAAAAGCTAACACACAAATGTTATTTACATTTACTAAACTTTCTTCACAGAGATAAGAAAGTTCTTATTTCACCCTTGACTGAGAGAAGCTCTTTATTCAATCAGCCTCACTGATTTTATGCTGAAATTCCACAGGCCAGTTGTATCCTCAGCAGACATCAGTCTGACCTGCTCCATTGCATCCCCAAAGCACTGTCAAACTGATGGCTGTTACTGTGTTTCTGAAAAATTCAAAAACATGCTCCTGGAGATTATTGTGATTTATGTGAGCGGCACTTTCTAATCCCTGTCTAATCCCAGATGAGAAGTTGCTCTTTCCAAAGTATGTCCATTACATCACATTGTGCCTGGGAGCCATCTGCTGTTGATGGTGGGGATGCCCAGTTGACACCTTTACATTTCCACTTAAAAAAGACAGCATTAGCAAGTGATTTCACCTCAGTTTTCTTTTCTGTTTGTCATGTCAGCTGTGGCCTTCTCTCTTTCACCTCCACATGCCTTTCTGTTCAGCTACTTTTAACTGGGCGTAAAGATACTGGCTTTGCTCATAAAACACATTTAGTGCTACAGATGAAAAATATTTTGTTGCTTCCTAAGCGGTTATTTTGCAATTGGTTGCTTTTTGTTTCATATTTTGGTCTCTAATAGGTGAACGTGATTTCTGATTTTGTTTTTGTATCTTCCTTTTGATTGTGGAGAACCTCTTTCACTTAGTAAATTATTTCCTGCTCTTCAAGAGAGTGTTAGTGTACCTGAGACCGAATGCACATTTGGGCTCACATGCATCTGAAAAAAAGCTGTGAGTGCTTACTGCACCATACCTGAAGCAATAAGCTTTAAACCTCTTCCACAAACCAAACCAGCTTCAAGGAAGAGAGGGAGGAAGGGTGATACCTTATTTTAAGGTGACATTCTATGTGTGTGCACCTGTAAACACATCTGCACATGGAACTGCTCAGAAGCCATTCCTGTAACTGTGCAAGCCTTGCCTACCTCGTAGCCAGGAAGGTCAGCACTTGAACTTTATTTTATGATACCCTTTGAGTTAGCATCGCCACATAATTTTATGGTAATTTAGAACATTTTTCTAAAAAGTCACAATTTCTGGTTGCATTTACATAGTCTTTAAAATAACTACATTTCAGGGAAAAAAAAAAAAAGACAAAAGACTTGCCAAAATGACAGGCTGCTAAATCAGTCACTTCAATAACTAGGAAATGCTAAAATTTAACTTTTCCAAAGGTCTATTACTTACCCAGAGCGAGATAAATTTTCTTGGAGGTGACAAAATGCCCATTCTGTAGTAATTCAGAACTGTGAATTTTAGTTTTATTCCAAATCGAAGGGTAGGAATGGAGCTTTTTCTGAAAGCTTATGAGAAATTACCAACATATTTTGACTTCTGTTTTAGAATAATTCTTGTCTGAAATAATTAAAGTGTAAACTGCGATCTACATGGAGGGTTCAGACTGTAGTCAAAATAAAAAATTAGTGTTCAAACACTGAGCATTTCTTTCTTGGGTAATTAATAAATTTTGAATTTCTGTCTTCTCTCTCACTGATATTAAATGTTTTTACTCTAAAGTTTAGATTAAAAGCAAATTATGAAATATTTTGTTTCAGAAATATTTGGATGATGTTATTGAAGCTTTAATTTTGATAATATTCAAGTTGTCTCTTTCCATTTTATCATTGAGAATCTTGTGTATTTCTATTTCCCTTGACACTAATCCATCCTTCTCAAAGGGAAGATATGCTATCCTTCTTATACTCATAGACATAGCTGATATCTCTTTAGAAGCTCTTGTTCTCCTCAATGTCCTTCATCAGATTAAATTCTAGATGATGAACTTTGGCTTTCCTGACCTCATCCATCCCTGCATGCTCTGACAGAGCCATGACATTCCTGTCAGGGCATCTGACTCTGCTTCCACCTTCTGCACCTTTCCCTTTTATGTTTCAGTTTAGTCAGGAGCTGCTTTCTCCAGCCACCTCTGCTCCATTTGCTGCTTATCAGGATGGATCATCATTGAGCTTGGAGGAGCTGATCCTTGAAGATCATCCAGCTCTCCTGGACCACTCTTCTCTCTAGGACTATCTCCATGGTATTCCTCCCAGCAGGATCCTGAACATGCCAAGGTCTGCTCTCCTGAAGAGAACCAGCATATAATTAGATTTTTGCTACTAACACTGTTTTTAAATATAAAATCTTGTCTGTAATGTATTTTTTTAATAGTCAATCAAAAACTACATTTCCGTATTCAAAAAATGTTGGTTTTTCTATTATATTGGGGAAATATTTTGGTTTTGCATATTATTATAATTACAAAGATGAATTTGGCAAGGTAAAATTGCAGGTGTTAGATTACATGGTTCAGGTGAAACAACCCAGTAGTTTCCATCAAATATGGGTCGAGAAATATTTCTGTTTATCTAGAAACACTTTTCAACTTATAAAAATTTCAGTTAAATTTTATAGCCTGTATCTGTTAGCTACATCTTTTTCTTCACATAAATATATTTATCTGACTTCCGATGGAATGGAATCCAGTTTCAGGTGTATGGAATTAAAATAGATTTAGATGGAATTCCAAAGCAGCTGTCAGGTTAGATGATTCTGTAACAAATATCTGAGTCTTTTTTTCTTTTCCAACCTCTCCAAACTTGGAAGCCTGGGAAACAAGGTTCAGAAGGGTTTTATACAAAATTTTTTTTATCATTATGGCTGCCATCTTTCCTGGTGCCTCTTGTCATTTGCAGAGAGGTTATGCCTCATGTGGAATCTCCTGTAGAAGTCAAACAAAAAATCAGGCTGCAATGTATGTGAGGAAAGGTAAAAAAAAATTCAAAAAATCAAAGGGAAGGTGAGACAGGCATGGGGCCCTGCAAGGAAGAGAATGGAAATACTACTAGACCTCTGTATTGAGGTCATCAAAGGTAAGTAAACGAACTAATTGGAATATACTATCAGTGTTCTATTTATTTTCTTAGAGATGCTGCTGTTATGTTACTATTTTTCCCCTTTAGACTGATGAAGTGATAATCACATTTCTGGTTTTCATGCTGGAAATTAGGAATAGAAAAAACACGTCAGAAATGAGGACAGGAAGAAAGGAAGTGGAGATAATGACCCATTATGAAGGTTAAACTTTGAGAAAAAGCAGTCAGTAGTTCCAGAGACATTAAAATATATATATATATCTGAGGCATTAATTTTAATACAGATTTTGTTGCATTGTTGTGTCCCTGCCCTTTTTTTTTTAATAGCAAATTTAACATGATAAATACAATTTAGAAGTATTTATAAAAACTTTTCTGTCGTGGAGTTTGTATTGGTTTTGTGCAGTCTGGTTTTAGGTAGGCGCGGGGCCACAGAGATGGCTCCTGTGAGGAAGCTGCTGGAAGCTTCCACCGTGTCCAGCAGAGCTAATCCCTGATGGCTCTGAAGATGGACATGCTGCTGGCCAAAACTGGGCCAATGAGAGGGATTGGTAATGTCTCTAGGATGACATATTTAAGGAGAAAAACCGAAGTCACACAGTTTTTCTGCTAGTCAGGGAAGAGGAGGAGGTGAGAATACGTAAGGAATACCACATGGAGACACCAAGGTCAGGGGAGAAGGAAGGGGAGGAGGTGCTCCAGGTGCCAGAGCCGAGGTTCCTCTGCAGGCAATGGTAAGGACCACGGTGAAGCAGCTGTGCGTGCCCCTGCAGCCCCTGGGGATCCACAGGGGATGCAGATATCCACCCACAGCCCATGGGGATCCATGGGGGATGCAGAGATCCACCCACAGCCTTTGGGGATCCACGGGGGATGCAGAGATCCACCCACAGCCCATGGGGATCCATGGGGGATGCAGAGATCCACTCACAGCCCGTGGGGATCCACAGGAGATGCAGAGATCCATCCACAGCCCATGGGGATCCATGGGAAATGCAGAGATTCACCCACAGCCCATGGGGATGCACGGGGGATGCAGAGATCCACCCACAGCCCGTGGGGATCCACGGGGGATGCAGAGATCCATCCACAGCCCATGGGGATGCACGGGGGATGCAGAGATCCACCCACAGCCCATGGATCCACGGGGGATGCAGATATCCACCCACAGCCCGTGGGGATCCACAGGAGATGCAGAGATCCACCCACAGCCTGTGGGGATCCATGGGGGATGCAGAGATCCACCCACAGCCCATGGGGAGGTGCCTGTGCCGGAGCTGGTGGATCCCTGGAGGAGGCTGTGATCCAGTGGGAGACCCGGTGGAGAGAGAGGGCCCTGCTTCCAGGCTGGAGCAGCCTGTCCTTGGGGGACTGCACCCCATGGAAAGAGAGACCCACAGCACAGCAGTTTTGGGAGGACTGTGTGCCTGTGGGAGGGACTCACACTACAGCAGGTTTGGCAGGACTGCTGCTCATCAGAGTGGGCCCACGTTGCAGAAGTTCACAGAGAACTGTCTCCTGTGGAAGGGACCCCACAGCCTCCCAGGGGAAGACTCCTCTCCCAGAGCAGCGGAAGGAATCTCAGTGATGCAGTGACCAAACCCCCGTGCCCTGTATCTCTGCACTGTCGGTGGGAAGGAGGCAGGGGCTGGGGGGAAAAGGTGTTTTAAGGGCTTATTTTATTTCTTATTAACCTTCTCTGATTCTGTTAGTAATAAATTCACTTTGTAACTTCAAGTTGAGCCTGTTTTGCCCTTGAAGTGTTTTCTCCTGGTCCTTATCTCAACTCATGAAGCCTTTGTTAATTATTTTCCCCTCTCTTCTCTGCCCAGATGTGGCAGGGGAAGGTGAGCAAGCAACTCTCGTGAGTGCCTGGTGTTGGGCCAGTGTCAAACCACAACAGGGTTTTACTCCTCCTTGAAAAATTGTATGAGATCTTGGACTCAGAAGAGGAGATAATGTTCAGTAGTGGAATTATCTGAGCTGTCTTTATTGGAGAGACAGTGAAAACGGTGACTTACTGTTACTTCATCAGGCCACCACATGGGATGAATTACTGGTTTTATGGCATATAACAGTCTTAGCGAGGGAAGCTATGGAAGCTTAATGCCTATGGAGCCCTCTGGGTCCTGTGCTTTGACTACAATAATTCCATGTGGCACTACAGGCTTGGGGTGGAGTGGCTGGAAAGCTGTCCAGCAGGAAAGCACCTAGTTGACATTGACTGAACCTGAGCCAGGAGCATGTGCCCAGGTGGCCAAGAAGGCCAGTGGCATCCTGGTCTGTACCAAGAATAGCATGGCCAACAGGACCAGGGCAGTGATTATCCCCCCATGCTCAGCACTGGTCACACTCCAAGTGCTCTGTCCAGTTCTGGCTCCTTCACTTTAAAAAGGACATGGGATATACTGGATCATATCCAGTGAAGGACAACAAGTCTTGTGAAAGGTCTCAAAAACATGACCTCTGAGGAACAGCAGAGGGAGCTGGGTTTGTTTAGTCATGGGAAGAAGAGGCTTGGGGGCACCACATCACTCTCTCCAACTCCCCGAAAAGAGGGTGTAGGGAGGTGGGGGCTGGTCTCTTCTACTATGCCTGCAGTGAGAGGACCAGAGGAAATGGTCTTAAAATGAGACAGGGGAGATTCAGATCAGATATTAGGAAAAATATTTTTCACTATTAGGGTGGTCAGGCATTGGAAAGGGTTGCCCAGGAAGGTGGTGGTGTCACCATCCCTAGAGGTGCTTAAGAGGCCCCTGGATCTGGCAGTGGATGATGCGCTTTTAGAGATTTGGGGGTTACAGTGGTAGTGCTGGGTTGATGGTTGGACTGGATGACCTTAAAGGGCTCTTCCAACCTTGATAATTCTATAATCTATAATGCTGCCAGGATGGGGCATCCACAACCTCCTGGGCAACCAATTCCAGTGTCTCACCACCCTCAGTCACCTCTCTCACCCTTATGTGAGACATTATCATTACTCAGCTGTCTCTATGACTATAGATCAAATACTGACATCACAAACCAACACAACAACTCAACATGTCCTATTCCTTGACAATCTCTGGATGATAAGGTAATAATCTTGGCTTCCAAAAGATGTCTTGTTTTATTTTCTCCTTTCCATTTCATGATGTATACTTAGCCAAAGTCAATAATCGGGAGACGACTGAATATTTGACATCATTTTGTCTACAGAATTGTCTTTCTACTGCTTAATATATTCAGTGGCACATTTCATATGTGGCATTCTTTCTTCCACAGATGCAGTGGTTTATACATGTGTCTGGGAATTGTGTTTCCCTTTGATTTATTAACTAAGCACAAAGGCTTTGTCCTGTTATTGCTATCTTTATTCACACAAGGCTTGGCACATTACAGCAATCCCAGCTACAGCTCATTTAGGGCTGTTTTCTTTTGAGCCTTGTTTGTTTCACCTAATTACTTTTGCAATAACTATTTTTAGGTTTCTGACATTCATTTATACTGAGGTAGTTTATTCTTTATGTGTTTTTATATCCTGGGTTGGTCTCCTAAATGCGTCTCCTCAATGTGTGCATTTAGTTTGTTCTTGAGTAATTACAGGAGACCTTCCTGAGAGGAATGAAAACATAAACATATGGGTAGCATGTGAGTGGCATCTGAATGATGTGAGTGAGTAGAATATACCTGTAAGAGTGGTAAGCCCGGGTGAACGTCTGCATGTGGATATCCCTTTCAGATCTTGCTGCTATAATTCTTGCTCCTGCATCATATCAAGAGATTGGACTGGAGGATGCCTTGGGTTTTATTTTAAGCCTGTTTTTTGTCACTGTTAATAATTTGCCAAAATTTAAGAGAAACACATTTTTGGATTCCTATCTCAAGGAGCTGGTTTCACAGCTTGCTTTCCTAATGGGCATATAAAATGAATTCTTCTATTGGCTCTTAGATCCATCACTTAATTTTAAGTTCGCCGAACTCATCACTTGTGTCTCTTGTTAAGAGAATAAAGCAACTAAAGAATCAATTAATGATATTCACAGCCAGCCAAAGCCCAGAACTGCTTTCTCACAGCTCCCTTGAAGTGCCAATGATGGGACTACACTTAGATTGTGTAGGTTTTGCTTGTTAATGTCAATAAAGCTCTCCAAGACTCCTGTGTAATGAATAACAGATATGATATCTTAAGGCAGACATAAAACATTTTGTGCTTTAGCAACATGACATGGGATCTGGATTCTGAGCCCAGCTTACTCCAATAAAGTTCAGGGTTTTTGTAGTCAGGCATAGATTCAGGCTCGTCTTTCTCATCAAGAGAATACCAGGGAAATAACATTTGCTATGTGTGGGCCTTGTTTCTCCTGCAAACCCACAGTCACTTCAAACCTTGCTGGCTGTGGAAAAGTTAGTTAATCAAAACATTAATGAATTCTGTGTTTTTATATACTTTGTACGCAGTCATATAGAGCAGCAAAATACTGTCTTAAGAACATGGTATTCCAGATAGCCAAGCACACGACTCTTGTCAGCTCAGTTGTTGGTTTGAACCTGCATCCACTAAATGCTATTCATATACTGACTGTACTTTTTAGAGGAGTATTTCTTTTATATTTGCGGTAACTTCCACTATCTTTTAGACATTTTTTAAACATGAAAGGTGTTCCCCTAAAGTACATCCAGTATAAAGGGTGAAATTGACAATATGTAGAGCCTGGTGGCTGCAAATATCCCTGAGTGTTAAAGAGGCAGAATGACTTTGGTGCTGCAATGGACAGATGCAGGGAGCAGCAAACCCCCCCGTGGAGAAACACCATCATTTGGTTGTCTGTTTATCAGCTTTCTGGTAAATAGGAATCAAGTGCTTTTATCACCTGAATAAGTTGGTGATGTTTGGAATTAATAAAAAAATAAATTAATTTTCTAGTGGTAGTTCAGACTGCCAATTATGGCCAGAGGCCTCTTACATAATGTGCCAGGCAAAGAGAAAACTACAATTGTCAGAGAAAGAAGCTGCTAGAAAAGGATATCTGCAGGTGATTAACCTAATGAGCATCAGGATTTTCATATAAACTGTTAGCTTATTCTTGTGCTAGTACTTGGAGCTCATGACTCTGATTTTTGCAATTCTGGTCCTGGCTTTCATATATGTGGTTGTATTTTTTTAATGTTGCACAGCATTTTTGGGTTTGTTTGATTTTTTTTTTTTTTTTGGCTTGGCTGACTTCTTTGCAAAATGACAGTAGTATTCACTTACCTTACCTTAGAGTTATTGTAAACCTTAATTAAACTTCCCCTGAGCATCTTGGAGAGGGCTGGACAAAAGCTACTGTCGAGGCAACAGCAATTTTCTGGGACCAAGCAGTGTTGAGCAGCATGGGATATTTAATATCCCAGCTTTTACCTTCTGCTGTGTCAGACAAAAGGATGAGACATTATCTTGGTAGATTAAGAGGTAGCTAGAAAAACTAGACTCAATTTTTTTTATAAATAGGAACTTGACAAAATTTATTTGTTGAGGCTGAAAATATGCATTCATTTGGCTATAGCTGGAATATTCAAGCTTCATTAAAAGAATAATTAAAGACAGAGTCCATTCAAAAACTAATGAGAGCATTTCCATTTGTCCTTTGCAGAAGTGGACTCTTTTCCTTTGTAAATCCCAGCCTGTTTTGTTTCAAAAAACTAAAAAGCACGCTTTCACTTCTCAGTTTGAACTAACATTTTTCATATTAACATTAACACTGTATGCCACAAACATACATCAAAACTATCAGTTGTATGTCTATAAGGACTGTAAATGAATATCATATCCTTGTGAATTTAGAGCATGAGAGAGGCTTCACTCTAAGATTTATACATCATTCCTAGCAGGTGGAAATAAAACTAACCTCACAAGGGGCTGTTTAAAACCCTGGATGAACTTGAGATAAGCAGCAGTTGAGGGAAGCTAAAGCAGTGGTTACATTACCATGTTAATCTTCAGCAGCTCCAAAACCAGGAGTCTCAGCTTCATATCCACCCCCACTGCCAGTGCTGGGTGTCATTGTCACCTTTTCTCTTGTGCCTCAGCTAGCAACGTTCAGCCTTGTGGTGATCAAAATGGGGAAGAGCCTCACTGACTTTTGCTTTTCATTTTCAGGTTTGGATTTCACTCAAAGTCACACTGCTTTGTGTGATTTTCTGTCTGCCTGGGTGAAGGGAGGAGGTTGGATCAGTTGGGCAGCAGTCACGTTCTCCTTTTCAGCAAATGCCTGACCCAGTGATGGCCTCAAAGGTCAGTGTAACCATCCAGTAAAATACTTCCGAACTGCGTTTTACATCAAAGACATGTAGTTCAGGAACAAAGAATGGAATGTCACGTGGCACAACAGATTTGGGATATATTTTGGGTGTGGTAATTCATAAGTAACATGTTATCCCCTACAAGCTCTGCAAGTTAATTGAGGATTGGTAACATAGGTTTCTGTACAGAAGACACTCTTCCCTAATGCTTAGCCTTGGCCGTGGCATGTAACTCTGGAGCGAGCCATAAGGAGGGCCACAAAGATGATCAGAGGGATGGTGCTTTACTCAGGGAGTGGTGAAGCACTGGAACAGGTTGCTCAGAGGAGCTGTGGACATTCCATCCCTGGTTCAAGGCCAAGCTAGATGGAGCTCTATGGAACCTGGTCTGGTGGGAGGTGTCCCTGCCCACGGCATGGGATTGGGACAAGATGATCTTTGGGTCCCTTCCAACCCCAAAAATTGCATGATTCTATGATAACAGTGGAAAAATGACATGGATGCTTAGGATTTCCAGCAAATGTATAAAATGTAAGTTAAAAATAAGATCATTAAATTATTATAGATTTATGCATATATAATAGTTTTACTAATTTCAACAGTTAAATTTATTTTAAAAATAAATAAATAAATGGATTTTATTTATTTGTTGTGGGCTCCTCATCCTTCAAGGTGTTCAAGACCAGGTTGGATGGGGATCTGAGTAACCATGGGGATCTCAATAAATCCAATGCAGGGTGTTTGGAAAAAAATGATCTTTAAGGTCCCTTCCAAATCTAACAATTCTAGGATTCTATGATTCTATTTTCAAGTAGGCTGGAGAAACAAAAATGGTACATTTTAGCATTCAGTTTTAAACCAAAATTAAATATTTCAGAAAAAAGAAGTCAGTCCTTTCAGCTCAACTGCCAAAGTATATAACGTTGAAGGAAACAACCAAAATTATAAGATTCTAAGCAATCATCCAAGGGGTTTTTTTCTAAGTTATGTTATACCCAGGGCAGACCAGTAGGCTTTTCACAATCTTGCAAAGTCACATTGTTTCTGGAAGAAATAATAAAACCTCCACCTTGCTTTTCAGAAAACTGTAATTGTGAGGATTTAGTGTTATTTAGGATCAGTGGCAAAGCAAGGGAACAAAGTAATTGAATGCTTTGCTTGAAAACAGAGATTTAAATTCCTATGTCCTCTATCTTGAGCCTTGTAAAGCTTTTTGAATCACTGAGATTCAACCTCTGAGGTTTTTTTGTTTTGTTAGCTGCAGGTCTTTTGATTCTGCTGTGATGGGGCAGTTTGTCCTGAAGTGAAAGGCAGATGTAGAAAGAGGAAAGACGAAATGGAAGCAATATGTCATCAAGTGAATAATTCCATAAAATTTAATGGAGATGTCAGAAAAGACAGAAAATATGGAGAAAATTAGCATCATTGTTTAGCTAGATAATCAAAGTATCTTTTACTAAAGTAAAACGCTGACTTTTCTGAAGAAGTGAAACTAGCTGAGAGCACCAAACACTCCTGTAATGAATTCAGAGGCCAACAAGTAAGAATAACTGTATTATGAAAATCCTGTTGGAGCTGTAGAAATTGAATTATTAGAAATGTTCATAGTTTAAAACTAGATTTTGAAAGAACCTCAAGCTCAAGTAAGCCTTCAGTTCATACCCCTTTTAGCAGGAGAACAGATCTTTGAAGAAGGCACACATCAGGTGTCTTTAATAGCTGTGAGGTGTTCTTTAGGTGTGGTCTGTCCTTCACAGTAAGGAGTTATACAAAGAACCACTTCCCAAAGAGATGTTGGAAGGCACTGATTCTTAGAGATGTGATTATGTCTCATGCAACAAATTATTCTTACTGGTGTTCCTGCTTGTATTGGGGATGAAACAGGCAGTGTTTAGTACCATTTGATATTTTCTTCTCTCTCTTCATATAGGCAGATGCACTAAGTGTGGAGTAAACCAAACTTTCCTTCTCTCTACTTATCACTCCCCCACTTACCTACCTAGCTCCTGAAATGGTGTTAGTCACACTATCCTACAGCTCTCCCAAATACCAGGGAGCAATTCTGATCACCTTCATCTATCCACAGTGTGCTAAAGACAAAAAACCCAAAACACAAAAGTGTTCAGCATTGATGTCTGGATCAATGTCTGCTCATCCCTTCTTTTGTCTGAGCAGCAATGTAAGAATACAGCACACTGCAGCACCGGTAACTCAGGTAATTCTTTTAAAAAGACTTGAGCACACAAATAAGATTATATTCCTAATGTAAAAATACAGGAGTCAGTGAAGCCACCACAGAAAACAGGCTTATTGAGATGCATCAGTTTTGCAAGACTTGGTCCAAAAAGCAAAAATATGGATAGACACAGATATTCTCAAGAGGAAGGGACTAGGAAATCTGGAGCAATATAGATTAAAATAACTTCTGCCTTAGCAATCAATTAGCCACGTGTCACTACTAACACAGAATGAAATATATCTAAGAGAAAGAAATTATATAGAAGAGAAAGAAACTCTGAAATAAAACTTCTGCAGAGTCTTTCCAAAGAAAGGGCTTTCTGACAGCTTTGCGCTCTCTGGCTTCATTATGGAGTTTATAATTGGTGTGATAGGAATAATTTATTTGTTTGCATCTTAGATTTAATGAGTGGCACTGGGTTAATAAAGACAAGAAAAGCAAGCCACCAAACCCCAAGCTGCTGCAGATGATGGCTCCCGTACATCTCCTGGTGGATCTGCAACCTGTCAGGAGCAGTGGGGAAGGAGGTTTCTATTAGTGAACACAAAGTCAATATTGCTCTCTTTTCATCCAATTATAGTCAGTAAAATCATCAGGGTTACGGATGTTTGAAGACACAGCTGGTGCTTTGACTTCTTCAATGAGAAAATTTTTCTTGACTTAAACTTCCATTCTTGTCAGGTCATCTGAATTATTCTGCGCTAGCAGTGATATGAGTGGAACAGGACTCAGAGTCTGTGAGTGACATTTTTGGAATATTCGTCTTGTATTCATGTCTGAACAGCTTCTTGCTTGGGAGCAGCCTTGTTCCATCTTGCTCCAGTAGTACAGGTCAAAAAGCACAAATTATCCTCTTTGCTAGTGTAGCACATTTTGTTTGAGGTTCTCAAACAGCTCTGCAAATCTTAAGTTTCACAACCCTTCTTGATTCCCAAGAAAGCTGGGAGGAAAAAACAGAAACCAGCATACTCAGAGGTATCTACTAGTTTTGATTACAGATTCATAGGGTTTTTTTGAGCTTTTTTGTCTGTTTGTTTGTTGAGAATTTTTTTTTTGTATACCAAACAGAGCTGAGGCTGGGTTACTCTTCTGTGCCACAGGATCACCAGGAGGCCTCGGCATGTGCCCAGTTCTGCGTGCTCCAGTCCTGCATGCAGAGCCCGTGGTGCACACAGACTGGTGTTCCTGACATGCCAAGTGC
Source organism: Erpornis zantholeuca (assembly GCA_013400515.1). Lineage (NCBI taxonomy): Eukaryota > Metazoa > Chordata > Aves > Passeriformes > Timaliidae > Erpornis > Erpornis zantholeuca. Next base: position 31,666 of record VZTN01010885.1, on the reverse strand, counting down.
TTAATCATCTCAATGGGATTTAAGAGCAGCTCAGGCTGGACACAAACAGAAGAACAAGTAGTTTGTAACTGCTTCAAGGTGGTACCCTGGAGTGCTCTTGCATTTGTTGAGGTTCCTTGAAGGAAAGGGTTGAGAGCTTATTAAGGCAACAGAGCAAGCTGGAAACAGATAGGATTAACCTGATGGTAACACATGGAATAATATAGAACCCTGCAAGATTTGTTCTAAGCAAATTGCTGGAAAATCAACTGTGATCTGAAGCCCATGGCATGGGGACTTCTGGGAACATTTTGGTGTGGGTCACTATGATGTCCTCCTAAATGGAAAAAGTTTCCCATGCTGCAGCAGTACTGTGCTTGGTTCAGCAGAGCTATTCATTCCTCCAGTCTACTTGTATTCTGTTCTGGCTCCTCGTTCCTAACCCCCAACCGAAAAATTACCTATTGGACAGCTACGCTTGTGAATAGCCACTTCTTTTTGTGATGTAATTTCATTTTCATACCCCCATGACCGACTTTTGAATCTCTTTTATGGGTAATTAGCATTATCCTCTATCATCCATATACTGACAGTTTTCATTGATCCACCACCTTTGGGCAGTGTGATAATCATTTTATGGTCCTGGTGGCCATGCCAGGCTTAAAAAAATAAAAAAAAAATTAAAAAAAAATCCCTTGATCTGTTTTATTCAAGGACATGTTCTCATTGCAGGACTAATGTAAACAGAGTGAGATGAGAATTACACTTTGTTTAAGGAGACAGTGAGAAATTGCCATTTGCAGCTCATGCGTTCCTGATATCTGAATCTCATTGTGCCTGTGGATATCATGCTCTGAGATACCCACAGATCCTGCTGAGTAGCAGAGTCTGACTATGTGTGGTTGAATCATTGTTGAGATGTGGCTTCATATCTGTCTAGACTTAGTTTGGCTGGGGTTTCTTAATTATTTTTTAATTTATTTTTCTGCTAATTTTCCTCATCCATGAATGGTCATCATATTCTGTTATTACTGCTTAATATAAAATGTGAAGATATGTTTGAATTTCTTGATGGGAGAAATGCAGTTGCTTTACATGGCTTCACTTTCAATAAATGATGCCAAGCCCTGGTATTAGGAAGAAATTTACTGTAAGACAGACTAATGGCTGCAAAACTGTCCTTCTTTAGGCAATATTGTCATAGCTGGAATAAACTGGCACCTTCATATGGTCACAGTGCCCACTGTGACCATTTGCAAGGAGCTTAACGAAGATTTCTTGTTCTTTAGACTGTGCCAGTACTACCAGAACTGTTTGTATTCACTTTCCATCTAACCAAATTTATGAAGTTTGGGTAAAAAGGCAAGCAGTCATTTTTTCTGTGTTATGGCCACACAGTCTGTTGGACTTGCCTAAGACTCTGTTAGCTAAGGTAGGGCACTGAATCAATTGTGTATTTTGTTGATACAGATGATTCATAAGATTTTGATGACTTTATGCTAATTGTGTTGTTGCTCTTTCTTTTCCCATTTGATACATACTGGGTTACTGGTAGAAGAATGTATCTTATCTCAGGTGGCAGCTAGTAGCAATTAGCTTTCCCTTGCTGAGATCACTGCCCTCAGAAATGGAGCAGCGCATTTCACTGAGCAGAGGAAATTGAGTTTTTTGCCAGCCAGTTTTGGTTGTGATAACCACAGACCAGACTGAGATGCCCCAGTGCAATTACAAGGTAATTTGCTTCAGGCCTTATAGCTTGCTGAGTTTTTCAAATGTCAAAGAAAAGTAAGAAAAAAAGGTGTGTTCGTCCTAAAAGCATGAAGTTATTGGGATTGTTAGTGTTGCTACTGCTGTGTGCTGTTACTTACATAGATGAAGGTGCATATTTTGGACTTACACCATCACAATCAATCTGCATCTCTTACAGCATTCAGTCAGGAATTTATGCATCACTGTGGAAGATCAAATCATCTCTTTCTTGAAAAATGTACTCTGAAGACGTGCCAGGGGGTACTGCTGGTGCAATGCCAAGAGTAAGTGCATGGATCCATGTAACAGATCCATGAGACTCCTTTCCAACTGATATTGCAGGTACAAGGAGTTTAGATGAGTTCAATGAGGGACAGGAGAGGACCTCGGCAGAGATATTCATTGGTGCTGCTACACAGACAAAGCACAAAACACACAAGAAATGTATGTACAAGTATTAGAGTAGAAAATATTATACTTGCTTATCATGTTCCTGTTTTTCCTAGGTTTTCATAGTGTCCACTACTGAAGACAGAAATCTGGGCTAAGTGTGCTTTGAATCCAGGACACAGTCTTATGTTCCTTCTAGCTACAGCCTCCCCTGTCCTGTCCTGACCAATACATACTCAGTATTGTTCCATCCAGCCTACATTTTAGAATTCTTCAATTTTTCCAGCACAGGAATTTCGCTAAGTTCATCCTGTAACTTGAATGCCAGCTGGGGCTCTCCGTATCAATATTGTCCTGCACTTTGTTAACTGTGGGACCTTTCTTTTACTTCCTACTCCTGTTTCAACCATTCTTATCAACATGCCACTCTTATGTGTTTTATTCCTCCATGTAGTGTCTGCTCTTTAGTAATTTTTTGCCCTTTATTTTGGGAATTCTCTAAGAACTTGTTAAAAACCAAAGATTATTTTCTTTTGCCTTTGATTTCTGAAATTTGATTTTGCCTATGATTTCTGAATTTTGCCTTGAATCTGTTGGTAACTCATATTTTTTAAATGATTTTGAGAAAAAAAAAAGATACATTACTCTGTCATCAATAATATATTTGATGAATTTGGGCACTTGTAAGTCACTGATCTGCATTCACATTGCATGATGCACACTGCTAGAGCTGCAGTGTCTAGAAGTTAATATTCTAGACAGATTTTGTAATTATAGACAGACTATGTAATCCTACAGGGGAGTAAGATTACATAGTTCACGTGTTCAGATTGAGGCACATGAGCACAAGAATAAGGTAGGTATCACAGAACAATTCAGGTTGGAAAAGGCCTCTGAGATAAAGTCCAATCTTTGACTGATCATCACCTTGTCAACTAGACCATAGTACTAAGTGCCATGTCCAGTTGTTTTTTGAGCACCTCTAGAGATGATGACTCCACTGCCTCACAGTACAGTCAGTCCCAATGCCTGACAACCCTTTCAGTGAAGAAATTCCTCCTCATGTCCAACCTGAACCTCCCCTGGTGCACCTTGAAGCTGTGTCCTCTCATCCCCTTGCTGGTTGCCTGGGAGAAGAAGTCAATGCCCACCTGGCTGCAGCCTCCTTTCAGGGAGTTGTAGAGAGTGACAAGGTCTTCCCTGAGCCTCCTCTTCTCCAGACTAAGCATCCCCATCTGCCTCAGCCATTCCTCACAGGAGTTGTGCTCCAGACCCTTCAACAGCTCCATTGCACTTCTCTGGACACACGCCAGCACCCCAATGTCCTTCTTGCTGTAAGGGGCCCAGAACTGGACATAGCATTCGAGGTGTGGCCTTGCCAGTGCCAAGTAGAGGGGGACAATCACTGCCCTGGTCCTGCTGGCCATGCTATTTTTTATATAAACCAGAATGCCAGTGGCCTTCTTGGCCACCTGAGCTCATGCTGGCTCATGCTTCGCCGTCGTCAACCAGGACTCTCAGGTTCTTTTCCGATGGGTATATTCCCAACAACTCTTCCCCCAGCCTGTAGAATGGAGCGAGGTCGTTCACATGCAGGACCCAGCATTTGGCTTTGTTGAACCTCATACCATTGGTCTCAGCCCACACAGATCCCTCTGCAGAACTCTCCTACACTCCAGAGGAACAAAACTCCCACCCAATTTGGTGTCAGCCACAAACGTACTGAGGGTACATTTGGTCTCCTCCAGATCATCAATAAAGATATTAAACCAGACTGGGCCCAGTAATCAATGGTTTTAAAAATCAAGTACCAATTTTTTTGGGTATTGATTCACCCACAGAAGTGACTGGGCCAGTTTGATGCTATAGGAATATGAAATCTGACAGTTTTATTTATCACAACAAACATTTTTATAGAGCGGGACTGGTTTAGATCAGAGCAATTCTCAGCACAATAAGAGGGCAGAATGATGTCTCTCTTCTGGCCCAGAATGTGCAGCCATAACATTGGTGATTATTTGGACCATGCAAATGATCTCACTGATGCCAGTAGTCCTTGAAAAAGAGTAAGGTTGTACAGATCAGTTCTTAGTCTCATAACAGCCTCCCAGTGTGCCGCTCACATCCTCTATACTTAAAATATCACCTTTGCCTGTGGCCTGCTGGGTCCACCAAAGTAGTGAGTTGAAGCAAATACTGCTGAAGCCAAAGGGCTGGAAGAGAGAAGACTGAGAATAAAAGCATTTGAAGACAAGGGAGGAGGTTAGCCCTACCTCCTGAAGAGTTCAGTCCTACCTCCTGAAGAGTTCATCCTAACTTGATGAGTCCGACTTCTGTCATAGGGTATAAGGTCTAAAGTCCCAATTGTAGCCCACTGAGCATGTTCTGAGGAATCAGTCGGTGGCTGCATGGCATTTCTCCTGTCATCTCCAAACTGGGTCTTCATACACATCTTATACACATACTTATATCTGCAACAGTTTTGCTACCTACACAGACCTTTATTTATAAAGACATTGCTGAGCCATGTGTTTGGGTGCAGAGGCTCCTTAAAAATATCCTGGGTGAAATGCAGGTTCCAGCACTTAGTGGCAGGATAGAGATGAGGGGAGAGTACAGCTGGGCTGTTGGGGAAGAAGGATTTGTGGTAGCTTGAGTTGTTAATTATAAATGGGTATGCACCATTTTTATTTATCATAACTATATTTTAGACATAAATACACGTACACAGGAAAAAAAGAAAGGAAAAAAAAAAGCTATACCTGAGATGCCACAAGAGAGAGGAAGAAAAACAAAAAAATTATAAATTACAGATGTGGTTGGGCTTTATAAAACACTGGATTTATGTTGCTGTTGGAGGACAGAAATCATTGCCCAGAGCCAATAAATAGCAGGTAGCAAGGATCACATCTGTTTTCATTCTAATTAAAATTTCAAACAAGCAGCTGAGATGCATGTTCTGTGTAACAAACTGGCTGTGGTGTTTTGAGAGCTCTCTGATGAGATGAAAGCTGTAAGGATGTAAGGGAGGTCATCTGAGTTATGCCATCAGCAGCCTGTCCTAGCAGTCATTGGTATTATCAATTATTTGTGTGGAGGTATGACATTAAACCCATAATTTTAATAGGTAGGTATTACTGACTACAAGAGACAACCTTTGCCCCAAAGAGTTTACAGTGTGAAAGCACAATCGGACAAAAAGATTAGAGAGGAAATGAGCACAAGGAGTTACAATTATCTGAGGCAATGACAATTTTTCATGCCAGTCAGAGAGATATGAACGGAATCCAAAAGTTAAATTCCTAGTCCTATGCCTTAGGCATAAGAGAACACATCATGTTGGCCCACAGTGCATGCTCATGACACTGTTACTTTTGTGACAGTGTTTTCACAAGCAGTGATGACTTAAAAGACAATATAGAATACACCAAAAGTGCTCCCTGGGTGCCACTGGGAAGCTTCAGAATTACATCCATCTTTTACATGCATAATCTCAGTGCTGATTTTTGCTGTTGCCTAGCAAGATTTAGATGGAGACAGAGAAATTTACCTGGCTTATGCAATAATGGAGGTAGGCAATAAGGCTCATCCTCCACAGGAAAGGACAATATTGAACAGTATGTGTTGAAAATAAACATTTTAAATCAACAGGCTAATTTCTACAAGAGTAGTAAATAGCTATGGAGTTTTGTAAACGGCTTATGTTAATATCTAATATCTCTTGAAAAAAAGAAAAAATCTAAATTACAATCTGTACTGCTGGAGGGCTGCCATTTATATAATTTATATATGTTAAAAGAGAAAAATGAAATAGCCAGTGAACAGCAGGCCACTTAGGATAATTCTTTGATGGAACAATTAATTTGGGATTTCATTAATCAAATTTTAGAAAGTAAAAATATAAATAATATCAAGCAACTAACTTTTGTGGAAAGTAGGCCTTGTTAAATAAACCTTTAATCTTTCCTGGCAAGATTAGAAGTCTGGTTAATTACAACAAGTTTGCTGATAAAATAATTTGCTGGATTTCTCCTGGCTATTCGATTTAGTACACTACAGCACCTAGAAAAAAACAAAATAGCATTTATGGAATAGACAGGGTACACTTTAGGTGGATTACAACTCTTTCAACAGCAGAGATGAAAATGCAATAGTAAATACAGATTATAAGCAACCCAAATCTTTACTAGAAAGACAATTTACAGGTGGGATGCTACTCCTTCTGGTTGGTGAATCTGGGATATCTTCCTGGTAAAATTCACCACTGCTATAGGACCCACATAATGGCAACATTCTAAGGATGATCATAAATTCCATAAATCTTTTGAATGACACAGACGGTGAGATTCGATTATTAAAAAAAAAAATAAAAATGTGCTATTTTAAGTGTCATAAGGAACTGGATTCATCTGCCCAGTAGATATGACACAGGACACAGGAAAAACCTAAACCTTTCAGAAAAGCAGCTGGGGCCATGTGGGATATTTCCTAACAATCTGAACAGGACTACACCCCCATGTGGTAGGCAAACGAATCCTACCACAACTAACATCTGTCAGCTGGAGGCTTCCCTCCTCAGCCACGGCTTCTACCTACAGCTTCTGATAGAGCACTGGCAGCCTAACGGGAGGTGGTCACCAGCATCCAGGAATGACTGAGCAGGACTCTTGAAATTTTCCATGTGCCCTGTGTTAAATTTACTTCTAGCTAGGAAGAGATTACCCAGTGTTTGCCAGCCCCTTTGAAATCACTTCTAGCTACACAACTTACATTTAAAGAGCAGCTAAAAAAAAAAAAAAAGTAGGACTGGGGAAACTCTTCCCATATGAACGTCGAGAATTAATCTATTCAGTTTATCAAAGAAAAGATTGAAGGATTACCTGATTATTTTATTGAATTCCTTAGACATGGAAAGCTATGATAATGAGAAGATTTGCAGTCTTTCAGACAGAGATATAATGAAATCCAATTTGTTGGAAGTCATACAAATTCAAGCCTGAAATAAAACAGTTTTTTGAACACTAAGGTTAATTAAAGATCGGAAGAATTTCCATGGAGGAGGTGACAGATTTGCTATTGCCGAGAGTCTTCGAGGCAAAACTTTCCTTCTGAATATCCTTTAGTCCAGTTTCCAGGAATAAAAATTACATGGCCTCTGTGTGGAAATTTTCAAACTAGATGATCACAATGATCCTTTTTGACTACAGAGCACAAAAATTTATAAACACAAAGAAATGAGCCCTAATCTTCCGAAAGAGGTTATGCTATTGAAAAATTTGTCCCATCTGAGAAATGAGAAATATTGGAACCACTACAAAAAAACCCCTTCCTTGGAAGAATGTATGACTATTTTCTCAGCAGATGTTTTTTGAGATTGCCTCAGTAGTGGTTAGCTTGGCATACTGCTCCTCCTTTGATAGGCACAAACCTGGGGAGAATTACAGATAAGGTCATTTGAATAACAGTGGCGGGCAATGCAGTAAACACCTTTTGTGACTCTATTCTATTGGCTATATTCTATCCCTCGTGGACAATTATCTTCATTAACAGGCTTTACTGTTTCTTCGAGAAATAAAAACATTTAGCCGAATATTTTGGTGACCTTTTGTTCTTGAACAGCAGTCAGGGTAAATATCTTTCACCCCAGCAATTATGCTGATGTGAAGACTGTCCATGTAAGGGGATGGGTTTGAGGGAGAGGCACCTGTTGTAAAGGGGACTTGAGAAGAAACTCTGGATTGATGCCCATGAGAAGCAATAGGAGGACTAGCTATGAAAAATGCATTAGAAGATAATGAATACATAAAGATACAGAAAGAGAAAGGCATTTTTATGTTGGAGCACTGCCTTTGTTTATCTTCTTATCATTTGACTCATTCTTGCTCCTTGGGCTGTAAGAAGATGAGATATGCAAGCTACACACCTGCATCTAGATTTGGATTTCAGATTAGGGTTTGTATTTCAAGTTCTTTCCAGAGGTATGGGCATTCAGCTGTGATGGTACAGTTCACTGTACCATGTATCATGGGGATGATTTATGACTGAAATTTAGATTTAAATTTGGATTTCTTGTAACTTCTGCAGCAAGTATGAAGCACATTTGATTTTTGCATTTTAAATACCTTCCTTCTCACTGCACGCATTTGATTGAAAACAGGGCTTTATGAATATATGTATATAACTTTAGATGTGTTCAAAGGAATTTATAGTGAAGGGCTGAAAAGCCTGGTAGGTAGACAATGGGCAGTACAACAGAGATTGATAAAGTGTAGTTCAGGGAATTATATTGTTTAGATTTGATATAAGAACAGATTGATTCAATTTAGGGGAAAAGATTCTTTATTACATTCACAGAAATGTGTTTCTGGTGCAGCATGAAGATTTTAGCTGCTTTTAGGTTTAAATACTGCATTCACAAGTGTTCACTGCACTGCTTTAGGTCCTTTGTCAGGATCTGTTAGATCTGTACTGGTCTGGTGACACTCATGCTCTAAAATAGTGCTTGACCAAAAGAGGCTCCTTTTCCTAAACATTTCTGTGTTTGATGTTAGCCAGCTGCCCATCACCAGTACCACTCCTTCCAACAGTGACTGCCCTTGAATCCTTTCTAGCTGTCTTCAAGCAGAGATCTGCACACTGCTTAGCTCTGTGTCCTAGATCTTAGCTTCCACCCTTTTTGCCATCAGCAACTCTCTCCTAGCCCTGTGGCACCTCACTTAGCAAATCAGTATTAGGAAAGCTTTTAATATCATTGAGGTTTCCCAATGGAAACAGAGAGATCAGCCTGAAGCTGATTCTCACGCTGCACAGTATTGGGGTTGGTATTACCTAACACATGAAATTTTAACCCTTAGACCTCACTCAAACCAGCCTGGTATTCAGGCTTTCTGTGGCAATGAATATAAGAGAGGAAATACTGTCAGAACATTCAGCATGGGAAGGCACTTTGGTTTCTTATGATGAATGCCTCCTTACATGAATAAATGGATGAACATAGTAGATGTGTAGATTAATGGATGGATGGATAGCTAAAAGAATGATGTGAATCAATGGATGAATAGATAGATGGATATATACTGCTGCACATAGTGAGAGAAAGTGAAGGCTACAAAACTATGTCAGGAAAAACTGGGAAGTTTCTCATGCAGTGATTTGAGGTTCTGTCCTTTGTGTCACCTTAAAAAAAAAAACAACCCAAAATACATAAAGGAGATATCTCAATTAAAGGCCACAGCAGCTTTAAAGGAAATGTGCTGATTTCAGTAAAAGCATCTGAAATATCTCCAAATGTGGAGGAGGGTTTTGACATGAATCCTTCAAGCTGTGGGTAGCAATTGCCAGCAAACTTTGCATCTGCACAGAAAGATAGAATAAAGTGTAGTTTAAGCATTTAAAAAATGCATTGTACTTCTTATGTTTTATACTTAAAGAGAGTGCTGACAAGTATGGAGCATCACAGAGAAAATTCTTACCAGCACAATCAGTGCTAAGTGGTTGTGCTTTTTATATGCATTTCCTTCATTCTGTGCCTTCTTTCCCTTGCAATAGACTAAATTGATTCCCAACTTTGTATCAACGAATTCCATTTTTTCTTACAAAATCAAGGTAGTAGCTCATGCCAGGATTTTAAAATAAATTTTTACTGCAAGTCTGTAGTCACCACTCTTCTTTAATAAGGCTTTCAATTTTTATTTTAATGACATATGTCATGTTATTTCAGAGGTGAAGAAAAATCGGTCCTAATTTTAGCCAGGCATGCTGGGCCCACGGCTGAAAAATAGGAGCCTTGGCCAGACTTGTGAATTCTACTGAAAACTTGATAACTTTTATATTCTGTGTCGCATTCAATTTTTAGTGCAAATTTTTTGCCTTCTGTCTTGAGTTTTGTACTTGAAAACTTTAAATTGGTTTGTCTTTGATAAACATCATTATTTCTACTATAATGTCGAGAAAGCTAATTTATTTTGCATGTAAGAAGGCAATTTCTTGTGTTTTCAGGTAATTCAATCCCAGTAAAATGTCATAGAATCACAGAATCACAGAGTGGTTGAGGATGGAAAGGACGTCTGGAGGTCATCTTGTACAACATCCCTGCTCAAGCAGAGCCACCTCATGCAGGTTGCCTTGCACTGTGTCCAGATCACTTTTGAATATCTCTAATGATGCCTTAGGTTTTAACTTTTATATTTTTCAAATCATGTACTGCTAGTGTAACTCTGAAGTTTCCTGTAACTTGTTAAGTGCTGTTCTCTCATGCTAAGGCAGACATAACAAAGCCTCTCCAGCTTGCTCTCCAAGGACACCCAGACCAAGAACTGTAAACCATCATCTTGGGGAGAGGGGGGGAAATCTTGGGGAAATTCCATCCTTGGCTGGGTTCTGGTTGGTGAATTTATGCTGATATAAAAGTGTGAAGCACTCGTGAGCTGTCCTCCATTTTGGGATCCACTGAGGCAGGACCCTCTGGAGTCCAGGAGTGTACCTCTGAAGGCCTTTCAAATAAATACCTCCTTTATTCCTTTATTCCTGTCTAGTCTCTGTTTCTAAGTAGCCGTTTAAGGCATAGTAAGGACTGCGACTCCACCACCTCCCTGGGCAGGTTGTGCCAGTCCTTTATCACCCTCACAGTGGGACTGTGTTTCCTGATGTTCAGAAGCAGCCTCCTCAGTTTCAATTTGTGTCCATTGCCCCCCTGATCCTTTTATTTTCCATGCAGAGCAGTCCCTTCTCTCTCAGCCTTTCCTCACAGGAGAGGTGCTCCTGTTCCTTAATCACCTTTGTGATCCTTAGCTGGACAGCAGTTTGGGCCCCTCCACACTAGACTTGGCTCTTTATACTGCACACACAGTTTTTCCTGTGACCATTACCTCTCTAGGACTTGTTCCCATGTTGCTCTTCATGCCGTGTTACATCTCACATATGCTTGACATTATGGTGTAAAAATCCCAAACATTTGGTGTGCAATCATGTTTCATGCACCTTGGTTTGATAAATCACACATGTAGATATTCATTAACCCAAGGGTACCTATAGAGTACCCATGAATATATGGGTGGTAAAAGCAAGCTTGAGTTTCTCCAGAAGCTGGCAGTGTGGATACAAGCCACTCTATGGTACCATGCCTGACTTATCAACATAGTTCCCAAGACAGATGAAGGAATAGCTTGAATGGAAAAAGCAATCCTCAGGGATGTTAAATCAGAGCACAACCTTTCAGCAGATGGCACATTTTTTATAGCTGAGCTCTGGGTCACAAAGGGGTAGGAAAACTCAGCTATACCTTGTGCTGAGAAGTGCAGAAGGTCCAACATCAGAGAGCACCTCCACGGCAGCATACATGAAGGTCAGATTTCCGTATTCTGTCAGCTCTGGAACAGGGTCACAGTTACCACACTTACATACCTGTGTTGCTGATTTTTCCGTGGCACAGCAGTAATATTTGGAAATCCTTCATAAGCCAAGCTGAAATAAACTCACAGAAGTTGAAGTGTATATTAAAATGTAAATAGGAAGAGAGAACAGTTTGTGTAAGATTAGGGTGAGAAGTATAAATATATGATGATTATAAAACCTGATGTAATGGAACATGGCAGGGTGGGGCCCTAGGGCTGAAATAAACTAGACTCCCCTCTTTAAACTACATTATGCAAGAATGAAGATATATAAATTGGGAAAAGTAATGCAGTAATAAAAATGTTTTGGAAAGTGAGACACAGTGAACCAACACAGTTTTTAACCTCATAAGAATCTCCTGCCAATATCTTTGAATATGAGTTTTATCTTGTCCTTGTTCATTTCAAGAGTATTTAAATTTTGAAAGGATTTGGGGTTTATTTTTTTTCTTTCAACTGAGTTGAATATGTAAAAACCTCAACAAAGAAGAAATTATCATTAGCTGAAGCACAGATGGAGAATTTGTACTACAATGTGATCTGAGTGCTTGCACTCTCCTCAAGTCCTTTTCAAATCAGCCCATGGGAGCACAGTTATGCAGGCATCTTCTGCTTAGATGTTTCAGATGCAGCAGCAATCTCATAGCAAGGAAAGAAATGCAGAGTTGTGCCCTCACACGGGACAAGGACATGTGCACTACTACCGACAGGGCTTATGTCCACCAACAAGGGTCCTGTCCCTCTACCTCACCACTCCTTCTGCTTCACTCCGTGAACTTATGCTTCTGTGATCACAGTTGTGTTGTACTTATGATGGATCTGCGTAGAGGCATGGCTGTGTTTATTATACAGCCAAAATTTGCTGCACTGGAAGGGACTTAAAAGCTGCTCTGGCCTACAGCCCAGTAATGAGCTGCATCAATCAGTTTCAATAACACTCTGGAATCAAATACACAGATCTCACAATGCAGGGCCAACATTAGTGTGTTTACATGCCCATGAAAGAAGTACAGGCCTTTCCATTTTATTGACTGGGAAACTAAGTCAAAAGACATCAGCAGCCTGTTTCAGTTGCCATGGAAGTTGATAGGAAAAAATCCCTTTTACAGTCACAGAAAATGAAAGGTTGAGTGAGAATTGATGTATCTCAATAGAAATGCCAAATCTGTTAGCTCCTAAGCTTTTACAATTAAGCCCATCTTTTGTTTTGTTCCATGTTAGGCACCAGGGGTCTATCATGATCAGTACTTTCTCTCTGCTGCACATCTGTGATGCATCAGAAGAAAGTGACTCTTTTATCTGTAATGAACCACTGTAGATTTCTAACCATGTACTGGAGGAAAGGAGATAGAAGTGGTCTTCTTTAGTCAACAGTATTTATCCTGGAGGAAGAATTTGCATTCCCTTAGTATCTGCAGGTATTATTTGATATGTATCACAGGTGGGAAAAGTATTAAACCAAAATCAGACATGGTGTATTGGACGTGTCTTCAGTTACTAATATTTAGCACAGGAAGTCAGACAGCACTCTGTGGAAAAAAAGTGCCTTCCACAGACTAGAGTACTGTTCTTTAATGTTGCCTTCCCCTGGTCTTAAAATTAAAACTAAAACATGGTTTATGGGGAAAGGGGATTTTTATCCTGGTATTTATTTAAGGATCTTTGGGTGTAGCACTTCATTCAGGCACACACTGCACTCCACACACCGAAATGCATACAATTATAGGCCTTGCAAATTAGCATATCTATCAAAAGATCCACTAATGAGAGGTTCGTGTGAACTCTTCATTCTGAGGAGCCTTTCCCTTGGATGGGCCTATCTTAGTTTACAAAAATATGTTCTGGAGAGGACTTTGGTGTTTGGGGTTTCTATGATATTTGGTGTTTTGGTTTAATGGTACAGTAGGTTTCAGTTAGGTTATCAGGTTTAGAAAATTACAAGTATGTGGGCTAAAAGCACTAAGAATACATAACACTATATAAAAGGGTATATAAAAGGGGTATAAAAGAAAAGGTGAAAAATCATCCTGACATCCTTAATGCCACAAAATCACACATTCTTCATAAATTATAGGTAAAATCAAGGGAGCGAGAAGTTATCATTTGGCAGTATCTCTTCATCAACAAGTTGCCTTCTGAGCATAAAAGGATGCTGCTGTTTCAGAACAGATTAAATCCTTTGCTCTTTTTCTGTTTCTTTTTTTTTCTGTTCTGAGTACAGCATTGGTACTGTGCACCCAGCTGTTTGAACAGAGAGGATTAACCTCCTCCTGGGGCCAATTATGCTGCCCAGCTGTCTGCTGCAATTCCCGAGCTGCCAAGGACCCCAGCCAGCAACACGCATGGCAGGGTCCTGCTGTAATGAGAGTCCATGTTTCAGACGAGGGCTCCTGGCCTTTCCCAAGGTGTGGATTCCAGTATCACAGAGAACTGGCTGCTCTGCTCTCATAGAGATTTCTGGTTGCTAAGGCTCACGTTTGGTCACTGTGCACCGTCAGCCCATATGAGTGAGCCACAGCTCAGACGTGGTGAGGTCACCTTGTATTTCACTGGGCTGTGTGAATCGACCTCATTATGGGTCAAGAGACATGCATGTGAACTCTGCAAATTGGGATGCTACCAAAATCCTGGGCGTTGCTGGGGTCCTGGATTGTCAACCTCTACATTTGACTTTGGGATATTGAAGATTGGTGCTCCAAAGCTCTCCAAACACCAGTGGTTGGACCCCCAGCTTGAGCATGATGACTATCCACACCACACCTCCTATGTCAGTGCTAAAACAGTAACAGCAAAGAAAGAGCAATTACAGTTGCTGGTGTAACCTCTGTATTTCTGATCCAATTTCTTCCTATTTGTGCAAGGTGATAAAATACTGTAATATAGAAAATCTGAAAGAATATTTACTAGATTAGCCACAGGTAAAAGAAAAAAAAATTTGAGCTGTTTGGGGAGCCATCCCCACCTGAAGCATACTGATTGGTTGCCTGGAGGGAATCTCTCAAGTGCATAAAGAGCACAGGAAAAAAAAGTGAGAGGCTGTGAACAAAGTTTTCCCTTCTCTACAACCCTCCTGCCAAGAACACCAGGACCATGAGTCATAAGTTTGCACAAAAATCAAAGTAGTTTTCTTTCTAGTGGCTGCAGACGGACATTTTTTAAATCAAACATCTATTCTTTCTTTTTTTTGTTTTTTATTCTTTTGCTGAGGGAGAGTGGAGAGTGGAGAGAAGGGCAAAGGAAATGATGCACTGAAAATGTCTATTTAACTGTGGGAAGAAGTCCTTGAAAATTAGAAGGCAAATTTGAAAGTGGTTGATTTTAGGAAAATGATCTTTCAACCTCAGAAATATTTCCCAGACAAGTTTCATATTGTATCAGGATATGGTGAAGCGTGACTACAATTCAAGTTTTCAAATAATATCCTGAATCACGGCCACAGCTGTAGCAGTGCACACTAATGCATTTTGAAAATGACATTAAACTTTAAGCCTACTTGTTGCCATTAGAGAGCAAGCTAAAACATAACAGAATTTGCTTCCATAGCTTCCACAGACTCCTCTGTTAGGAGGAAGATTTGGGTCAGATTTAGTTGTTCTCATCTTTGTAATTTAGGCAATGATTGGAAAAATCACTTTAAGATATTAGGAGTGATATACATGCTTACATTTGAAGCTCAAGTGATTGTTTTTCCATGTACACAAGCCTTGCTCTCCCAGATTTCCATCT
Source organism: Erpornis zantholeuca (assembly GCA_013400515.1). NCBI lineage: Eukaryota > Metazoa > Chordata > Aves > Passeriformes > Timaliidae > Erpornis > Erpornis zantholeuca. The sequence goes on along the minus strand of VZTN01010885.1, from coordinate 16,430 downwards.
TTTCAGTGCTTTCCCAGGGCACCGAGTAACAGGATATTCATGTTTGTTTCTGACATGTTTGAAATCTGGAAGACTCTGGTTCATAAACACAAAGGAGCTGTCAACTGGGTTTTTGCAGTCATTTCTTTTAATGCCATGAGATAGAATATGAAATATCCCACCAATCTGGAAATTTTATGTATCAGTGTATTATATGTATCATCATAAAATATGACGATTATTTTCCCACTGAATAGGTTTCAATTAAAAAAAAAAATCTTTAATGTAGAAACTGCACTAGAGGTTTATAAAGACATCCTGTCTCAGTTTCTTTGCAATCACAAATTAAGAATATGGATTCCATGAAATGTTAAATCAATCTGTTGACCAAAGCTGATTGATATGTAGGGTGGGGATAACTATTATTTGTTCAGAACTGAAAGCTCTTACATATCTGGTGATAAGAGCAAGGTGATGTTAAAAGAAAAAGCACCGAGGAAAAAAAAAAAAGATGAAGGCAAACCAAGCACATATGATGAATCTTCTGAAACATGGGAATATTGCATCTCCAATACTCACATTATGAATACCTTATCTGATGCATTTAACCCACACTCCCATTTTTAATTTGTAAATCCCTTGCAAAAGTCTCAGATTTAACATTATTCATCAATAATTTAAAAACACAGCATTAAAATTGTGCTACAGTCTCCTAAACTTCTGGATGTTTTCACTCCTAGTAACTACAATACCAGCATACACATCCATAATGAAAAAGAGGACATTTTCTTCTTGTGCCAGGCATCCAAGCAATTACATTCACTAAGGATTATCTCACATGCAACCACTGTCCTGTGGAACATGACTGAGAAAGAGCTTGTCCATGGTTTTGGCACATTGCCTACGAACTGTGCTAGACAACTGCTTGACTTTCTGTGGTCTATTTCTTCTACTGTTCCATTACCTAGATAAAATTGTCACAACAATTAAAAATGGAAAAATATTCCCAGCTGTTACAAAGGTGTTCTCCACAACTTGATAATGGAATTTGCTGCATGAAAACTAGGTACATCCCTTGGCCAAGCTCTGGTCCAGAAGTCATGAATCATGCCAGTGACACAGATGGGGCTGGACAAATTCAGAACGTGAATGGATGGTGCTTTGTAACCTAGAATCGTTTAATGCCAGTATCACATGAATAGGCACACAGATCAGAATAGAATTATCACATCCCACATTTGTGAGGACTGACTCCACACTTTCATAAACATAGCATAAAATAAGGCTTATTGAAATTTTTACATGGAGTTCCCAAATACTTTCCTGGAATATGACCATCATGTTACTGTTTCCCTTTTCTCTTAAGGCTCTTTGCTGTATATTGGATGAGTACCAGGTAGCTCCTCTGGCAATGCCACATTTTAAAAGAAAAAATCAAACTAAAGGATTGAAATGTTCAACCTGACATACTCTTCCACTGCAATTTCTGACTAAACCAAATATCATGGCAGGATCCTTCTTATAGAAGTTGTGCTGCTTATAATAGCAACCAGAAGTTCTCACAGCTGCACATGGGGAATAGGATGTTTCCATAGCTCATTGTCCTTGCCCTTGCTGACAGTGTTGCCTTAGTCTATCTGGACCAGAGCAGGCAAAGGACCCAGATGTACCCTTTGAGTCCCAAAGAAGGCAGTAGAATATAAATGCATGCCTGCAGTTTTGTGTGGATTTATGTGCTCTGCTGAGCTTAATTTTGCTGTAAAATGGAGTCCCTATCCCTCCTGTGCTTTTGTTGTACTCAGTAGGATTCCAGATATGTGTCTATTGAATATGTTTTAAAATCACTGTGATTTTATCGAGAGAAAATAATAAGACAGAGTAATAATCATCATAAAAATCTAGTTTTTCCTTAAGCTAGTTCCATTTAAATTCAGTGGAGATACACAGATCTCATTTGGGACTATTATTTTCTATTAAGTTTTGTTGTAGGTTAGGATTTCATAAAAATATTTAAAAGTTGAAGAGAATACAATGTTCTAGCACATGCCAATCTGTGTTCTAGAAACAGTTGGGCCAATTATTCTGATTTGAGTTTGCAAATAAGCAAAAGCAAAAGAACTGCATGAAGACCTAGCAGTTCATTTACTTTGTAGAGGTATAAAGCAGCCATCAGATTTACTACAAACCAAAGATGATGTGTACTGTGGTGGACCTAACTGATAGTGCAGGAACTCTGTCAGGACTTGCAGAGGACATGTGGTCTCTCCTTTCAGGGAAAAAGTGACAAGGTGAGAAAAAAGGGTCTCAAGTTGCACCTTGGAGGGAGGTGGGGGGTATTTAGATTGGATGTTAGGAAATATTTCTTCACTGAAAACGTGATCAGGCATTGGAACAGGCTGCATAGGGAAGTGATGGGATCACTATCCCTGGAAAAGTCCAAAAGACATGGATGTGGCAGTAGGTGATATAGTTTAGTGGTGAACATGGTGGTGCTGGGTTAACATTTTGACTTAATGATCTTAGAGGTCTTTGACAACCTTAGTAATTTGGTGTGTGTTGAACAGGTATTTGAGAGTAGATGCCAGCAGAAATCCCCCTTCTACACATACATTTTTGTATATTATGCAGGTGTTTGCTTACAAGTTATACATATATTTATCTAGATATAAACATGCAAATATTTATAGGTGTATGTATTGCATTCCTTGTCTTCAAGTATTTTATCTGCTCCTGACTTACTCCAATGAATTCACAAACTGTGAAAGCAGAAGCGGGGCAGGAAGAAGCAGATTTACTTCAATGCCCTCTGATTTCTGTGCAGTTTCTTTTGCCTGTGAATACAGTCATCAGAACTAAAGTCTGCCTGAATTCATGACATCCATTGCTGCTGACTGCAGCAAAAAGCAGCCCTTGAGTGACTGCCAGCCAGACAAAGCACAGGATGAGCTTCCTGCCCATACCTATGCATGATCTCGAGAGCTGTTAAAAGGTTTTCATATGAAACGTCTTCTGTTGATTAAAACAAGGGCAGGAGGAAAAGGTCTAACTAGCAGAGTAGCTGCATCCCCTGTGCTTCCAGCAAGCCCAGTTGCTTGTACAGACATGAATAAACTCTAAACCAATTTTTCATTAACGAAATTTTCTGTTCCAGCTCCAGCAGAGCCTTCCGATGCAGAGGTTTCCGCTTTCAGACTCCTTGCTGAGTTGCAGAGTTTGTTATTAGTTATTATTCATCTGTCCTTAATTCAGTGATCAGATCTGTCTGCTGCTGCTTTAGGAGGCAGAGAATAGCCAAATTTACTGAGAGAAAACTGTAAAGCAGGAAAACATAACCATTGTGAAGTGCTTTTCCTGTGGGCTGCCAATCTCACCCTGACATCATGTAGATAAGAAATAATTTACAATCAACAAAGACAAGGCCACTGCAGATGAAGCCTGAGACAAACAGAACAAAAAGTCATGCTGTCCTCATCCTCAGCAGAGCTGATTCTGAACACTTCTCAGAGACACAGGTGACTGCAAAGTACCATCTCATCAGAATTCCCACTAATATCCTTCATCATTTTTCCTCTCAGAATGCAAGCAGCTAGAAAGGTGTGAATAGGAATATTAAGCTCTCTTCTTGAGGGACAGTTCCAGAGGGGACCTGTCCCAACAACTGTTGCTTCCTGGTGTGGAAAAGAGAGTGGCTGCTGATTATACTGAGAAAGAAGGAAAAAACAGAGGCAAGGGTCAGTCTTGCATCTTTATATGTACTGCTTCTAGCTGAGGTTCACAGTGAATGGGAATGCTCATTCCTCATACGGGTAATTTCTATGCAGCTTTGTAAGGCTTGAGCAAGACTGAGTCTACATGTCTGTTGCTTCTGCTACAAGGATTACCTTTTGAAGAAATCAAAAGAGCAAGGCTGAGGTGAAAATGGTGATAGAATTGTGACATACAGACACCTTTGGGAGGACGATTCCAAGGGTTCTGCCTGGCCTTGGGAACAGGGTTGCCTCTGTTCCCGTTTGTCTCTCCCTGGTGAGAACTGTGCAAAAGATGTCATGTGAAACACCATGGCTTCAAAAATAGACAGCTGGAAATCTGGGTGGAAATTTTTAAAAGGAGCCATCTGCAGGTGATAAGGTCCTCCTGATAGTGTGGCTGACCTGGCAGTGCCTATGCAAAGTGGAAATGTGCCCTGCACCTCTATCCGTATGCTTTGTGACCCAGAAGTGCAGAGATCTGGTATTAATAGCAGCAGAGTCTGAGTCTCAATTTATGTCTGGCTAAAAAAGAGACAGAAAAAGAAGAGTAAAAGTATTCTCATGTAACTAGATGTTTAGACTAATTAAATGCAATATCGCAATGCAATGCAATTGCATTTCATGTCCCAGCCCAGGCTTAGGGAGGCCTGACCTCACCCAGCCCAACCTCCCAGAGACTGGGCTGGGCCAGCCAAGGGGGGATTCTGGGATGTGGTGGGTAGGGCCAGCTCAGGTGTTCCTGGGATGGAGTCTTCATTGCTCACCTCTGCACTAGGACACTGGGTCTGCTTTTGCTCTCACTCCTGAGCAGTACAAGGTAAACTGCCCTCGGGAAAGGGCAGGAGGGATGCTGGGGCCTCCTCATGCCTTCCCTTCCCAAGCCACTGAGGCCCTTTTCAGTCAGTTGCTAAGAGCAGAGATTTGTAGTAAATATTAATAGTAAAATTAATCAGGGGTTACCATACACCAGCACAGGCTGGAGGCTCAGCTGCTGGAAAGCAGCTCTGTGGAGAAGGACCTGGGGGTCCTGGTGGACACCTAGCTGCCCATGAGCCAGCAGTGTGTCCTGTGGCCAAGGAGGCTGGTGGGGTCCTGTGGGGCATTAGGAAGAACATTGCCAGCAGGTTGAGGGAGGTGATCCTGACCCTCTTCTCACGTCTAGTGAGGCACATCTGGAGTCCCGTGTCCAGTTCTGGGCTCCCCAGTACAAGAGAGACCTGGAGCTGCTGAAGCCAGTCTAGCAGAGAGTAACAAAGATGATTGAAGGACTGGAGCATCTCTCTTACCAGGAAAGGCTGAGGGAGCTGGGCCTATTCAGCCTGGAGAAGACACAACTGAGAGGGCACCTTATCAGTGTCTGTCAGTATCTGAAGGGGGGGTGCCAAGAGGATGTTTCCAGCCTCTGCTCAATCTGAGCAACAGGACAGGAGGCAGTGAGCAGAAACTGATGCACAGAAAATTCAGCCTGAACATGAGTAAAAACTTTACTGTGTGGGTGACCACACACTGGCACAGGTTGCCCAGGGATGTTGTAGAGCCTCCCTCACTGGAGATACTCAAGAACTGCCTGGACACAATCCTGTGCCATGTACTCTAGGATGACCCTGCCTGAGCAGGGATGTTGGACCAGATGACTCACTGTGGTCCCTTCCAACCTGACCCATGCTGATATTCTGTAAAAAGTAATTCTGAGCAAGTAATAGACATAATAAATGTGCATTTTGCATTTTTTTTGCCTCACCCAGAGCTGCCCAACCAGACAAGGACATGTATTTGAGGACATTTATAAGTTTTGGTGGGTCAGACACAGCCGTGTTGATCTGTGCTGGCTCACACATTACCATTAATCTACTTTACTATTTATTTATCAGACTATAAAATAATTTAGAAACTTAAATCCTTTTTATTTCTACATCTTGAAAAACAGTTCATTTCTGGAGCTCTTAGCTGGACATGGTAATTAGCAAAGCCAGGATATGTTCAAAGAAGGACAATGGGAATGACTGAGGGGATGGCATGATTGCATTAATGAAAAATACTAACAATTGAACCTGAAAACAGTGAGCACAAACCTCCAGAGCAACTCCTCATCATGTATGACCACACGTACCCATGTCAAAGTTCTACAGAAAGCCTGAGCACTTGGCTCAGCACCCCTCATTTTAAATGTATAAAGAAACTTCCACCAAAGTTCAAATGCAGAGCCTGAAATGCCTTGTCATGAGGAACTGAGCAGAAAAACCAAGGCAAAATCTCCTGTACGTGGGAGGTAGATATGGAAGTAAATCTCTGCTGTTTTCAGCCAAGGGAGAGCTGGGTACCTGCCACTTTGCAAACCCACAGATTTCTGACATTATCCTCTGATGAGCAGACGTTTTCTTTAAATAGCATGCTGCAAATTAACAGTTCTCAGAAAACTCCTCTGACAAGTCCCTGACAAAGTTTCTTCCTTAACCCTTAAGGTGCTGACTTGATGGAGTGATAGAAAATGTAGGGTCTGATACATTATTACCACTGGAGCTAATAACCTCATGTGGCAGTGTAAGAGTGGGAGATACCATTCTTGCCATGTGGGAGACTCTGGATAGATTTTGAACTCAGAGGCATCTGATTATAGCAATTTTCTCTGTTTCAAAGCAATTTTCAAGATATTTTACTTTTGGGGTTTTTTTGCTATTCCAAGTGATGATAAATACAAATGTGTCTGTGAAATAAAAATCAGGGCAAACTATTGGGTTTTCTCTTTTTTTTGTCACAATGAATTCATTGAAATGTTAAAACAGAAAAGAATATTTAGTTATACAATTGACAGAATCTCGCATAAGTTGAAAAGTTTGTATTCATTACCTGTTTTAAAATGTTAATTTTTTCAGAATCGACCTTTTCTAGCAAACAACAATTAGTATTTCACTATGAGAAATATTTCATTGAAAACTGACTGATATGATACAATGGAGAAGAGACTAAACCAGCATTGTGTAAAATGGATATGTTTTGTATTTTTGCAAACCAAGGCACACAGGTGTCTTCCAGAGAAAGAAGCAAGACCTCTACAGGTAAATCAGTGTAATTCCATGGATTTCAATGGAGCAGTGTGAATAATGCTGGCAGCTAATCTTGTCCCTTGGTTGTTGTCACAAATAGGTTGAAGCCTGGCTCTGTTAATACATCGTTCGTGTCTCCTTACACTTTTTCTGCATCAAGAACTGTTACAAACTGTTGTCTAAAACTGTAATAATCATGTACTTCATCACAATACTGTTGCTAATTCTTCTCAATGTGTTGTGTAATAATACCACTTTCTTTAATCAAAATGCTATTTACCTTTAAAAAAAAATTCCATGGGCACTTACTCTGTCTGAGGAAGATCCCTGCACCACCTTTGTAGTGTTGCCAAAATGCTTTTCATTTACAAATAAGTACAAATTGAGCTTTGCTCTTTTATTCTTTCCACTTCCTCTGGTTTTGGTTGCTCACTTATGTGACAGTGGGTGGGAGTGCCTTTGTTTGTTAATTTTTTCTCTGCAGTGATCTCATGGACCACTCTCCAATGTCGGTGTCTCACAGATTCCCACCAGTCCATAACCTACAAGACGAGCCACTGTTGTGTAACACTGCAGTGCTGTTAGTCTTATTCCCTGTGGAATTTATTTTCTATGTTCTCTCTTTCATCAGGTTTTTCTTCATAACAGCAAAGCACCTAAGTCCAAGGTGTTTTGCCAGTGCTGTTCCACTGAGTTTGGAGGATCTTACTGGCATAAGTGTTAGTGGAATCCTGTCCCTAATTGAAAAAGATATATAAGTCTACCTATTCTCATAGAAAGGCAAAGAGATGAAAACCTGCTATCAAATAATGTGTACTGACAAAAGCCTGAGCTGTGGCAATAAAATCTGTTCTTCCAAAGCTGTTTCCTTGATGTTTCCCATTTTCAAACACATATGGTATCAGTTGAAAAATAATGCAAAAATAACAACTATTATGAGAAGAAAATACGTTGGCAAAGCATGGTTGTAGCAGATTGCTAAGAATAGGACAGGACTTTCTGAAAGGGTTCTTTGGCAGATGGATTGTTATAAGCTCTGAGGACCTCTGGAGTCTGGAGGCTTCAAAATGTCATTGAGGCATGTGCAGGTGGAGTAATGCAGGGCTGTAGGCTGTGAAGCTAGAATGGAGCAGAGGGGAGAGCAGTCATTTGCCCAGGTGCATTTCAGCCCAGGTACCAAAGACTAACTATACTATCCTGTTTCTTGGAATATCGGTCCCTAAATAGGAAAATAGGAATTGAGGACTTCTGACAACCTTCTGAATCTTTTGTTTTAGTACTTACTAGGATGCTGGTTGAATCCAGAGCCTTTGTTTCTCTGGATATGTGATGGAAATGGATATAGATATGGATATGGATATGGCTTCATTCTTCACAACACTATTGGATCTCAAGTCTTGGTCTCTTTTGTGCTAGCTTTTGTCATCTTAAGTATATTCTGCAATGAGAATCACTATCTGCTGGCATTTTCCCACCACATTCCTATACAGGAAGCTTTCTTCATGTTGTTTTCTCTACCTTTTAAATGTAAGAACTGAGAAAAGAGATGAGAAAATTCAGTTTTCAATAGGTGTACACTGGGGAGCTCTGGGACAATCTAAGTTAGCATCTGAAATAAAAAGAATCTGAAGGAGAAAACCGGGCAAAAAATGGAAAACAAAAATTCTATACTTACTGTATTTAACACCATTTGTACTGCAGCTGCAATTATCCTCAAGAGTACATTAGAAATCTTGGGACATTGAATTACAAACACATAATTCAGGCCTATTCTTGTAAATAGGCCTTTCTGTAATATTTGCGTGTTAATGCTCCCAAATCTCATCACAGCTCCAGTTTATTGAAAATGGCTAGGTATCTAGAAGAAAAACTAGATTATATTTCTATGTACATCCAAGATGTATATCCTTTATATAGAAACAACCAGAAAAAGAGAGTATTTAGAGAACTCACTAATAACAAAATCAGTAGAAGCAAAGAGTTTGTGTTTTCCTCTGAAATCAGAGTCCCAAGAGCAGGACCTTTACTTGGTATACCTGCCCAATATCCAGTGTTAATGGTTGTTAACAACCAAGTATACACTGATATAATCCTGTTCTTACTGAAAAAAACCCCTCTCATTCAACACAGTGTATGGCAAATATCCTGCGGTTCAACGTTGACAAAGTATACCTTCGTCAAAAACATTTTAAAATATGCATCATCAGAGTTTCAAAGAACCACTTGACTGAATAATCCTACAGTACCTGAAGAAAAACATGGACCCTTGCACCCATCTCTATGGGAATGCAGGGTAATGATGTTCTTGAAGGCGATGACACAGTGGTTGTCAATTTGTCCTTAAGCCCAGGTTTCAGCTGCCCTTTTACCTCGGTGAGGCCAGACCCAATAAGACTCAATCAGTTCCAGCATTAGCCTTGACCAGACCTCTTGTAAATTATCTTTCAAACTGGCATAGAGAAATAGGATCATCTATCATAATGTACCTTAGTTAAAGTGAAGAAGACTTTAGAAAATTAATTTACTAAGGTACTGTAGATAGAACAGAGAAGATTTAGGTAGCATTAAGTTTTATATTAATTAATAGAACAAACTCATCTCAGTAATAAGACACTGCCTGAGGTAATTTCTTTGCCTGCTGATCTTCATCGAGCTCCCAAATGAGCCAGGTCAACAGGAACAGACACAGTCAAAGTATTTTTTGATATAAAGCCCCTGTTTTATTTATTGTTTTCATAACTCAAGGCCAGGTTGAATGGGGCTTTGAGCAACCTGGGCTATTAGCAGGTGTCCCTGCCCATGGCAAGGGTGTTGGAACTAGATATTAAGAAGACCTTGGGAGGTATTGTTGTGAATATCTTTTTCTTTGTGCGACAGTCATGACAGACAAACCCAAAACTCCTTTACTTGCTTGTAGTGTGTAATCTCCCATTTTTTCTTAAGCTTTTACCTATCCAACACAATAGACCCTTCTTTTGAAGACTGATTTTTTATTACAAAGGACTCTACAAACTGAACAATAAATGTTCTAAAACATTTTTCAAGCAATTGTAAAGCACCGCTGCCAGCTACTCTAGTTGTAAGCTGAGAACGTCAAAGATCCTAAATTCAAGTTCACTTGAAATCTGTATCCTTTGTCTGCTGTAGTTTCAGTTCTTTGGCTCTAATTATGCAGCTTTTTACTTTAAAAATACTTCATTGTTTATTTGTGTTTTATTAAACAGAAGAAAGCCAAGTTATGCAGCGGATCTAAACTGATTAGTTTTAGGCTTGAGACACGTGTTCACAAACAAAGTGCATACAGCTGTAATAACTGTGTATTTTATTCTTTCACTTCCATGGGCAGCTGCCTCAGGAACCTGAAACTCATGCCCTATTGCTCTCATTTAGTATGATATTATGCTGCTTTTGATGCATCTTTTTCTCAGGTTGGCCACAGAGAACTAATAAAGCAAATGAGTCCTTTACATGCTTAAGAGCACTCCAGATGAATAAAACAAAGAGCCATCTCTGTACTTCATTAATGTTAACAAACGTGTTTATCTGTGGGGAGGGGGAAAGAGAGAGACTAGAGAAAGAGTCAAGCAAAGGAAAAGAGAAAAATGTTGCCATAGAATCTTAACACACCAACATTTGCAGGGAAAAGTCGCCTTGCTTTAGCCTCTCTAGCTTTCTTTTCCCCTTTCTTGCTCTAAAATTAGATACATCCATTTCAAAGGAGCCATCTGGGCAATCCTAAGGAAAGCAAGAGAGACCAGACCTGACATTCTCTGAAACTCAGTCAACGAGAGGAAAAGTATTTTATTTCTCTTTCTCTTTCTGATGTAAGGAGTAAGGCAAAGAGAGTCAAGAGAAACTCCTATTGTGAAGCATAATAGGGAATGTCATTGCAGCTTTTCATGAGATGATTCAAGGAGCTTTCTCTACCAGCATGCATCTGCATTTGCTTTATAACAGAGAGTGGCAGCCAGTAGGTTAAAAGCTTAACATAAGTCTGTGATTCAGCAAGCAACCTCCATTCAGTAGAAATACTAAAGCTTAAGCTCTGCTATGTTTATGGTTTCTCTGTTAGGTTCTCTGTTACTCTCACCTCTAGTACTGGGAGTAGTTTTGGGCATGACAATATAAGAAAGCTTTTAGAAAATATCCAAAGAAGGGCCACAAAGATGTTGTAAGGTCTCTTGAGGGGAAGCTGTATGAGGTGCTGCTGGGGTCACTTGGCCTGTTCACCCTGGAGAAAAGGAGACAGAGGGGAGACATCATTGCAGGCAACAACGTCCCCACAAGGGGACATGCAGAGGCACACACACTGATCTCCTTCTGTGGTCAGCAGTGACAGAACACAAGGGAATGTCACTGAGCTGTGTCAGGGGAGGTTTAGGTTGGATAGTAGGAAAAGGTTCTTCACCCAGAGGGTGGTTGGGCACTGGAACAGGCTCCCCAGGGAAGTGGTCACAGCACCAACCTGACAGAGTTCAGGAAGTGCTTGGACAATACTCTCAGGCACATGGTGTGACTCTTGGGGCTGGCCTATGGAGGGCTAGGACAGGGAATTTGATGATCCTTGAGGATAGCAACTCAGGATATTCCATGATTCTATGTGTCTATGAGTATTTGCCCTCCCAAACAGGAAGCCTAGAGCCCAAAATACTGAGGTTTGTTTACATCTTACACACAAGTACCAGAATGACTTAACTGTAAGTATCCTAAGGTAAAAGGAACAGCGAGGCAAATTATCCCATGTATTTCTAAAGTTGACAGATTTTAGCCTTTTTTTTTTAACCAGGACAATCTTCTGCCCTCTCAGACTAAAAAGCCATAATAATTTTTCATGTGTACGCTTGCCTTTCCTATTTTTATTAAAGCATAACATTTTTGTGATGAGTGCATTTAATTTCAGTGAGAAAACTCTGTAATAAAATATCACTCTTCATGAATCAAAGAATGTGAACCGAACCCTCTAGAAGGAGATAACTAAAGAGTTGAATAGAGGATGACAGACAGATGCTGTGGAAAGCAATATGTAGGCTGGACATCAGAGGCCATTTGTAGCCTAGAGACCTGTCAGACTTCTTCTGTAGGCACAGATAGAATAAGCAGGGAAGGGTTTTCCTAGAATTTTCTATAACCTGTTGGTCAACCTAATTGAGAAGAGTTGACAATGCTTGAGAGAGGGAATAAAATCAGAATGCACACTTGCTTTTTGCCCACCAAATACTGGTCCTCATTTAATGGTTCATTGGTTGGTTTAACTGGCATTGTGAAATGTAGGATTCAATTGCCTTTATACCCAACTACAAAGGTAGCTAATGGTTAACAGCTCGTCTTGTCCTTTTTTAAAAACAAATTACATTAATTTCCTTAACTTCACTGACATTTCCACAGTTCTTCCCTGCACTGAACGTTCTGGGTTTACTTACATTTATATTTTTCTCAATTTCTCCTTTTTTTTGCCTCTCAGCTGTTCATATTAAGAATATATTTTTCTTTGAATCATTCACATTTTAAAATATTTCCTATAAATCTTCCTACAAATATTTCCAGAAGTTCCCTTCCAGCATCAATAATCATCATTACCAATGAATCCCAGCTCCCTAAGTCTGCCCCTCCCCTCCCCTTCCCCCCTTTACTTTGAGTATCGTTCCTCATGCTATGTCTAATCCAAGTAATTTTAACTGTGCCCAGCATCTGGCTCTGATCTGCTTGTGCTGGCTCATCCATTTCTTTCTCCACTAGAGCAGCTGCTGGTCTTAGAGACTGTCAGTGACTTTGACTTCTGTATAGTGTCAATGTACACTATTTCCTGCTTATCCAAGATAAATTTAATCTGCCACCATGCTTCCTAGAGCTCCAATGACTTTAAGTACGTATAGGGAATTTCACAATCCTCTGCAGACTGTTATTAGCTGAAATAACTTAACCTTTATCAATTCTCAACAACTTGCTGTCTACTTCTTTTATGGGCTTAGTTATGCTTTAAAAAACTTTGGTCCCAACATTGACCTGTAGGACACCTCTGTATTGACCATCTTTCAAGCTCAGAAACTTTAGCATACTACCAAGTTTCCAATATTATATAGCCCTCTGAGACTAGTGGTATTTTTATTTTAAATCTATATTATTATTTCTTTTAGGGATGATCATACTAATTGCCTGAAAAGTCCTGAGGCAGTGCTATTTGAATATACCTTTTAACTAGTTAAAGAAAAAAAGAATAAGATGGGACACGAAATGAGCAACATAAACACAGCAAGTTTCTCCAGCAGAAAAAGCTCACAGTTCAATTTTACTTCGATATATATAGATTGCTGACAATGACCATGGATTGGAGGATGAGGTTGCTTCCTCTCTAACCAGACTGGTCAAACTAGAAGTTCATCAGTTGTCTCTTCTTCAGAAGAGGAATGAGAAACAAAAGGAACAGTTAGAAAAACATAGCTTTGTTTACATGAATTGGGTGAGAAACTCCATTATAAAGAATGCAAACAGCAGAAGGCTGAAAATCAGAGTGACAAAGATGCATGGTATAGAACAAAATACTGTCTTTATTAGCAGGATTACATATTTTTTTTCCTACTGCTTAGCAGTTTGAATTGTAAGGTCAGGAAGTATTTTAAGAAGGGAAATAAAATAAAAGCCAGTGTGATCACTGATGTGGAAACTGGTACTTGCTGTACATGAAATTGCAGAGTTAGTGGTAGAGCTCGGGGCTTCCCAAATCTCACTGTGTCTCCACCAAAGTGTGCTGCCTCTCATGCTGGCACATCACTGCTCTCCCTGTTACAGAGCCCTGGCTGTTGTGAGGTGTAGTTTCTTGTGAATACCTCTTTGTGGTAGGGAGTACCTGCAGGTGGTATAAAGAAATGGAGTGATGCACCCAAAGAAAAGGTAACTGATGTGTTAATTTAGGAAGCACTCAGCTCCCAAGAGAAGTGTGTTTTGTTTTTTTTTTCACTAGGGAAAAAAAAAGGAATCAAAATGAAGCAATTTTATTTAACTCTGGGTAATAGTTTGAGTTGTTATAACTGGGAAAGAAAGTGAAATTAGCTGGACTGTTAGAATGGACTTGTAAATTAGTGGATGACCTTTCGAAGCCAAATTGCAATTCATACAAAATGAACAATTCCATTTTCTTTTATTTCAAATTATTTCTCTTGATGGAATGTTTTGCAGGGAACAATCACATTCAAGAAAATCCTCATGTCTCCAACAGAAAGTGCGAAAAACGAGTGGAAGAAAAGAAAGGGTTCATAGGAAATAAACATATTCAGCTAAATAAAGAGCAACATAAATTGGATTTTTTAGACACATCAGATAACTCCCCAGGACCATTTAGTATCCCACACACGTACTTGTATCCCCCCGGCTAGAGGCGGAGTGATTGGTGCTAACTATAGGCAACGTGACATACATTTGGGAAGTACTGATTCCAGGAGAGGGATATGATTTCTGTTCAGGGATCAATGATTTTTCCTCAGTGATGTATATACTTCATTATATATACTTCATTTACTTCTTAGGTGCAAATTATGTTCCAAACTCTGAATTAATTCTGTAGGATGCTTTTGGTTTGTTTCTTTTTTCTCGCCTCCTCCTGCCAGCTGACATTGCACATTGAGAACCAGGGTAGTTTTCCAGAGATAAGGGTGATGCTCATTGTTTTGGAAACTGGCCAGGATCCATGGTGGCTAAGAGACACAGGATCATTCTAATGGCTTTTAAAGCCTTATTTTAGAGACAGGAATCACAAGACTTCCTGTTTATCTTGTATTTTCATGCAAAATGAGTCACTGTCAGCTCTACCAGCAAAAAAAAGAGTGCAAGATTCCCTCTGAACTTGTTGAAGAAAAAGACACTTGTTTTCTACTAAAAACAGCATGGGGGATGTATGAGACCAGTGAAAAGATGGTAGCATAAACTTGCTGTCATATCTGCACTGTTGTGGTCTAGCAAATTTGGGTAATTCTATCTGCAAAGTTATAGCAATTTGGGCATCAGGGTGTGTCAACAGGCAGCATATGAGTGCTTTGGAGTTAAAGGCTCTGATATAGCTTGGGCTGACTTACATTTGTGACTATAGGACAGTAAATATTTTTATACAAGTATGCTATTTTGTGCTATTGTAAATCTACCCTCACTGGACTTTTGAGCAAACACACTCTTATGGATTTCTCTATATTTAGACATCAATAGGCAGATGTTCACTTGTGAACTAGTTGCTCTGAGTATGGGGTTATTCTGACCCATTTTAGCCAAATATTTTAGGAGGGAATTGATGACAAGGGTACCAGACTTCTTGCTAGAAGACTGTACCCTGCTAGCTCCTACATAAACGTCTGTGCGGGCAACGTCTTCATTTACTCACATCGTTCTCACCTGTGCTGTCTCTTTAAAGATACTGCTTTGTATAACAATGTGCTTTTTATATGAACATACTTTTTAATCATGATTTCTAACTTGATCTGAATTCTCAACATAGACAGATCCAGACAAAGGGACCAGGAGAAATTTACAATTGTGCTGTCACCCCCTTGAATGTTAAGTCTAATCTATGTTGAATCTCCATATTGTCTGCTCAGTCTTTGAGAAAAAGGGTGTCATGAAAATTTGAAAAGGAATTATCATTTTATCTGTTTCTGCAGTAACTAGAAGCTTTTCCTTCTCTTCTACCTCTTTTCTTTTGCAGAGACACACAAACCCCAACTTTTTTTCCTACAGCAGAGTGTTTCATTTTGGTGTGTCTGTGCTAAATCTTGAATTGAAAAATCTTTGCTGGTGTTCCTATGCTTGTGAACACTATTCCAGACACATTTCATTATTGTGTATCTGTACTTGGTTCTTGTTAGTGTTCCCTGCAGACACTTACAGTTAAAGATCAGATATGAAGGACCCAGATTTCACAAACAAGGGGAGTCTGCCTGGGGTCTGCAAGGCTCTCTATAAGAATAGACTTTCCTCCAAGATGAAAGTGGCCAAAGTGAGCAGGATGCTCAAATGAAGTAATGAAATAATGAAGGCCTCATGGTGGTAGTAAGACACTGTCTGTAAGTGGGTTAAGCACAGTGTGCACCAGTGCAATTCAGTAGGGATGCAGTTCTGCTGGTGTGGCACAGGAATATGGGTGCAGAGAACATCATGCCTTCTGAGATGCTAAAAGAGTAAAATTGCTTGTATGTAAGCTACCTCCATCACTGACTTCTTGCTGCTCCTGAATTCTTCAACTCTTGGCTTTTAAATTAATCAAAGAGCCTTAGTGATATATTTCTTTCCTGCTCAACATTCATATGTGGCAAATCACATAAGCGTGATCTGTGTTTTACACCACAAGCATTTAAGTGGTTTTATAAGTTATAGGGTTCTATACTGGAATTAGAAAACCTTATTAGTGGTGTATTTGGGGAAACATGTAGACCTGGGAAATATTGACTCCTGGCACCTAAGACCAGAAGGGAATTATTAACAGAACTTTTATTTTTAATGATACCAGCTTTGCTTAATCTTCTGTGCTACTCCCATTGTTCTCAAGCTATTTTTCAAACCTTTTCTCCAGACAAAGACAACGAATTCTACTTTAAAAATAATTTATAGATTAATGGGGAAGGTCATTTGTTTTCCAGGATTTTCCTGTTGTCACATTATCCATCACAACTTTCAGTTC
>VZTN01010884.1:1301-32125 GCA_013400515.1 Erpornis zantholeuca | reverse complement strand
TGTCATATTCGACAGGCTGAAAAGGAACATGAGCCAGACTCCGAATACCATAAGGTATCAGTGCATCAGTATTAAAAACTCGAAGCACCTGCATGACTTCACTAGACCCCAGACCATATTTTCCAAACTTATCATGAAGGTCCATCGTGGCCTTCCACGAGAAAACTTGATGGGTGTTATGAGTAGCACCCCGAATCACAGGGAAAGCCTGGAGACCTCCTGGTAAGGCTGCAGCACCTGATAAGTCCCATCCCGTGGACTCCACAGGGACAGGGGCAGATGCTGGCCTGGGAGGCACCTGAACACCTGATATCACGGTCCCTGCACCAACAGCAGGGCTAGAAATCCATCTCCACAATCCAGGGGGTGATGTGCCAAGCCACAATGGCCCATTTCCTCGACTTTGGCTCTTACATCTCCCCAAAATCCCACATGATCTCTCGGATGCACCATGACCTGGCACGGCGGCAGAGTCCACAAGCCAGTTGAAGAAGACCTCTGCCCTGGGGAAACATGGCCGTATCCCCGTATCCCCCGAACACCACAGATTCTGCACTTGCATTCGTGGGACTCTGCAGTGGTGGAGCCGTGCCAGCCAGCACCTGGGACAGTCCAGCCCCAGCAGAGCCCATGCCTGCCAGCAGCATGGAGGCACTGGCCTCCCCAGCCCAGATGGGGAACCCTGCGGTACGCACGTGTACAGACAGGGCTGTGAACCTGGCGTAAGATGGAGCGGGGCCAGCTCGGAGCCTCCCTCCCCCAACGCAGGGAGGGAACGGAATGCAGGGATGGGCATGGGCTGCAGAACCGCAGCCCCACCCCACACTCCAGCCAAAGGCACAGAAGATGGGAGTGCTGCCCTAGGCAGCGTGGGAGGGGGAAAGATCTGCAGACGGCGGGGGGGAAGCAGCACAGAGTGAAATGAACATGGCTAAAGCCTTTATTAACGTTCAGCTCTTTATTAAATAAATCAGTTGGGCGGGGGGCCCGACCGCACGCGTTTCTGCTGTCATAGCTCTCACTTGCAACCTCTAGGAGGAGAAGGTGGTGTGCAGGTCTGCTGCTAGGGTGCAGTGTAGTAGATGTCAGAATGCTCCCCTCAGGGACACCCAGGAACCCTTGCTTTCTTGGCTTGGAGTCTAGGGTACACACTAGTCCAGTTCCTTGTAGGTCAGGGTGACAGCCCAAATCAGGATTAGGATTAGGATTAGGAGAAGTGTCTATCCTTTCTTCAACCTGGGTGTCTTTTAGATCTTCTGATTGTGTATTGGCTGTTGTCTAAGGGGCTCTTATTCCATAAAAATGATCCCATGGTGCCAAGGGTCTCTTCTATTTGCATACTCCTGCCTTTTCTGGTCTCAGGCTCCCTGGTGGAGTTGGGGAACAGTGAAGACAAGATCCGAGAAAGGAAAAAGGGAGTATAATTGGCAAAGGTTAGGCAGATAAGTACAAAAAAACTGGGACAATCAGCTGGTGATTGACTCTTTTAACATTCTAATTGAGCAATGCAGGGGCTAGTTTCTTACTCTAGGGACTGACAAAAGGAGCACTGAACTCCAGGAATTCCCACCACAGTGAAAGGCAATGCCCAGGGTCACTTGCCTGTTCCAGTGGCCAGTGCGGCCACAGAGCCTGGGAATGAACTGACCATGTTCCATTCAGGTCATCCCTCTGTCCACTCCAGACCCCCACCTGGCACAAACCCCTCTGCTCTCGGCTCTGTTTGTTTCTTACATGGAGCAGCTCGAGCCTGGTCCAACACCCGCCCTATCACCTCCCTGATCCAGCACAGTCAGTGGGGCAGGCGCGGGGGGGCCTGCAGCTGGGACCGCCCCCAGCAGAGTCCCTCCAGTGACACAGAAACCGACAGCTGACACTGCCCGCCCCGAGCCGAGGGGAACGGGCTGCCCACCCACCGGGGCCGGGCCGGACAGAAGATCTATCAAAAGCCCACCCTCTGGGCCTCTGCTGACCGCGCAGGCCCAGCAGGCAGCACAGAGTCAGGTGCGGCCGTCCCTGCCCCCACCGGAGCCAAAGCCACTGATCTGTCCGTCGTCAGACAGATTAGATTCTATGTCCGCCGCCCCAAGGGGGTATTTAGTGGAAGTGCCACAGTGAGGACAGTGAGTTGTCACAAAGTTGGATCCAAGCACAGCCACAGGCTGAGCGAGTGGCTCCCCACACCCGCCCAACGCCAGGAAGGCACAAAGGGAGGGCAGTTTACCCCCACTCCACAGCCCTCGGGGAGCAGGGAGGGGCAGGTCCGGCACAGGACCCCCAGATGCCTGCAGGTCCCTGCCCATATGCCAGTCGTCCAGGGCCAGTTGGCTGGAGTCCCAATCCACCCCTGGGGATCCAATCCCACCATCAGGGATGGAAACGGCTCCCAGCACAGCGGCCTGGGGAGGAGGGGGAGGGCTCAACCCTGAGATCCATCTCCACCTCCTCCCCAGCTTTGCCGCCCAGCTCAGAGAGGTCCCCTGGAGAGCTGTGTATCTCTGCAGAACCCTCAGAAGTGGAGGACCACCACCCCCCGCCCCCGCTGTGGGTGACTGAGTCAATGCGTTTCCAATAGATCAGCAGACTCACCATGTCTGGGTCATATTCCCCAGACAGAAGGTCAAACAAATAGTCCCCCAGCAGGGACCATTGTTCTTTAGAACATCCTCTCTCAGCTTTCGGAAAGAAACCATGGTGCCTACCCATGCGGAATAAACCTTTGAATTTGTCCCTGGGGACAGCAGCCCGCCTTCTATCCAGCAGATCTCCCCAAATTTCCAATGCCAAGGCATCGTCTGGGGAGAATGTAAGAATTAGCATTCTACAAAAGCTGCAGGAACACAGCCACCCACGTGAAGTCAGGGAAAAGGGGGGGTTACCTGCCCAATACCTTACCAAACTGCAGTTCCACGAGGGGTCACCAGTTGTTGCTATAGGACACAAAATGAACAACATGGAGACAGCCAGTATCTCAAGCAGAAAAAGGCACAGTTTGATTTTTGACCTCGTATATATAGATTTCTGACAATGCCCATGGATTGGAGGATGAGGTTGCCTCCTCTCCTACCACACTGGTCAAATTAGAAGTCCATCAGTTGTTTTTTCCTTAGAAGAGGAATGAAAACAAAAAAGGAACAGTTAGAAAAACATTGCTTTTTTTATATTAAATGCATGAGAGACTCCACTACAAAAATGCAAACATTCAGAAGGCTGAAAAATCAGGCCAACAGCTGAGGGGCAATGAAATGACACAGAAAATGTACAAAAATAGAGCATAACCACTCTGGGAGGGAAGCGGGTCTGCTTGTCCCCATGGAACAACCAGCAGCACAGACACACCATTCATGTCTCCACAGACTCTTTATTGCTCCCTGGTCTTTGATTTGGGATTTGGCTCCACCCTCATGGAAGATACATTTTTGGGAACATGTGAATTAGGGAGGTGTCACCCTGATTTTAACCTTCCAGTGTTTTCATTTTTGGAGTCAGTCTTTCTCATGCATTTCATATAAACAAAACAAAGTTTCTATAACCGTTTCTCTTGTTTTACATTCCTTTCTTGATAGAGGACAATTTGATGGACTTTTAGTTTGACCAGTGTGATTGGAGAGGAGAAGACCTTACCCTCCAATCCATGGTTGTTTTAGAAAATCTATAAATATCAGTATGAAAAATAAAACTGAGCTTTTCTTGCCTGAGCCACACGCTGTGCGTGCGTGTGTGTGTTCGTGTCCTCTAGTGACAGGCAGGTGAATAATTTCCATCTGCATGGCCTTCAGCCCCCTACGGTGGCTGTCCAGGCTCTGCACAGAGCCGCTGAAATCCAGCACCCACCAGCTCCTTGAGTCCCCCCAAAGGAATTGGATCATTCCAGGCTTTTATGATGGAAAAGATATTTTTCCTCAATCCCACCCTTCCAATGGCTGGAGAGTGGTCATGTGTTGTATACACAGTCATGCAGTTACTTAGTTTATCTTGGTGTGTCTTTCAGCCTTGCTGGACTCCTCCAAAGTCAGCACCTAAATGGAAATAAATGCACAATGCTGGAGCTCCCTGCATTCAGAAGAATTCAGTGTAGTCCTTTCCCATACCCTAGATGCAATTGGGTGTTTCACAACTTCTGTATCTAAATTAGGTTTTTCCATGCCTGTTTTTTTCCTCTGAGTCCTGCCTAAAACACAGAGCAAATTCCAAGGAGAAATTTTGACCACTCACTAGGGCTTAAGCCCCACATCCAAAGCACTTAGGCTGAAGATCCAAGATCAGCTGCAGAAAATAGAAGCTCCTTTTAAAATAGTTGAAAACAAGCTCCTGCTTTTACTCTCCCACATAGTTTTGAGTTTAGGATTCAAAGTGCCTTTCTGCACTCAGGTCCATGCAGACCTGTTTGCATGGGTGAATGCCTTGAAGGTTGTGGGTAAGACCTCAAACCTGGAAGTGGCTATTCTCAAAGCTGAGAAAGGAAAATTCCTGAAGGTCTCCATGATAAGTTGATAAGAAATAATGGAGAATTGTTTCATTTAAACTCCAAGATCAATGCAGCCACAGCATGGCTCGTGATTGAGACATCGTGAAAGTTATCAGATGAAAGTCTGCATGCTAAATGTATTTAGTATTGAAGAGAAAAGTAACAATTTACTGTCCGTGATGAAGCTTGGGCTTCCTGGAAGGGTACCCTGCCTTGCTGCTGCTTTGTGTTCCCAATGTCTGCCTCTGCCTTTCAAATGAGCGCCGTGAATCACAGTCTAATAGCAATGTTTTAAAGAACTACTTCTTTCCTAGGAAGTCAGATCAATCCCACTTAAAAGTAAACTATGTGAATGTGCCAAATATTTAGAGACTAAATCTCAAACCCAGGAGTGATCTGCTTCCTTTATCTGCAAGTCCTGGGCATGATCCAGATACCAGCACTCCCAGCATCTCCTGCAGGCCCACAATGTGAGTTCATGAGGGGAATTAAGAAAAATTATATATAGAATCAAAAATATATTCAGAAAACCCAACCAAGAGCTAATTCTGGCCAGGTAAAAATCATCCAAACTAGTCACCTAGACCTTTTCTATTGGAAGTTTCCTTTCTCACACGGCCCCTTTGAACACCCCATGTGAAACATAGCACCACCAACTCAAGAGCTGGTTTCAAACCTCTTTAAGACCCATATGAAGAGTCTATGCCCTGCAGCAAGTTTGGCAGTCATCACTTTAAAAAATAAACTCAGCTCCAGAATGATAATTTGCATAGTGCATGGTGACTAAAATTAGCCTGCCTTGACTCCATCGTGGGAGGAAGTCTGAGTTGCCACTGCAGTTTCAGGTTTCTTGGCTTTCAGAGAAATTCATAGCATCCGAGGAACACAGATGTGTGTTCTGTGCAGCCCTGCTCCTCTTGGCTGGCACTGCTCTCCCAAGCTGCATCTCAAAGCTGTCATATAGCACCAGCAAAAGCCTCATTCTTCCTCACATGGGAAACCAGAATATGCTGAAGCCTGTGAAAGCCTTATTTTCAGTATGAAAATATTTGGGAGATGAATTAATAAGGAGAGAATGCACTGCAGGTCACAAATGGTCTGTCCTGGGTGTAGAAAGGGTAAAACCTCCTTGAGTGTTAATTACCACACAAGAGAGAGGTTTCTCAAAGCAGAGGTGTCCTGGAAGGTGCTCTGCAGGAGACACAGACCATGTAAAGTTGGGGTTGGTCTGGTGGTTTAACCTTCATTAACTGCTGGATGAAGGTGAGATCCCCAACCTGATTTTCAGCCACTGCCCCACAACATTATTGTGTAAGAGTTTGTGCTCCTCTGCCATAATTTTATATTGTGATTTGGCTAGCCAGAGAGCTCACTCCCTCAGTCTCATTTAATTCTGCAGATGAACAAATGTCCATAAGAGGTCATACTAGTACACCATGGCTGTCCCTGTTGAACTTAAATTACTCAAAAATTCACTCATCAGCTAAGTGCTAAGCTGTTGGGGCTTTTTTTGTGGTTATTTTTTTTAATTTCAGTTTGAGATGTGGCTATAGCTTCTCTCCCCAAGATGCATAAATAATTCATGCAGTTATGATGTGGGATCATTCAGGATCTGTGTAAAGAGTGCTTCTGGCTCAGATCCCCCTCTCACCTGCTGAACAAACCCAGCTCAGCTCCTGTCCTTCATCCACCCTCTACCATGGGGTCAGGCCATGGGCCCTCAGGCCAGATTTCCAAGGTTTTGGTTCCTCTGTCCCTGCAAGGTCCCAGATACCTTTGAATCCAAGGTCACAGATACCAGAGGCTTGTAGCTTAATATTTGTATTAAACTTGTACAAAATAAACTTGCTGCAGTGACAATCCAGTTAAGTACTGTTTTTTATATTTTACATGAACGCAAGCCAGCAACTAATTTCATTTTCTGCTGGGTTATAGAATTGAAATGTAATGATTCACCCTTAAAAATACATTCAAAACCATTTAGTTACTACTCTGACTATAGTATATATCTTATGGAGGGGGCCCAGAGTAAAAGCTCAGTGATGTTCTGAGTCCTGCCTGGATGCAATTAGAAAGAGAGCAGCCCCATGACATGAAATGTGATGATACATTGAACTTCTGACCTATAGGAGAAATCTGATCATCACCACCCAGCTTCTTCCTCATTTCAGCTCTGTTCAGGAAAACAAAAGTCTTCATTCAGCATTCGATTTTCTCTACCTTTCACCACTGGAATTTTTATTTGAGCTGAATTAAATAGACCAGACTATGAAGGTAAATGTCCTAAGTGGCTCAGTGATATCCATGGTGTCTGTTTCTTTAGCTATTGTCATTAAGCCTCATTCTGTTCTGATGAGGCCCTACAAGAAAATGAGGTGCTGCTGTATACAGCTTCACTGTGGTTTAAGCAGAATAAAATACGGCCTGTAGTACTACTGAGGTAGTCATAGGGTTTTGCCTACTTCAGCCACATTCTCTGCTCTGAAGTTACCAAGCATTAATCCTGAAGTCCTTATTCAGGATTCCCAATATCCAAGGCAAAGTTTGAGTCAGGCACAGAGTTTAATTACCATGCAGAGGTGATAAGTTAGAATGGAAGCACCCAATAACCTGCAGTGTGTCGCTGCCATGGGGCTGACACCTCGGCAGTGTGGTGTGGAGATAATTAGGCCCTAAAAGACATGGCACCATGCCTGGATGGAGGCCAGATCAGCAGTCCTTCTTATCTGAGCTCCTGCTCAGTTTCAGGCACGTTGCTCTTTGGTCATCCACAGCTGAGCTCCCTGGGACCTGGGCGTGCATAAGAGGACAAGGGCTCTACCCAGCCCTGCTCTGATAAGCTAAAAACAGATTGAAGGTCTAAGTCAACTACACTTGAGCATGTGATAAAATTCTTTGCTAAACTGGGGCCTAAGTCAGTGTGCTCTTAGGGTGGAACTCAAATAGCTGCTCTTGGAGGAGGAAGAACAGGCACATGAATAGAGCCAAAGGTTCTCCTGGGGTGATAGGATGGGGTGAGCAGCAAGAGCCCGAGCAAATGGGGAAACAGCCTGATGCAAGAGGAGGAAGGATTGTGTGACTAGCTGTGTGGCTACAGCTTGGGAGGAGGAATTTCCTTGTGGGAATGTTGCCAGGAGGGTGAGGAAATTGCTTGCTTTTCCAAGCTGAAGCAACTAATGAAGGAGGGGTGAGAACAAAGGTTCTGTGCTCTGGGCGGTGTCACTGAGACACAGCCGGAGTGGTGATTCGGGTTGTGATTCCAAAACAGCCCACTGGCTTCAGAAAACTCTGAAAGGATACAATTTTAGACCATATCTCTCATAAGTATCTGTGGTAATCATTCAGGAGGTCTAAGGCAATGGCTTGTATAGTCAAGGATAAAAATAACCCAGGTCTAAGATACCAGCCCCAGATTTCATCCAAAGTTCTGGAGACCAAGTGTTAGAGGAGGCCCTGGAGCTCCTCATCACACCAAGCTGCTACTGCTGGACTGCCTGTTCTCTCTGTTTATGCTTCCTTTGGGGCTTTTGGGCCACCTCACAGTTCCTTGTTCTAAAATGTACTGAAACTTCTTAATCATGAAATAGGGGAGAGCTTCTGTCCTTCTGAAAGAATGTGTTGAAAAGGCATGGAAGGACTAGAAAGGAATGATTCAGACTTTTGTCGCTTTTGGAAAATAAGTAAATTGCAATCTGAATAGAGGGAACCCTAACTTCCCAGGAAACACTTCAATACGTCAGGAGCTACACTCTGAAATTGTCAGAGCTACGTGTGCAGGAACCCAGCTTCTTCACTCACAAAGTTATTTCAGCTACAGCCAAAATATCTGTGAAAGACAGAACCAACCAACCTCCCAAAAATGCATTCCTCCCTAAGGGGGGTTTTGGGCACCGTGCTGGCTGACAAGGGGCTCGGGGCTGTGCAGAAAAGCTGTTCCTGGAGATATTCCTACTACTCAGAGGGAAAGAAGATTTCATGCCTGAAGGATCTCCTTGATTTCATCTCCATTTTGTAGGTGCCATCTACAACTGGTTAGAGCCTAAAAATGGCAATTTCTTCTGCTCTGAAGAGCCAGCAGCCTCTTTTCTCTTCTTATACCAGAAAAAAAAATTGTTTTGAACTGACTCTTCTAGATAAATAGCACTTAGAAGTAAGTGTAGTGCTCACGATGAATCTCATGTAGGGATTTGCAGTCACTTTTCATGACACAGATCACAAATTAATTAAGAAAATCTTGTCTCTTGGAAACTCTTCTATTCACAGTCACATCAAATCACTGTAGCAGTAACTTGCATGGAAAAATAACAATTAGGATATTTTTATTTTTAGCTGTCTTAATGAAATATAGCAGATGGAAATAAAGAGGAGAAGCCCGTCCTATGTGACTAGCCATCTGTCTGGGGATCAGCAACAAGTGTTTCATGGATCACAGCTAGAAAATTAGTGGGTAATTAACGCCAGTCTTCAAGCTACCTTACAATTCTTCACACTCGTTATTCTATTCTATAGAATGGCTTTCAAATGCCACCCAGAGCTTACCCAGCTGTGAGAGGCGCGCTTGTGGCACCACCCCTGGCTTTACAGCACTAAACTTTGGGCTGAGCACCAGCAGTTCTCTCCCATCCTGCCCTCCCTCTCACACAAAGCTGTCAGTGATCACATAGAATCCCCTCTCCCAACTACCATGATCCCAAGGACTATTTCAGTTAATCTAAATTTGCCTTTAAGATGTTCCTATCCCACCCTTGGTTCTCTAGCACACCAAGTGCTGGGATTTGCACTGGGCATGCCACAGAAACCAGGTTACCATCTTGGAACACAGGGTAAAGAGCTATTATCCAAAACTAGTTTCTTGTGTTGGATTTATTTCTGGCATGTGGCTTTTCCAAGTCAGTTGAGTAGCTGCTCTGGAATCTCACTCTCCAAACGTGCTCCAATGACTTCCACGTGCTTCTCTGCTGGAGGAAGCCTGCCTTGTTTAATGACATCCTAAACAGACACACAGTCCTGAGCACTGCTAAAGGTCAGGCAGCCCGAACTTTTGGAGATGAGATACTTGCTCAGTGTTGTCATCGTTACACCCTCTCAGTTCCCACACATGCTGTATTATGGCTCTGGGTTTTTCTCCCCTTCCTTTTTGGGAAAATCAATGCCTTCTCACAAGAGAGATTTTGTATTTCACCATTACAGACTAGTGCTTATTCTTCTTTGGTAACAGGATATTTTTATCAGGCTGTTTTAACTTTGTTTATTACCTCCATTTCTCCAGCTGTTACAATTCACTTGGTACTAGCTTGGTTATTTTTATGCTTTGATTTAAGAACGATGTGCTCCAAGGCTGCACTTAGAGAAATGCCCAAGGAGCGGAGCCAAGGGCAGTCATCAGCTTATTTACTGGACTGAGCTGAGACCTACACGATGCCTTAGTAAATAACCTCTCTTCCTGGAAATCCATGGATAACTGTTAAACTCTATGTCATACACATAATTAATCTTCACAAAACCCTGGGCATGCAACATCTGAATGTGACATAGCGGGTGGAAATTTTGTTATTCTTCATACGGGGAAAGTGGTCCCACTGACAGAGCTTAAATCTAGGGAATACTCTTTCTAGACCTACTCAGGTTTTGGCTGTGTCTATTACTTTTATGGCTCTTTTTATCCCCCCTTCTGAATGAGTAAGCAGTCACAGTTTGCTGACAATTGCCAAATATTTGCAAACATATTTCAGTCTGCCCTTTCCAAGCTTGAAGGTAGATTTACAAGTCATGGAAATGTTCCCTCCACTCTACATCAATGCTTTCACCATCTTCCTCCTCCTCCCTCCAGCGCATCTCAGGACAGATGAAGGAATCTGGGCTGGGATGGGATTGAGATGTCAATAGAGGAATGCTGTCAATCAGCCCCTCCCTTCCCACTTTCCTCTGAAAAAGGAGAAACCTTACCTTTAAGGATATGCATCCCAGCTGATGCCACCCGGGCTCATCTACTGAGGTGTAAATTAGCAGAGCAGATGTGGGGGCTGGGTGTATGCTGCCTTTCCAGGTGACCCATCCCTCTGGAGCCGTGTCCCTGTGGGATGATACAGCTCACCCTCATGTGCTCCTGGCAGGTGGGACATGTGTGTGGGGTGGTTTGCTTTGATAGAGTTATCTGCCTAAAAAATGGCATCGTAGAGCTTCCCCTCTCCATAAAGACACCATGAGGTTGATCCAATTAACACACAAAGGGTTGCTAGAGACCTGCAAAGGGAGATCTTATGAGATGTAAGATGCCATTTGCTTTTTAATGAAAAAAGGATAAAGAGATGACCTTAAAACCAAACCCAAATGCAGTGTCATGTGCCTTATGCGCATCCTTTGCCATGGCCTAGTTTCTGTTTGAGTTGCCTGTGCATATCTGGGTGTGCACATCTGGAGAGGAGATGGAGCTTCTTCTGCTTTTACACTGCCTGGGAGCTGAACAGACTCAAGAGCAAGTGTGAGCAGAGGTGCTGCTGCCCAGGGAAGGGTGATCCCCACTTCCACTCCTTTGCTGCACTCTTGGCTATACTCTGAGAACATATATAGCTAGAAGATTGACTTCCCAGGTATTTTATACCCAAATTAAGATGTGGCTCCAGATGCCTCCCCCATTTCTTATTCTAAAGTTTTGAGCAGTCAGAAGGTAGCCCAGAGACCAAGACAAAGGGAATTTCTTCATTAGCTTTATCTAAGCTGAATTTCCCAACAGTGAACCCAAAAGTCATTTTGGAAAAGCTCTTGGCTCTTTTCTGTGGTTTCTATTTCAACCCCAGGAACAAGGCTGAATGTTTTGCAAAGCAGACAGCTCCCTCTTGCCAAGAGGGGTCCAACAAGGACGCCACGCTCAGACCTGGCTACAGACCCTGTCCATGTGCTGGGGTGGCCACACCAGGGCAAAAGCCTAAATCCACTGGTTTGAAGCTATTTAGGGGTTTGGGCACACACTTGGGGCCCTGTGGTGTGCACATTCTCAGTTTTCCTCCCAAGGACTGCAGGAATCCTTTGCCAGGTCTTACTCTACCTTCTGTTTTCCACCCATTCCACCCTGTTGTCACTGCTTGTAGCAGTAGTCAGAGAACATAGAGCTCATTTCAAAATCCTCCTCTGCTCTCATGGCTGAATTAACCTTCCAGCTATCCAGGAGCTGGTAACCAAGCCCCTCATGTTTCCAGGGGCTCAGTGACACATGACACAACCATCCTCCCTCTCCACAGAGAAACCCAAGCTTTTTCAGGACATATTTAACCTGCAGCTCTATTTCCCTGTAGGGATAGGGCTGGGATTTTTCAAATGACACCACTGGGAATTGGTTGCTCAGTTCCAATTGTGTTTCAGGGGATTTGGCAAATAACTCACAGCCTTTTTTAAGGCTCCCTCACAGAACAGCAATGGAGATGAATTTGCAGGTTGTCCACAGAGGCAGATTGCTGAGGTTCATTATAGCACCAGTTAAATGTTATTTATCTCATTCATTGTCTCATTCTAGTTACTCATTTTCCCTGGAAACCCAAAGAGTTGGACACATGAGATGGCTGGACAATGTTCTTCTTTCCACTGTCATTCTCTCTTTAGGAATAATACCTAGAAATATCTTTTCCCGCAGAGTCATAAGCCTCCAGCCAGGGCAAACAACTGCTTATTACAGGAGCTCGGATCCAAAGTTTACCACCATTCATGGGGAGCTGGATCCAAGGTTTTGGTTCAGCTGATGATAAAGAAAGAAAGCCAAGCAAAGCTAAGTAAACTCAGAGCTGAACAGCTCACAGTGTCCGTGGCCAGGGACTGGGCTGCTGTCAGCTTATCTTCACAAAAGCCCATGGCTTGAGCTGCAAAATCAATTCTTGAGCACCAGAAGGGTTTGAGTAAAAATACATTGCTGTTACTCACGCTAAATAAATACATGAAGTAAGACCTCCTGTGGTGAAGAAAACTGCACCTGAGTTGTGACATTTGAATTGCTGAGCTGAATCCTTGGGATTTGCACCCTGGGTTTGCCGAGGGGCTACTCCCATGGGGAGGCAGCCAGCACCATTCTGGGCTCCTTGGAAAGCCGCGGTGTTTCCTGGGCTGTAACACAGCCCAGAGGGCTCCGGTCCCTGCTCTAGGTGACAAACAGCACAGCTGCCCGGGGTGCTGAGAGATGCGGACGGCTCTTATTGTGCCATTTGATCCGAGGAAACCCAGCCAAGGCACCTGCAAGCCCCAGCAGGATCGTTCTGCAGGCTGTAAAGGGCAGGGAAAGGTGCTCGGATGCAGGAGGTGACTCGGTGCCTCGGTGGGATTCTCCCGCAGTGACAGCACAGCTGAACCCCCTCCCAAACCAAATCCTCTCCCTGATCCCTCATCTCACTGCTCAACACAAACACAAACTGCCCTTTGCAGATGAAGGAAAAGGGAAACCACATTTCTTGTCTCTGTCGACCCCATCCTGACCGTTCTGGTGTTGGGAGTTCAAGACCCCCGGTATTTTTTGAAGCCTGAGAGCTGCTGAAGTGCAAGTGCTTCCCTGCCTTTACCTTTTAATGATAACGTTTGAGGACTGTTTTCATTGCAGTAATGGTAAGAAGCTATGAAAGAAAAAAATAAAAGCCAGCCCCCCGATTTTTACTCACAAATGGAAGGAGGCAGATACAGAAAAGTGACTGCAAGCCCTTGCACAGATAAAATTACAGAGCAGAAAACTCCATCCCGCTCTTCAGCACTGAAAGTCTCTTCTCCAGTAAAACATACCTCCTGAGCTGAGGTGTTTCCCAAATGAAAGCAAGTTTCAGAGCCATGGTTTTGGATGCCATTCCAGTGGGCACATGCATGAATGCTCTTCTGAACCTCTACCTCCCTAAATAGCCCTCAGCTAAATACCTGGCAGCTACTGGAGCTGACAGCACTGGTGATCCTTACAGAACAGATCCTCCATTAACTCCTTTGAAAATAAAAAGATAAGCAAGCCAGTTCCTGCTGGTATTGGTTTTACCTGCCCTTGCCAAAACATCACCTTCAGTTTCCAGATTTACTACCCTCTTTCTTAGGATCAGGATGATTACTAGGCTTATTGGGCTGGAGGATCAGGAAGTCCAGGCTCTTATCAGTATTTAGGAATTTTACTCCATGGTCTGTTTAGCCACACATTAAATAAAAGAGGTGGCACATGAAAAAGGGAATAAAAGCAATATCCTTATCCAAATACCCTATGCCTAGTGAGACCAGGTGTGCCATGTACTCTGCTGGCTGTTTGGGGTTTGGCTGGTGTTTTTCTGGAGTTGGGGTGTGCAGTGGGTGCCCTCGGTCACCCACCCCATCCTGGGTGACAGGCTGGCAGTAGTGCCTGCTGTCTGTCAGGACATGTGCATCTTGATCTTATTCATGGCTCAAAAATAGCCAACCTACTTTATTTTCACATCTGCTTCATCAGTGCAGGGTCAGGTGGGCTTTGATTCTGTCTCAAAGGGCTGGAGACCAGCCCAAGTCTGAAAGGTTTTAGGGAAAAAACTGTTATGGGGTGTTATGGGGAATAATCCAAGAGAAACTTGCTGCTGCTTCCAGCCACAGCTCAGGCATCATGAACATAACCCTTTCCTCCTAATTTTTTTTCCAGCCCATGAGCCCAAGCTGAAGCTGTGTTTCCAGCCTAGAGCAACAACGTGGAGTCACTGCTCTGCAGCAGAGCTCCAGATCATCTCACCCATTTGAGCCTGGTTTTCTTACAGAGATTGCATGTTCAGGGGCACAGGGACATTGTTACTGGCAATCTTCAAAGCACCTAGCCCAGAGGGCCTAGTGAACCTCCTCATACTGACTGAAAACACACAGGAAGACCTTGCTACTGCCACCCAAATTAGTGAAGGTAGTGTGTGTATTAAAGAATACTTAACAGTCCAAAGGATTAAGTACCTCGTTACTTAATTGCCCTGTTCATGTAAGGGGAAAAAAAAAAAGGAAAGGTGGAGAAAAAGGAGTTTCTAAAAGCTTAAATTTGGGGTCCATCACTTTGCAGAGCAGCTGGGCCTCCCACAATGTCTGGTTTGAAGTGAATCTCTCACACAGGGACTCTGTGTGCCCAGAGCCCCCACTATCCACAGGCAGATACATGTGTGTGTGCTATGCACCACCAGCCCACGAGTTCCAGCTAATTAGCAGAAATACCCTGCTATTACATTTGTTCGGCCTGTCAGCCAAGGAGAATTCCATGGTCCTGCATGATATTCATCCCAGGACTGCAGCCATCCCCTTCATAAAGGCCCGTGGAAGCATCCAGCTTGTAACACCTCACACCAAAGCCCTGGGCCTGGGCTCAGCCCTGGCTGCAGCAGAAACCAGCAGCAGTGGAGCTACAGCAGAAAAACAGCACTAAATAAACCCAATCTTAGCACCAAGGTTGATACAAAAAGCCATAAAAACCTGTGACAATAAAAAAGGAAAATTGCATGGCAAAACCAAATTCCAGACACTGAGATGAAGGGGATTGGTCTGGAAGAGACTGCCTAAATTTCCCTTTCATGAAGGCTGTCACATGTCCTGTCCTAGCAGGATTATGGCTTGCAAACACCAGCACATGTCAGCTGGTATTCATAGCCCTAAAATGTTCCTGTCAGTTGTACACTCCACAAATGCCAGCAAGATCTGAGATGCTGCTTCCCCCTGCCCCTGCCCACCCCTGTTGTTGTATCTGCCTGATATAAATGAGATAGCCTAATTAAAATTTAACCAATAATAAGTTTTATTCCGCGGCCGAAAAATCGGTCACGCAAAGGCCACAATCGAAAAGAAGAGCGCCGAGCCTGGGATCAGAGCTGGGTGAACACACAGATCTGACTCTATCACGTCAGAATCCCCACTGTTCACGAATGCTGATTCGGCTGTGTCTATTTTATACAGTTTTTGGGCAGGGACTGAATTCTTTCTATTCTTCCCATCGTTCAACATATTCACGGATTTTTCTTTTCACGATGATGAGTTGGACAAAGCGTATCCTGCACCGAATCGTCAATCTTCCGTTCCAGGAATCAGACACTCCTTTAACAACCCTGATTGCTGATATCACAGAAACCGATCAGGCCATCACTGTTCAGGCGTGGTGTTAATGTCTCGAGATAAGGTCTATCTCCACCTGGAACCAAGCTTTCGTATATTGATTAGTTCCTCTCCACTGTCCATGTTGACAAATTCTCTTTCCCTCAGTCAGGTTTCTGGGTTTGCAATGATACTTTGTACAATTTAACTTATTCCATTTTATATTTATACATGTAAGCACGAATTACCAATATCATGCATTACATGCGTGTTCCATCCGTCATCATCCTGTCCCCAGCTCCACCACAGCATATGTTGCAGGAGAAATATAATTAAGTTCAGAAGATTTACTTTGAGGTAACCAGCTGTCTTGCACCACCTTGGATGTGTTTCCCACGCCTCAATTAGCAGAGGGAAAGTGGCAGCAGTGATGGTGGAGGTCTGGAAGCCCCTCCTTGACTGCAGAGCAGTCAGGACTCACGTTGACATAGGGAAACATCCTCTCCAGGAATACATCTTGCAAAGGCTCTTGGAGCTCTGCTATGGATTTGGAGGGGACTCAGTTCCTGGTGCTCTTCACCTGCTCACATCCTGATTGCCTGTACACAGAATTAAGAGGTGACTTCCCTCTGTTTTGCTTCAGGGCTGCAGGCTTGGTTTATTACGGTCAGGTGAGTGTGGTAACATGTTCCTACACCAAATCCAGGTTGTGAGTCAGTGCTGTCACTTCTGGATGCTGGCAGTGACACCTGTACTGGGGCAATGCAGGTAGAGGAGCTGCACACACTAAGTCAGGATTAGATGAGTGCCTGCAACACAGACATCTACCAAGACCCCGTGACAATGGCATTTCCAGATTGCTGCTTCACAGGAAATGCCTTGTTATTCCATAAAATGATAGGACAGATCACCCCAGCCTGTCAGTTAGGGAACCAGACTCACAGCCCAGCAGTTCACACAGAGCAGCAGGGCTGGTTTAGTTCTCTCCAAAAGCGCTTCGTTCCCATGCTAAAAGCTTAAATCCCTCTGATGGCCTTCAGGTGAACTCCTGGCTTGCAGAGAAGGAAGAGATTGTGCAGAGAGGATGGAGTGATGCTGGTAAACCAGCGGGGAGCAGCTGGGAGAAGCAGCACTGATGGAAAAAGGCCAGACACTGCCCACGTCACTGCTCCAGGGGAGGATTTCCCCGTGGATGCCCATGCTGTGTGTCCACTCTCCAGGGAACTGGACATGGCTATTTCTGTCCTCCTGTCAGCAGCCAGGAGCCCCGGGATGTTCCTCTCCCTGCCCTGCTGTTGCCACCAGGGCCAGATTTCCTCCTTCTGTCCCATCCAGTTCGCTAGGTCCCTGCCAGAGGTCCTGGTGCCAAGGGAGGTGTGACACAACTCCCATCTCCCTGAATGGAGCTGAGAGGGACAGGGGAGGTGTTGCGTTCTGCTGGCTACTGTTGCAAAGCCGCAAAAAGCAACCAGTGCCACAGAGTGTCTCTGCCCTGCCCGGGTGGGTTCCACGTGGCCCAAGCCTTCCTTCTTCAAAGCATGGACTACGGGGTTCCCACCGGCTGGGGAAGCCTTCAGGCTAGCTCAGGCATCTTTGTGCTAACCACAACGACACAGCAACAAAGGGGATGAGAAGAGGCCTCCACGAGGGGAGCATGGAAGATGTTTATTCACATGCTGCTATCCAGATGTCCATGGGTGAAGGCAAGGGAAGGCAGAGGGCCTGGGGTTTTATTGGGATCTAGGGGAGGGGCAGAGTCGGGGTCCCTCACAGAGCAATGGGAGGAGGCCGAGGGAGTGGCCAGGGTTTAGCGGGGAAAGGGGAAAAGGGGATGGAGGGAATACCACAGCGAGGGACTCAGAGTTATTTGACTTGTGCTCTTGTCACCCTGCTGCTCCCTGCCCTCTGGATGATCCCATTGTGCTGAGAGGCCCACATTGGTGTGGGCTGTGCAGCAGGGATGTGTCTTCCCTTGCTGGGACCTCACCAACTCACACCTCAGTGCTGCAAACCACAAAACAAGACCCCCCCAAACAAACACAATTTATGTATCCTCAGCTGTGTTTGGAAACAGCTGAGACAGACCCACCATGGGCTGGGTTTCCAGCAGGAGTAGCCACGCCTGGATTGCAGGCACTGCCCTAGGATGGGGCTCTGATTTGGGGCTCAGCTGCCACATGCTGGCTTCAGCCCCGGCCGGGTGTCAGCTGCTGGACAAGCAAAACTCTGCCTGTCCCCCCACACCAGCAGGTCCTGTCCCCTCGGGGCATCTTGTTGTGCTGCCTGCAGACAAAAATACTTCCCCAGCTACTGTCCACCTGATAATGGAGAGGAGCTTAGGAAACAGCAATAAAAAACTGAAAATAAAAGGCTGAAAAGAGAGAGATACTGGGCTCATACCAGAAGTGAGAGCACTAAAATTAGTTGGTGATACAATCCGTCAGAGCTATAGGTCATAATTAAGCACCTGAGTGTCTTTGGACATCAAGCAAGTGCCTCTCCAGCAACAGGAAAATCACGGGATTTTAACAGGAGAGATGGTGTGTCCTGAGCTCCCAGCGTGTTGTGGGCTCCCAGCATGTCCTGGGCTCCCAGTCAGACACTGCCAAAACTAGAGAATGTATGGATTCTGAGGGGCCTGATGCCAGGCACGGGTGTGGCATTGCCCCTCTGCTGTGTGCTGGGCTCCACCACACTCCTTTCACCCCCAGCCATGGAGCTGTGGGGTTTTCGAGGGGATCAAACACCCACTCCTGCAGGGAGAGTAAAGGGCAGGAAAGGGCAGGAAGGCACATTCATCCTTTGGGGCACAAGCCCACTGCTGTATCCTCAGCAGCTCTCAGGAGTTCCTGGGATGTAGATACACCAACAAGATGCAAGAGCAGCTTGCGGAGAGCCTGTGTGAGGCTCAGGCATGTCAGCATCTCTTTCATGATGGTTTGGAAAGGAGAAGCCACAGTTCTGAGCCATTTTCCAGTCTGGGGATGGTTGATGCTTGCTGGGCTGCCCCATCCCAGGCAGCTACATCTTCCATGGGGATTTCCCAGCACCTGAGAGGTTGATTTGGTTGCAATCCAAGCTTTTATCCAAATTCTAGTTGGTGCTCAAGTGACTGAAATTATCAAGGCAAGTCAGCTGGATGTACCCTTTCCTCATGATGATGCCCCAGCTCCAACCCTCCCAATACACCTGCGTTGTGCAGAGCACAGCAGAGTCCCTGTGGCCAGCAGGGAGTTTCCGTTCCTGGTGTGCCCCATTTCCCCAGGAAAAGGTGTTTTTATGTCAGTGAACTTCACCAGGGGATGAGCAAGAAGGGCCCGTCAGGTTTGGTTCCCAGCCCTGCTGCTGTGCCCACCCCAGTGCCTGTGGGCCCAGTGTCTGGCCAAGTCCCCACACTAGTGATATCATGGTCAGCTAAAAGGTGCCTGTCAAGTCAATTTATGCTGCTTTTCAGTTTCTGTATAGAATATCATGCATGAGATTGAGTGGAAAATTTCTTCTTTAACTCCTCCAGAAGCAGGATTATTTAACTGAACTGCTATTCCCTGGGAACCTTTGACTTGAGCATTACAACATTACGATACAGGAGAAATTCGATACCACAACAGCCCTCGGCTAATCCATTTTCTCGTCTGGGACCAGGAAAGCTCAGAACAGTTCAGCTCTAAGAATGAACGGTAGTTAAAACCAGCATGAAAAAGGTGAGGATTTTGAAAACAAACACATGACTTCATTAAACATAATCCTAAAAGAAGTTAAAGCAGCTACAACCCCGGCACTGCTCCTGCTCGGTTTGTATGAGGTGTGTGAATAGGCTGAAGGACATGGCAGCCAGCAGGGGCTGAGACTTAGGGGAACTTCATGGCACAGTCTTGACCAGCAGGAGCGCAGCACTGGGACTGGGAAGAGGACACTGATGTCCTCTGTGTGGCCATGGCTAAGGGTATCTCTCCCAAGGGTGCCCCAGGCACCTGCAGCTGCACAGGTTTAGAGTCAGAACCCAGTTAGACTGGATTTGAGTCAGAAGAGCTTGAAAGTCATCATTTTATTTTCTCTCATTCTCCCTATTTTTGGCTTCAGATTCTTGGATGTCTCCTGCCTACTCCCCAAATATGTGACAAGGTGTAGGTTTGAGATAGTAACAATACTAAAATGAGTCAAAGTGCAGTTTGAGCTGAAAGTTAGCACAAATGCAGGATAAAAACCTTTCAGCAAAAAATAAAAGTCAGGTAGGCAGAAGATCCTCAGGAAAACACCGGGTAGCAAGGGAGTACTGCAGGCTCAGAGGGTGCCACATAGTTTAAGAAACCCCATGGGGACAGTCACACCTCAGAGACACCATGCTCAGCACTGCTCAGGCTGAACCAAAGAGGCAAAACCCAGAGCAGAATGGGAGTGATCCCAAAATACAGGCTATGAGGAGAGAGAGGGAGATAGCCAGCAAATAAACAAACTGCAAGCTTAAAGGCTGGAAAGATCTTTCACTCTCCATAGCCATAAAACCTGCAGAAATAAAGATGCTGGATATTGACACTGTTTAAAGGGAGGGTGCAATGTTGTGTCACCATATGGTGATGTGGCACTGGCCAAGAACCTCGAGTGTGTAATGTACACATGTAGTGCTGCCTCTTCAGTGGGTTTTGAGAAGATCTCAGCAAAAGGCTTGAGAAGGCCAAGTTCCTTTTTAACGTGCCTTGGATGTAAATAGTTAATTCCATTTCTAAAGGGAAGCTCTGTAGCTTCCCAGGAGAAATCCTTGACTTGTAAATATGAAAGAATGTAAATAATATGAGATGTTTTGGTAAGGTGCTTTCCTTGATCAATGAAAGAGTTTTGTCTGTTTGTTGATATACTTTTGGACTGTGCTGCAGAGACACAGACATAGTCAGACTGACGACCCTCTCCAGCTAGCATGGCTGGAGGGAGAGAAAGATTTGCTGTTTTCTTGATATTAATAAATAAGCCTTCTGAAAATCTATGAACATGGAATCTCATTTGTGGAAAGGCCCTGGAAATAGGGCGACATCTTTTCTACATACACAAACACCTGGCAATGCCTTGTTTTTTGTTTATGCCCATTTTTCCTCTGGGGACATCTCCTGGCTTCCTGCAGGGTATCTCCCCCCGCTCATGGGATGAGGAACTTTCCCCAGCACAGAATTTATGTCGAGATGATCAGCTGGCTTATTCCAATCACAAAGTATTTTTATACTTTTAACCAGAAGCTATAAAAGTCCAGGAAATGTGGATTTATAGCTTATAAAAGGTTTAGCTTCATCTATGACCTAGGGACTTATGTAATTTACTACTGGCCTTAGAGAGGGCTCCAATTCCAGCAGCCCAGTGAGCTCTTTTTGGAGCATTTCTTGAATTGGGTCTTTTAAAGCACAGTTGGGCAGTCAGACAGTCAGGTATGGGAGCTTGGAGGGCAGCTGGGCACTTGCCCCATGGCACAGGAGTGCCAGGATGTGCCAAACTTCAGTTTCTCATGAGAACTGTGGCTGTGCCAAGTGGGAAAACACCACCCCAATCTTGGCCCTTGGTGGGGAGGAGGCCAGTATTTGGGTGTAGAGCAGCTGGAGGACCAAACACCACCAGCCCTGAAGAACCTCCAGACTTTTGCTAGTCTGATCTGCAGCTCTCCTGAAGCATGACTATCTCAGCTGGGTTTTTTGCTCTGATTTTGTCTTTTGGGGATCAGCCTGAGAACAGACCTACATTTTATCATGTTTAGACACCAGCCCAAAGCAACACTGAGCAGTAAGAAGCACAGTCCAGCTTGGGATCATGCAACCCATCTGCTTGAGGCACAGAGAGCCCAGCAAAGTCTCCTTGAACCATAAGAGGAACATGGAAACTGCCACTTCATCAGCAGATAAAGACCTGGCAGTGCTGCCTCCTTCTGACAACTCTCCATGGTACCTATTCTCATTTCCTTCACCCTTCTATGTCTGATTTCAGATTACATGTCACACTGCTTGCAAAGCCCAACTCACAAAACAAGAACACTTCAACATCCAAGTGCTGCTGCTGTCAGCCCAGAGCACTGCTGGATGGTTCAGCAGAGCTTTACTGAAGTCTTCATTCCTCCAAGTTTCCTCCATGCTTATTTTTGAAGGTTTCTGATCCATTTGTGTAATTTTCAGGCTGTGTGAAGTGATGAATCTCCTTTCCTTACCCTTCATCTGCTGTCAGCCAAGAGGGGCTCCTGTGCCCCTAGCCCTTCTGATGGACCAGGCCATTTTGAGAACAGGCCATTTCAGGCCATTTGGCAGGCACTTCGAAGAGATTCTGACCATCAGAGCCCTGACCTTTGTGCAAACCAGGACAGCATTAGAGCCTGGACTGGAAGGGTGTGAAGAGCTGTAACTTCTCAGCATGAGCAGCCCTGTTGGGGCACCCCCGGGGTGCTGGGCCCTGGGTGGCACCCATGGCTCGTACGGGGCTCCCCGACCCCTGCTCCCTGGTCACATGTACCCAAGCTCTGTACCCCATTGGCTGCTCCCTGGTCACATGTACCCAAGCTCTGTACCCCATTGGCTGCTCACGGCCCCTGCCCAGGGAACTCTGGGGGCTTTGCTCAGGGGTGCTCAATCTGGCCAGACCCCAGCCATGAGGGAGCTGGGAAGAATAAAGAACATCCATGAACATCCATAAAAATACCGTCTCCTGATTCTTCCCACGGGCAAAGCTGTCTTCCAGAGAAGGTCACAGACACCCCACTGCGACACAGGGATCTTGGTGTAAACTCCACCTCACCCTATGCCCAGAGCTGCACACCCACCTCTCTGCCCACAGCTTGCTGCAGTTCAGCCATAGCTTTGGCCCAGAGGTGACATTTGGGGCTTTATTGCAAATGCAGGTTGCTATGGTGAAATGACCTTCAAAGCACCCTGGGAAGTTCAGAGAATGATTTAAAATACTTGCAAAAGCCAGTCATTGACTTGCTGTGCCCAGCTGATGGCAAGTCATCACCCAAAAAGCAGCAAAGCTGTGTCTTCACCCCCTTTGCATGAAACCTTTCTTCTGTCCTGGTGTTCTCCAGTGCTGGTACTCCCATTTAGACAGTGCTGGGATATTCCTGGTGCTTTCCTTCCCTCTGGAAATGTCCTTCCTCATTTTCTCTTGCCACATGTGGAAATTTGCACAGCCCTGAGCAAGGCAAGGATCCTGGGACCCCCGAGGGCCACGCAGGGCTCACTCCCTCCTGCTTGCTTCTCTGTCTCTTCTGCTGCTGAGTATTTGGACAGGGAGGGTCAGCAGGAACTGAAGAGATGCTTTAAAATATTTGCTATTCATTTAGTCTGCAATATCTGCGAGGTTCTCCTGTCCCCTCCTTCCCCTGCCCGCCCTGCTGCTCCCTCGCTGGCAGGGCAGGGCAGGGCCTCAGTGATGGTGGCTGCGGCTCCTCATGTCCTCCGTGAAGTCCTGGAGGTCGTAGATAAACTGCTGGATCTGGGGCAGGACAGGGAGATGGCAGGGTCAGGGCAGGGAGCAGGAGGCAGAGGCGAGTCCCTCAGAGGGCAGAGGTGCCCAGGCTAAGTGACAGGACAGTAAAGACACCAGAAAGTGCCTCTGAGGGGCAATGAAACCAAACCCTGGCCATGGCTCGATCTGCATCCCTGCACCCCTGCATCCCTGCACCCCTGCATCTCTGCACCCCTGTACCCCCTGTCCCTGCCTCCCTTCCACCCCCACAAGGCTCCACTCCCTGCTCCCCCACCTGGGAAGGGACAGCTTTGCTCAGTGTCCCCACCCCTCCCCGTGCCCAGGGACCCCAGGGAGAAGGGAGGCTCTGCTGGGCCCGGGGGCTCTCCCCTCCCTCCGGGAGAGCCATTCCCAGGGCTCTGCTCTGCCCTCACCATCTCCAGCTGCCCGGGGCTGTCAGTAGCTGTCCCCTTGCCCTTGGCCTGGAGCCGCGCGCTGGCAGCGTGGAAGAGGCTGTGGATGGCCATGTTGAGGGACTTCAGCTCCGCGGCTTTCCTGGCATCCCTGTCCTGGAGCTTGGCACAGACACCCTCCTGGGGGACATGGGACACGTCCCAGAAAAGCTGCCCCAGCACCGGGACCCCGGCTTGGAGCCCCCACACTCCTCTCCCATCCAGGCTGGGAGGAAGCTGGGTGAGCCTGGTGCGGTGGGAGCAGAGCCAGGAACGGCCCCGGCTGTTTGCAGGTCCTGCAGCGCTCCCTGGCACGTCCTGCCTGCTGTCCCCATCCCCTCCCCACTGCAGGGACAGCTCCCCTGCAGCAGCACTGCCACTGTCACCCTCCCGGGGCTGCTGCTTCCCAGCTCCTCTGGTGACAAACTTGGTGACAAACTTGGTGACAAACCTGCCCCACACCCGGGCTCTCGTCCTCCTCCTCCCACAGCAGGGATGGGATCGGGCATCTCCTCCCGCCATAAACTCTCCTGCCACATGCTCCTGGCCACAGGAGGAGCCTCAGCCATGCCTGGGAGAGCCCCCTGCCCACCCCACAGCCCCTTACCAACTGCACTCTGTCACTCTGAGCCTTGCTGAGAGATTCTTTGAGCTTCTCCATCTCGTTCTTGCACCGCAGCATCTCCGCT
Source organism: Erpornis zantholeuca (assembly GCA_013400515.1). Taxonomy (NCBI): domain Eukaryota; kingdom Metazoa; phylum Chordata; class Aves; order Passeriformes; family Timaliidae; genus Erpornis; species Erpornis zantholeuca. The sequence goes on along the minus strand of VZTN01010884.1, from coordinate 8,057 downwards.
TCCCTCTCGGCGCGGAGCTGGCGCAGCAGGACCGTGGCCTGCTCCATCAGCTGCCCGTGCCCCCACTGCGACTGTGCCAGGTCCTTGCGGGTCCTCACCAGGGCCTTGTAGAAAGAAATGAGGTCCTCGACGTCCCTGAACTGCGGCACAGAATCCTGGGGTCAGTGTCACCCTGCTCTCCCCTCACCGGGACCCCCGGTCCCCACCAGGACCAAGATCTTCCCTTCCCCATGGTCCCTGCTGGTCCCTGAGCACGGCCACCTTCCCTGGGCGATGGCAGCCACAGTGCCAGGCCTGGGGCTGGCCCTGCCGCTGTGCCAGCTCCGCCCCAGGGGAGCACAGCTCTGCCCAGCAGTGCACTCCTTAAAAACAGAGGTTTCTGTTTCATCTAAGCATCTATTTCAGATATGAACACATGGCCAGAGTTTCCCGTGTTCTCCAAGTCCCACGAGACCCCCTCCCTCTGACCCACTGGACTCTTGACCTGTAGGTTTTCCTTGCCTGTTTCTTCACTGGACAGTACTCGTGCAATCCCAGACACATAAATTGATAAAAACCAATGCAATCCCACCAATCTAACTCAATAATAAACCAATGCAATCCCACCCATCTAACTCAATAAAAACCAATGCAATCCCACCCATTTAACTCGATAAAAACCAATGCAATCCCACCCATCTAACCTGATAAGAACCAATGCAATCCCAGCCACCTAACCTCATAAAAACCAATGCAATCCCAGCCACCTAACCTGATAAGAACCAATGCAATCCCACCAATTTAACTCAATAAAAACCAGTGCAATCCCAGCCACATAAACTGATAAAAACCAGTGTAATCCCAGCCACCTAACCTGATAAAAACCAGTGTAATCCCACCCATCTAACTCAATAAAAACCAGTGCAATCCCACCAATCTAACTCGATAAAAACCAGTGCAATCCCAGCCACCTAACCTGATAAAAACCACCAAGAGCCATGTGCTCTTTCCCTTCCACTCCTGGGTGAGCCCTGGCACCAGCGCTCACCCCAGGTGCTTTTTTTGGTTATTCTAGTGTGATTAAACTCTTTTGTTTTGGAAGAAAGCAATCATCGCTCATCTCTCTCTTAAACCACAGCCTCAATCTCACTAGGAGAAAACACCTCCAGAGCAGTAACTCAGCCCTGGCTGGAGGTCTATCTTCCCAAGCAAAACCAGCCAGGCTGTGAAATTACAGGAGCAGCGCTGGGGTGAACACAGCAGCTCCATGTCCCCTGGCCCTGGGAGGCAGCAGGAGCACGAGGGATCCTGGACAGACATCCCAGCCCCCTGGAGGGAAGGTACAGCTTTCCTGACACTGCCCGGGTGCCATTTCTGGGCAGATCTCTCCTCTCCCAAGCCATCAGTGTGACCCAGAATGGTGACACCAAGGGGCCCTCCCTGTCCCCCTCGGCCCTGAGCTTTCCCCCTTCCCATGGATTCTGTTCAGTTTTCCCAAGCCTTCACCTGTTCTGGTTCTCCTCTCCTGACCCTGCTCCCTGTGGCTCACCTGGGCTGCAAGGGAACCCTTCCCACTCCCTCTGGAGCCTCTGGGTTGGATCCAGTGTTGTTTCCCTGGCCTCGCCTCACCTCCTCTGGTTTAACACCCAAGTAAGGCCCTCCCTGAGCCACGTCCAAGCTCACCTGTGACTTCTCCACCACATTCTCCAGGTACTTCTTGAACACAGAGTACTTATGCAGTTTTCTGGAGAGCTTCTGCTGCTGTTTTGTGAGGGTTTCCAGTTCCCTCTTAGCCTCCAAGAGCTCACTCTCCATTTTTGCGTTCTGCTCTTTCTCTTCTTTGGCTTTCTTCAGAGCTTGGTTCTTCAGCCTTTCGTTCTCCTGGTGAGGTTTTCCCACCACACACGGAGCCAGAGGGAGAGGAAGGCAAGGGAAGGTGGAGCTGGGTCACTCAGGGGCGTGGGAAGGAGGCACCTCCGGAGAGGAGACCCCGGCACTGCAGCACCCTGGGACCCGTCCCCTCCCTGCTCCCCAGGACCACCCCTCTGCACTGCCCCTTGGGTCTGGGGGCAGCCCCTGGGGCAGGGCTGTGCCTTTCTGAGCCCCTGCTCCCTGTCCCTGCAACGTCACTGGGAGTGCACGGCAGGGACGAGGTTGAGACCCTTCCCTGGGAGTGTTTGGGGCTCCTGAGAGATCACAGGGTACAGGACAAGGCTGAGACCCTTCCCTGGGGCTGTTTGGGGCTCCTGAGAGATCACAGGGTACTGGAGAATCTCCCTCCTTCAAGGGTACAAATCCCTGCTCCTCTCAGCCCCGGGTTCAGGGGAGGCTTAGCCAGGAGTGCTGATCCAAGGCTCTGCCCAAGGGATAGGAGGGGGTGGAGGAGTGCCAGGTGTTCCAGTGTGCCAGGTGTTCCAGGTGTATGAGGTGTGCCAGGTGTTCTGGGTGTGTGAGGTGTGCCAGGTGTTCCAGGTGTATGAGATGTGCCAGGTGCTCCAGGTGTGCCAGTGTGCCAGGTGTTCTGGGTGTATGAGGTGTGCCAGGTGTTCCAGGTGTGCCAGGAGTGCCAGGTGTTCCGGGTGTATGAGATCTGCCAGGTGTTCTGGGTGTATGAGGTGTGCCAGGAGTGCCAGGCGTACCTTTACTGTGCTCCCAGACTTCACCACGTGGGCTTTCAGCTGGGCCCTCCTGGCGTGAAGGTCCTTCCACTGGTCAGAGAGGGTGTCCATCCTCTCCATGAAGGCCTGGCAGCACCAGAGCGAGGGTGACACGGCTGCCACAGCCACAGCCACAGCCACAGCCACAGCCACAGCCACAGCCACTCCCTGCCTGCTCCAAGCCCCAGCATCCTCCCAGCCACATCCCAGCACCCTCCTGCCCTCCTCACCTCCTCTTTCTCTTCCACGATCTTGTCCATCAGGCGCGCTTCTTTCATCTTCTTCAGGAGGCAGATGAAGGAGTTCGTGGAGTCCTCCTCTTTCTCCCGGCACTCCCTGCCACAGATTCCCTGTGGTGATGCTCTGGATCTCACTCCTGGGTTGCACCTGGGCTGTGTCCCACGAGTGCTGACAGGACCCCAGCCCCACCTCGGACCCCCTCTGGCAGCGTGGCCTCCCCGACCCACAGCCAGGGGGCTCCGGGAATGACGGGGCAGGGAAAGAGGACCAGGAGGAGCGGAGAAGGGACGGGAGTTTGCCCTGGCGGGGGAAGGAGGGATGGGGAGATGGGAGAAGAGGGTGGAGGAGCCCCCCCTCACCTGAGCAGGGGCAGGAGCCTCTCCCTGTACTGCCCCCGGTAGTAGCGCATGTCCTCGTGGGCCATCGCTGCGGCCACCGCCGGCCACCGGCCCTGCCCTGGCCCCTGCCCAGCCCGAGGGCTACTGCAACACCGGCAACGAGCCCTGGGGCTACTCCAGTCCACCAGGACGAGCCCTGGGGCTACTCTCAATCCCAGAGGCAGGCACTGCGGCCCCTCCAACCATTGTGACAGCTCCGGTGGCTCCTGCAGCCATTGTGACCACTCCTCAGCCGCTCCAAGCACTGTGACAGAGCCAGTGGCCACTCCCAGCACTGTGACGGCTCCTGGGAGCTCCTTGGCACCACGGGGACTCACCTCTGTGTCCAGGACCAGGAATGTTTTCATTCCCTTCTCTTTTTCATTCATCTTCTCTGCTTCTTCCCCTGCCCAGACCTGGCCCTGTGCTGCCCTGGGGGGTCTGCCGGGGTCTCTGGCAGCCAGTGCCCCTGTCCCAGCACTCACAGGCTCCTTTCCCAAAGCCCAGCTGGGAATGCATCCCCAGGGATGGCCGAGCCCTCTCTGGCTCAGGCTGAGCTTTCCCGTTTGCCAAAAATCAGCTGATTGGCTTTGAACTGATTTAATTCCTCCCTAAAACAGTGCCTGTGACCAAGGACCACCCAAAACGGAGGGGTAGGGTCGTGGGCCAGCTGGGGGAGCCCACGGATGATGGAGCCCTTGGGATCTGCTGCTTCCCTGGGGGATTTCACCTCCAGTGCTTGCTGCCAGCTCTGCCTTGCCCCTGGCTGAGCCCCGAGCAGCTCTGTGAGCTCAGAATGGGGCACAGGGGCTGTGCCAGCAGAGGGATTATGGTGCTCCAGGCCCTTTGGCAAGGGAGCATTATTGGGTGCAAACCCCACAAAAGCCACATTTGTGACTGTCCCTGTCCCTGCTGCTCCTCCTCCCACCAGGGCCAGCTCCTGGATCCTTCACAGCACCTCCTGTGCATGGCCTCTGTTCCAAGAACAACCAACACAGGCCTTGAAATAGTGAAAGTATAAAACCCTCCAAAACTGCATTTTCAATATCCCCCCCTTAAGAAATAATGTAATATTGATACAAAAAATACTAATGCTAATGCTAAAATATACAAAAATATGGATTTCTTTGAATATATAATATTATAAAATAGATTATATATGATACAGCTTTATAGACAACATGTAAAAGATAAAAGATACAATCTGTAGTACAAAAATATCTAAAGATGAGGATTTGCTGAATTTATAAAACTTTTCCCTGCTCTTTCCCAAAGCACTCCCACAAACAACACAAGAACAGAGAGGGTTTTTAAGATCTCTCAAATTCTCAATGATTTTACTTACACCAAGACCTAAATGTAAATGTTGCAGGCGCTTTGGTGTTTGTACCTGGGTTTTTAATGGAGTTGCTCTCCAGGAGATGCTCTGATGCTGCCCAGTGCCCACACCTGCTGGCCATCCCTCCGTGCCCACGCCCCAGGGCAGGAGGTCACTGAGCACAAGGACAGCGGGGACAGGAGGGCTCGGGGCCCTGCCGGCACTGGAGGGTGTCCGAGCAGAGCCCCCAGCCGGGGCCGGAGCTGCGGGAGCAATTCTGGGGAGCTGGGGACATCTCCTGGCCGTGGGATGGAGCGGCACTGCCGGGAACTCGCCGCGCACCAGAGCTCCAGCTCCTGTCCCCGGGCACTGCCCTGGGCACTGCGCTCCAGCTCGAGGGAACACATTTGTCTGAAAGAATAATAGAACACTTTTTTTTTCTTTTTCTTTTTTTTTTTTTTTTTTTTTTTTTTTTTTTTTTTTTTTTTTTTTTTTTTCCCCTGAAAGTGACTAAAACCCTTTTTTTTTTTTTTTTTTTTAAATCACTACATCTCCCTTAACCACCCCGAACATCAAAGCAGAGCCTGCTGGGTGCTCCTGGCCACATTTTATTTCACAACTCTGACTTTCCTATTCAAGCCCTCAAAATATACACCACAATCAGCATTTCCAGCTGATGAATCTTTCTACCAAAATACCAAACACCAAATGTTCTATTTTTGGCTTAGCAACGAGCAAGGAGTTTGTCAGCCATGCTAATGGCAAAATACTATAAAAATAAAAACCTGTTTACATTCTCCCTAAGAGGCCAATACTGCACAAAGACATTTTCCTGCAGCACAGCACTCGGGAGGCACAGCACACGCGACTGCTCAGCCGTGGATTTCTCAACAGGCACTCCTGTTATGAAAACACCTCCCTCGTTATTGGAAACTTGTTTAGGGTAGAATCAAACACTGCCAAATATTCCTCTCTACCTGTTAATGGATTAAAGGAAACTGGAAAACACAGGCCACGGAACAAATGATTTTGTGAAGAAGTCAGTGAGCCGTGCAATGTTTCCATAAAACACCAGCCCCGCAGAGCTCCAGCCCCGGAAAGGTTCCAACAACCCCAGCCCCGCAGAGCTCCAGCCCCAGAGAGGCTCCAACAACCCCAGCCCCGCGTTCCGCTGGGGCTCTGGGCTCGTCAGAGCTGCTGCTGATGGCAGCAGAGAACTTTGCCCTCTATCAACACAGACAGATTGGGTTCTTTTTATTTGTCTCCTGTCGTTCAGGTGTATCTGTACCATTTCTGATACTTCACCATCCTGAAAGCAGCAATTGCATCTGCACCTCCGAACACCCCAGAGCCAGAGAAAATACTGCTCCCAAACCCCACTTATTTGGGCCTCCTGAGACTCCCAAAACCCCAGCCCGAGCCCCCTGAACCCCTCCCTGCTCGGGGCACAATGATAACAACAGCAATAACGATATTGCTAACGAAAGCGATAAGGACAACCATAACAATACTGATAACGATATTGATAACTATTGTGATAAGGACAATCATAACAATAGTGATAACGATAGTGATGACGAAAACGATAACAATAACGAGCGCATCCTCCTCAGCACGTTCCCGTCCCCGGGGCTGATCCCCGCTGTGCTCCCAGCCAGTCCCGACACCTGCGGGGCTCTGAGCCCCCCGGGAGCCCCCCGGGGTGGGCTCTGTCCCCCTGGCTCGGCTCTCCACGCAGCCGGAGATGCTCCCGCAGCCGTGACCATCAAACATTCATGGCTTTCGGCTGCGCTGCTCAGCCGGAGCCCCGCGGCCTCTGCATATTTAATTTTTTCGCCATTAAAAACGCATGAAGCGACATTTCCTTCCGCCCTGTCCCGAATTCACTTCCATCTCCCATCTCCGGAGCGGCTGCCGGAGGGTTCAGAGCCGCGGGGCCGCATCGCCCCCAGTTTCGCCGAGGTTGTGCTGGAGCAGCGCCGAGCACCCGCGGCCGGCACAGCCCCGGCCCGAGCGGCGCAGGGAGCGAACCCCGGAGCGGGAACGTGAATGTTATCCTGGGGAAAATAAAGGATTCATTTAGCGCTCGTGTTGCTGTTTGATGTTATCTCAGCCCACGGAGTGTTTACAGCCCCCCCGCCCCCCCGGGCTCGGCGCGGAATTGGGGCAGGAAGGGGCGATGCGG
>VZTN01010883.1:32451-49605 GCA_013400515.1 Erpornis zantholeuca | reverse complement strand
GATACAGCAGACTCTGAATATCAGCAGTTGCACAAATTACTTAAAAGAAGGGCTCGCCACCAGAACAAGAAGCTGTGCAGACTGCAAAACAGTAATGTACTCAGCTATAACTTTATTGATTTGCAAATTGTCCATCTGTCTTGAAGGATATGATTACCAAAGACGCTGAAGAAATATTCATTAAAGGGTACTTAAAGCCAGATGATACCTTTTGCTGTGTAAAGGCTTTTGTTGTGTCACTTGCAGCACCCTTCTGGAGAAGTGACCCAACAGTGAGATGAGCAGGTGCATGGTGAGCTGGGTGAAGAACTGGATGAAAGGTGGGACTCAAGTGTTGTAGCAAATGGGGCAACATCTGGCTGAAGATCAGTAGCCAGAAGTGCTCCTTAGGGCTCAGTACTGGGGACAGCTCTATTCCACACATTTATCAATTATCTGAATGTAGAGGCTGGGTGTACCACAAGCATGTTACGTGGAAAATGCTATTGACTCTCTCGAGGGACAAAAGACTTTGTAGAAGTATCTGGATAGATTGAACATTGGCTAATCATCACTGGTGTGCAATTTAACAAGTGTAAGATTCTGCATCTGGGAAAAAGCAGCACCAGGCACAAGCCTGAAGAGCAGCTCTGCAGAAAGGAAGCTGTGGGTGCTGGTGGACAGCAGCTTTCACCTCTGTCAGCATGAGGGGAAACCACATCCTGGGGTGCAAGAGACACAGCATAGCCTGAGAGTCAACAGAGGGGATTGCACAGTGTGCAGTTCTGGTCTCCAAACTTAGGAAGGATGTGAAGGTTCTTGGATGCACCCAGAAGGGAAAACAGAGGTGGTGGAAGGGCTGTAAGGCCTGTCCAGTGAAGAGCAGCTGAGGAGTCTGGGTTTGTCCAGTTTGGAGAAAGAAGCTGAGAGGTGACCTCACTGTTCTCTGCAGCTTCCTAGGGAGGGGAAGTGGAGAGGGAGGTGCTGATCTCTTCTCCCTGGGATCCAGTGACAGGATGCCTGGAAATGGCTCAAACCTTTACTGGGAGAGGTTCAGACTTGATATTAGGATGCAATTCTTTACTGACAGAGTGGTTGGACCCTGGAACAGGTTTCTTAGAGAAGTGGTCAATGCTCCAAGTCTGTCAGTGTTTAACAGGTATTTGCACAATGCCCTTCATAACACACCCTAACTTTTGGTGAGCCCTGAAGCGGTCATAAAATTGGATTGGATGTACATGTCTTCCAAAGGAAATATATTATTCTTTTTTGTTCTGTTTCATTCTGTTCTATCCTACTCTATTCTGGATGGGCATTTATGACAGTTTCATGTGTTATTTTCACAAACTGCACAGAGCAGCCTCCAACTTCTAACAGAGAAACAAAAACGTTCTTCATTAAGTAGTCCATTACTCTATTGGATGTTCATGCCCAGGCACTGGTGCAGTCAGTTTTGCCCATGATGGTGACTGGTGAAAAATGTCCTTGTCTTTAATCTTGTCTCAAGCTTTGACATCTTATTTTCTATCCTGTTGAGTTGAGGAGAGAAGTGAGAGAGCAGCTGGGTGGTCATCTGGAAGCCAGCCAAAGTCAAAGCCCACAGTTATTGTCCCCAAGTCCAGACTAGAGCTAATTTTTCAGTTTTCCTCCTATGAATAAGTTACCTTCAACTTTTACTTGATCCTTGGGAAACTGTGGAGGGAAGTAACATGATAATGGAGACATACTAATTGCACTTCCAGTCAGTGTGGGCTGCAAGGACAGATGATTCGTTTGTTCACAAGTGCTATTTTCAGAGCTTATGAGTAATACATTGCTTGTGAATCAAAACCTGGAAAATACTGATATAACACCATTAAAGTAAAAAAATCAAAAAATTCCAGTTATGACTTTAAAATGCTGTCAAATCAAATACAGTGCAGATGAGAAAGGAGGATGGGTTTATAATTTTCCATCTACATATTAATTAAGACTCGATTTCTTTATAGTCTGAAGCCTTTCATGCTGATAGATCACAAGTTTTGTGTCAAAAAGTAATATAAAATTGTCTGAAGTCTCAAAATAAATCTCCTCTAACTGGAAACTGTTCTCTTTTCATCTCCAAATTATTTCACACACATTGCATCATGAAGTCTTCAGAACATTTAATCCTAATGAAGTCAAATCATCTCAGACATTTTAAGACACTCCAGCATTTCAGGATTTGTCTCAGAGACTGTGTCATTCAGAGAAGCACAACAGTCCTGAACACTTCACCTCTCTTCCCCCACATGAGGTTATATGAGCATTAAGATGTGGAACTAAATTAATTCCCAGCCCCCATTACAGGGGCAATGAGGTAAGTAAGTAGATCATGGGAAATGACTGGCAAATTTTGCATCCTATTTCTTATTCTGCCACAGCTTTCCTATGTGACTATAGGCTGTCTTATTCTGTCTGTGCCTCATACTCCCCTTCTGCGCATGTAGATAACAGGTTTTTTCTCTTTTCATGGTAACATGAATCTGAATTCATTAATCTTTAGAAGTCACCTTGTCCTGTAAATCATCCTTGCTGTGTATGTCCCCTCAGTAAACTCAGGAAGGGCTCACATTATCCTTTTTTCTTCTTCCCTGCACTTTTGAAGCCATTGTTGTTTCAGTGTTGGCTAAGATTTCCAAAAGGCCAGGACAGCAGAAAAGCCCTCTGTCCTTTTCTTACGGTGGCTGTGAGTGCCAATGCCAACATTAAGGCTTTTCCTTAAGCAAAGCTGTTTGAGAGCTATGGACTACAGGGAAGAGAAGGGGAGGCTTACCTTTTTTTACCTTAACTCCCAAAAATATATATTAGGTAATCACTACCAAGGAATTCCTTTTCCAGTTCATGTATTTGTTACAAAAAATGTCCCACTGATGTGTATGAAAAATTTTTACAGGTAAATAGGAAAAGCAGTTTATCTTTAAATAGGAAGCAGTTTATCTTATGAACAGGCAACTCAAATGATCAGCAAACAACAGAATGGAATGTCTGATTTGTGAGGAAACACTAAAATACTTTGGTTGACAAGAAATCCAAGTACCATGGCTTACTGTAGTGGTGGACCTGTATGAGGTGCACCAGATCAAATGGGAAAGAGCAGACTGAAGTTATAGTATTTCACTGTTCTCTTGCATTCAGATCAAAGCTTTAATCTGCAGCCTCTGATTTTAATGATACTAAAATAACTTTAAAGAGACTAGCTCCTGCACAGAAATTGTCATGATACATCTAACGCACCTGTTAAAATAATATGTTTTCTTTTCAAAGACTTGCCAGTGCACAAAACATCCTGGAAGAGCATAAGGCACTACAGGGCCACTTTAATTATATGTTGATTATACTGAAAAGTGGCTTTAGCTAATTTTAAACACATATATTATAACCAAAGGATTTACGTGAGTAAAAAACATAATTCTGAAAATTTACCAGGAAACATAACATAACCAACTCAAATTTACATTGATGTACAGAGTAGAGAGAGAGACACAGGAAAATCCATAAGGAATACAGATTTTTAATTAACGAATATTAGGCACTACTGTCCAAATTAACCACAGCTGAGAGAGTGCTTCTCAAGCAGAAAAGGAATATTACATGTGACAAGCAATTTGTGCAATTACTTCTAAATAATGCCACTTTGCAACAAGGCAGTGTGTATGCTTCTGAGAAGAAGATGAGTAAATATTAAATTTCAGAAGTCACGTCATTCTGCAAAATTAGGTAACATATGCCCTAGTTCTTGCAAAAACTGACATGGAGTTATTTTGCTGCTGATTTCCTATAATGATGTGACTCTTCCTGCAACCACCATAGCAATGCAATGCTGCTTTTTGTTTGTATTGCAAAATGGAACCACCTGTCTCTGAATCCTTTAAATGATATTTGCCTGCAGGCTGAACAGTTTCCTGCAACAGACACACAGGTAAAAGAGGAACATACTGCAGTTTATGGATTGCAACAAGAGTATTATATGTACATTTTGCCAAAGAAGAAAGCAGACATTGCCTAGCAGGTTTCAGATGGGCAAAACAGTACATTTTCATTTATATAGACAGTGAAAGAACAGATTTTCTTATTTCCTTAGGTACTTCTGGGTACTTTCCTTAGATGGTCTGGGTTTGTATGCCCAAGACACACTTTCAAAACTTGAGTTAGACTCGAGGCTAAATGTTTTTCCCAAGTGATCAAGATCTACAACGGGCACCAGTTTTCAAGAATCCTCTGAAGCACCTGAAGAATTTTTCAAGGTGTCTGCAACACCCTGAGAAGTTAAAACAAGAATCACATTTTCTATAAAACATTTTCAGGCAGCTATTTTGTGGATTTTTTTTTTCTTATGGAGAAATCTATATCAATAAGCTAAACTTTTCCTGTTTTAATACTTGGAGAAAAGCTGTTGAAATGCTCTCTTATTTCTATCTCATCGTTCCTTTAGTCTATGGGAAGCCTCACAGTCGTTTTTTCTCCCAAGATTCTCCCTTGTATATTTAAACATGAGTAGACAAACTGCACAGTATATCTCTGACAGAGAAGCTGTGCCTAAGCTGCAGAAAAGGCACATCTTTTACAGGGTGTTGATGCACAGGTGGGAGAGAGGCCTGTGTCCCTGTTCAATTCCTTGAAAGCAACATTATAGGCTTTCTCCCAGCCTGGGATCCCATTTACCAGGCACAGACCGCCAACAGCTAATGCCAGCCGGCTGCATCACAGGATCCTTTCACTCCATGCCCTCATGCCAGATATTGTTAGACAAAAGCATTTGGCAAGTGAATCAGCAGCCAGATCTGCAAGTCCCACATGGAGCACAGAAGGCAGCGGCTGTCCACAGCTGTCTCTGTTGGTCCCTACACACTTGAGGCATTTTGTGGCAAGATCCCTCATTTAAACTTCTTGTACAGGAGAATTGTTGCAGTACATAACTCGGGACTTGACCTTGCAACCCAAAGTTCTCCAGAGCTATGCTGGACTTTGTACATGAATAAAACCTTGTGGGATTGTCCCCCTGGTAAGAAGGGACACAAGAGGCTTCTCTCACAGGATGCCCTGATCTGTTATGCTAATGTACCCCTGATTAATGTACCCTTGTTCTGCTCCCTCCGTCGGCCCTGTACCTGTTCCTAATTGTGCCTACTCCCCCCACAGACCTCTGTTTCTCAGCCACTCCCATCTGCTTCTCCTGTTGGTTCCCCTGCCCTGGTCCCCTCTTTGGGGACTGCCCCTATGTCCCCTGATGGTTGGCCCCTGATTCTCCCTTCCTCATCTTCCTTCCATACTTAACCCTGGACTCTTCCCATGAATCTTATCTTTGCCTCTGGACTTGTATACGTGCGGGGCTGGAATTAATATCTCTGAAAACACATGCAAAGACCCTTCCCTACTCTTTGCCACTGATGCAAACGCTTCCAGAAGGTTGCGGCACCATATCACCCACCCTGTGGGTCCAACAAAACCTGGTGAGTTGGGAACGTCTATCCAACATTCAACAACCTGAGTGTAGTATTGCAACAGCAAATGGGACAGTTCCACGCTAAGGCAGAGCCTTGATGTCTAAAAACAATCTCTACCTCTCTTTGGAAACACACCACTAGGAAAGGTTAAAAGGTGAACACAAAATATACAAAGCTTGCTTTACAAGCTTTTAAATTCAACTAGTTTTGTTCTCTACCGTCCCTCAGACATGGGACACCATAGGACTCAAAGAGAAATACATTTTTTTTTTCTGGTTAGGCTAGATGATCTCATAATATATATCACATGCATTTCCCTGGCATAGTGATGGGGAAGATATGTGCATTTCATTCAGTATAGGTCAACCCTTTCGCTACATGTCCCCTCTTACTAAAATGTGTAAAATACTGAAACTATACTAACTACAACATTAATATAACCTGTCAAGGTGCCTCTCATCTTCCTCGACTCTTTATATTTGCCTGTTAGATATTTCTTTAATTTTAGGGATATGCATTTTGCACAAGGACTAATGTTTAACAGAATTCCTCTTACGAGAGCAAGGTGATGAAACCTTGAGAGGTTACTGAGAGATGCAGTTTCTCTGAAATGTTGGTGCTGCAGCTGCTACTTCCAGATAAAGGGCAAGTTTGCCTGTAGGTTTCTGCCAGCAGCAGTTAACACAAATTCTGGCAAAGGCCCCAGTTTCTCTTCAAAGACAAAGACTGAAGGGAGTTGGCACTGCTTAAAAAATATTGCTACAAAGACTACCTTTTCAAAAATATTTTATCCATTCTTGATTATATTTAATATATATACATACATCTGCCAAGGTTTTAAGTTTCTGCCATCAGCCTAATAGACAGAATTATAGGCAGAATAATAGAGCAGTGTGAGTCATCTATTTTCAGCCATTCTGTTGTTTGTCTGCTTGAAACAAACATTTGTGGGCAGGACAGAGAGATGAAGAATTGTCCAGACACGAAAGGAAGACATTATTACATGAACGAAGTTATTAATTCATAAATTTATCGTAAAGATTTTTTACAAATTTTGTGAGTGATTCTTTGAACATCCATTTTCATGGAAAGTTAGCATGGACTATTTACTTGCTATCTTGGGGGTTATCAAGACAGAATCCTTTAACTCGCCACACTCATTTTTATAAAAATCCCCAGAGTATCTTATCTTGGCAGGAGTTGCTCTCAGAAGGTTTTAGCAACTACTTCTATATTTAGACATCCTATACCTAGACAGATATACGTCTGTTCCTGCCTGCAATCTAATTTTCCTACAAGGTAATTTTCCCACTCCTCTTCCTTAGAAGTATATGGTGGGAAGGGCAATGGCACAGGTGTGATGTGGTTTGTTTGTTTGTTCTTAAAAGTACATGTATGAATCCTGTTTGGGAGCTATCCCCTGAAACACTTCACAGTTTTTAAAAATTCCTCCCATATTTTCTATACTTTTAAATTATTTTAATAGCTTCTAAGTTACTGTTTCAGTGCCAAAACACCCTCTGGGTGAAAAACCTTTTTCTTGAGTCTAATGTAAATCTCCCCTGGCACAACTTCAAGCCATTCTCTCGGGTTCTCTCACATTCTGTCACTGGTCACCACGGAGGAGAGATCAGTATCTGCCCCACCTCTACCCCTTGTGAAGATGCTGAAGGCCCCAAGGAGGGCTCCTCTCAGTCTCTCCAAGGTGAACAGAGCAAGTGACCTCAGCTGCTCCTCCTATGCCTTCCCATCTAGACCCTTCATTATCTTCATGATCCTCCTTTGGACACTCTAATAGCTTTATAACCTTTGTACATTTTGGCACCCAAAACTGCCCCCAGGACTCGAGGTGAGGCCTCCTCAGCCCAGAGCAGAGCGGGACAATCTCCTCCCTGGCACTGCTGGTGATGCTGTGCCTGATGTACCCCAGGACACACTTGGCCCTCCTGGCTGCTAGGGCACTGCTGACTGATGTCCAACTTGCCATCGACCAGGATCCCCAGGTCCCTTTCCGCAGCTGCTCTTGAGTATCTTGTTCCCCAGTCTGTCCATACATCCAGGGTTGCCCCATCCCAGGTGCAGAATCCATCACTTGTCCGTGTTAAGCAGTTGGTGATTGCCCAGCTCTTCAATTTGTTGAGGTCTCTCTGTGGGGCCTCACCACCTTTGAGGGAGTTAGCAGTTCCTCCCAATTCTGTTATCATCTGCAAACCTAGTGTACCAAATCCTTTATCCAAGTAATTTATGAAGATGTTGAAGAATACAGGGTTTAAGATGGAGCCCTGTGGAACCCCACTAGTTACCATTCTCCTCATCTTGAAAGACTCAAAACCCAGTTTGAAAAATCACAGTTCTACACTGGAAGCAATTATCATAAATAGTTAAAGGTTACCATGTTACCAGAAACTAGTTTCTCAACTCTGTTAGCAGCCAGGAGCATTGTAGTTATTATGTCCACTTACAAGTTGCATTGAACCTCAGGAGTATTGTGCAGTCTTCAATCAAAACAACAAAAAGAGCTTCTTACACTCATGTATGCCTTTTAAATTCATTACTTGGAATGGTGAAAAAAGCACACATGAATGATACAGACTGGATTTCCACAAATACATTGAAAATAAGACTAGCCCAAGATTTCTGCCTAAGGTAACTTCTATTCCAATTTGTGCTGGTTTGTTTATTTACACATGATTTTTCACATAATGCTCCTGTAAAGAAGAAATTTGCTACAAGGCAACTGTAATTATTCTGTGAATTACTAAAATAAATATAGAGAGAATAATTAGTAAGTTATCTACTTCTTTTTCTCTGAAGGTTGTAGCCCTTTGTAGCTGCATAAAATTTTAACTTAAATATATGATAGTTCATAGCTAACCTTTAAATATCTGGATACAAAATACTTTTTAGTACTATAAATTCAATGCATGCTCAAACACAAAAAACTGTGGAATGGAAACATTATAGTGCTGATATTTTTATCACCACCACTTCGTGGAAGGGCAAATCTTAATTGCCAAGTTAATAAAAAGCAAAGAAAAAATCAAATAAGGGATTTCCTAGGTAAAGATTTCTGGAGGCTTGAATGCAAGTGTTGTAATGCCTGAAAATAGATTATTACTACACAGTCACTAGAGAATCTTTATGCTGAGAGAAAGAAAAATTATGGCAGGTCAGAAGACTGTGAAACACGTGCCCCCTCCCTTCTCCTACCCTCCCTTTAATTATTGACAGCCTGTCACTTAGGTGTCATGGTGTGATGAATAATAAAACAGGATCCAAGCTGCATTTCTCTCCAGGATTTATTCTTCCAAATCAAATACTGCCATCTTCAGGCAGACCATACTTCATGTTTAGAAGGTCGAGGGTTTTTTACTTACTGAGGAGGTCATCACCTCAAATGAACAAAAAACCTGTTATTTCGAAGACCTTTCAGATTGATACCTTGTATAAGATATGAAGGGGATCTCCAGAGTTTGCCTTCTACCTTTGGAAATAGGATTACCACTACCTAAACACACTGGGATGTTGTTTTGGAATATTAACAAAAACATTTAACGATTTCCCTGGTTGTAATGAGAGATAGGCAGTTAAGATTACAGCCACACAAGAGACCCTGACTCCTAAATGCTTCCAAATATGCATACGGTGTGTTATCAACACACAGGAGGATCATTGTGAAAGCAGACTGTAAATCACTGCAAGTCAATGGGTTGAAATTATGTGTCATATTTATGCTTTTTTCCTTCCAGCAAAGCAAAACATTAAGGTGGTATTTGAACATCAGGCAATTATATCTGCAGAACAAATAAGAAAAGGTAAATTACCCCTGCAAATAGATAATTCACAGTATATACTACCCATATGCTCAGCAGAGTAGTGACATTAACCTTCCTTTTCCTTTTGAAGTGCCCTGAAATTGAGATTCAGGCATGAGAATCACAGCCTGCATTCAACCATGAGAATCACATGAAGAATTAGACAATACAATGGTTGCAATGAGGACTGGGACTTTAAAGGTACCAAAACGCAGCCAAGTCTCTCATTTAAGCACCGCTGATTTTGGCCAAGGTAGAGTTAATTTTCTTCACAGTGGCTGCTATATGGCTGTGTTTTGGATTTGTGCTGAATGCAGAGTTGATTATACAAAGATGTTTTTGTTGTTGGTGAGCAGGGATTGAACAGACCCAAGGCCTTTTCTGCTTTTCTCATGACCATGCTGATGAAGAGGCTGGGGATGCATGGGAGACTGGGAGGAGACACAGTTGGAACAGGTGACCCCAAACAGACCAAAGGGATATTCCAGACCTTGTGACATCAGACTCAATGTATAAACTGGGGGGAAGAAGGAGGTAGGAGGAGGTGTTTACTCTGATGGGTTAATCCTCCCAAGCTACCAATAGAGTGATGGGGCCTTCCTCTGCTGAACATCTGCCCAACAATGGGAAAAAGGGAATTCATTCCTTGTTTTGCTTTGCTTGTATGTGTGGCTCTTGCTTTCCTTACTAAAATGTCTGCATCTCAATCTATGAGTTTTGTAGTTTTGACCCTTCTAATTCTTTCCCTGATCCTGCTGGTGGGGTAGTGAAGAACATGGGGCTGGGCTGCTGATGGGGATAAACCATGACAAACACTGAGATACATTTTTAAAATCTCTAATTAGAGTAAAAAATCAGGTATTTTTATTTTTTAAAAAAATGATTTTTTTATAATCTAAACTGCTGTTGCTATCTTACTGTGCTGGCAGGATATGGTATTTGATAATACATAAATATTGTATGTAGAGCAAACAAAACAGAACACCAGCGAACAAAAAACAAATCAAGAACAGCCAGATCCCGACTGCCATTTTCAAATAAGTATGCAGGTCAGCTAAAATCAGGTAGGCTTTTTATGTTTCTTAACATTCTAAAAAGGAAAAGGATATTAAATCAGAATTTGACTAGAATCAAATTCTAGATTATGTCCTTACAGATTCCATAATGTTTCACTTTTGCTTGTTCTGTGTCTAAAACTGTAACCTGTTACTAGATGTGAGATGTCTGATTTAAGGGATAGTCTTACTTACCTCTTATCTATGTAGAAAATTCTTCTTTATTTGCACATGCAGCCTTGGTTTTGGGGGAAGTTATCCGTTAAAGAATTCCTCCCACCCTCCAAAGAATCGTTTTTTTTCCCCAGAAGAACAGTATCTTTAGAAACTTTGTGATGTAATTCATCAAACATAAAATGAGTTCTAAAATTTTTTCCCCCACTTTTCCACCTAATCCTGAAAAGTAAAAATCTCCCACACTACACAGACTAAGATTTGCGTCTCTACTTAGTTTTCAGGGTAAGGGCCATATTAGTCCCCTCAAATGGTTTTATCTCTGGGCTTACTGTAAGAGGAGCCCTATCTTACCATTTTCCAAAGGCATATTTGAAAGCAGAGGCTAAAGGAAGATACCTGCTCTCACCTTTTTTGTCTTTCTTCCCTTCCCTTTTTCCTCACTCCTACGCCTGAAGTTCCTTCTCACTGCTCATCCAGTGCAGCACAGCAGACACTCTCTCTCCTTATTGCTGGTGGCATCTTCATGTTCTTCTGTGGCAAAATCAGCCAGGAGGAAGTGTATTTTTCCATGTCCAGTACATTGCCTGAGCGGAAGTGAGAATAATCCAGGAAGTGGGTTAACCTAGTCTAGTCTTACAGCTGAGAAGATCTACTCTCCACCAGCAATACCTTACTGGTCCATAGTGGCACGACTTTTGAGCCGGATAAAATTGCAAGTCTTCAGGAATGGAGAACTGTGGAACCTTCATTTACACCAATGTAAACTAAGGGCACTGTCATGGGGCAACCACAGCCAGCAGCTGAACCCCACACAGCCCCTTGCTCACTGCTCCCTGTGGGATGGGGGCGGGAATCGGATGGGTAATGATGACAAAACTCCTGGGTAGAGATAATAACAGTTGAATAGGTAAATGTACAAGCAAAGCAAAACAAGGAATTCATTCCCACCCCATAGGCAGGCAGGTGTTCAGCCATACAAAGGAAGGCAGGGCTGCATCATTTAATGGTGACTTGGGAAGAAAAATGCCATCTCTCTGAATGTTCCTCCATCTTCCTTCATCTTCCCCCCATTTCATTGCTGAATATGATGTCACGTGGTCTGGGGTATCCCATTCTCTCCATGTCCCCTCCCAAATCCTTGTTCACTGGTAGGATGGGAAGAGAAGCAGAAAAAGCCCTTGGATCTGTGCAACAAACAAAATATCCATGTCCTATTTCAGTCACCAATCAAAACTCGGTTCCTTACAAACTACTGTGGACAAACTTTAGTCTATTTCAGCCAAAACCAGCAGGACAGTGAAACAACTAGGATTTTAGAAAAGAACTTTTAATCTGTTTCTAAACTCAAGATAGAAATTCTGCTCCTTCCTTCCATCTATTTCATAATGACACTCCTAACACTGCCAAGCTACTGATGCTAAGCAAGCAAAGCTCTGCAAAAGCAATAAATACACTAAAGGACATAGTGTTATAACTTTATAACTCAATGAAACTAATTCTATTTTAAACTTCCTTATTTAAGTAACTAATATCTCTCAACACTGGCAATATGACCAAAGATTATAGACCCAGTTTTCTAAAGGTCAGTCCTGAAATAACAGATAAACATGCACCTAAGGGGCATCAGGACTTGCTCTAACATGATCACTTTAAAAAGTAATATTCTTGGGTTTCCCTTGCTGCTTAAAATTAAATACCTTACTAATCTTGGGTCACCAGTCTTTGTGGCCTATTTAAATATGTACAGAGATAACACTTAAAAAATGTCATCACCTATTGCTATGTGTGTAATATAACCTTATTATCATAAATTGAGGGGATTTTACTGCTTAATTCCTTGTAAGTTGTAGTAGTTTTCAGGTGTCTCACATTACTGGTTTTATGACTTCTAATTTCATGAAATATAAGTTGTGATAATGAAGAAATGAACAGTTAGTTACATCTGCCTTCTGACACTAATGTAGTGAAGATTTCACAGCTGATATTTGGTCATGTAATATTTCACTCTGCTTTTACTCTACAACAGGTGGTTACTGTGCTTCCCTTCCATGAAGCAACAGTGACACTCAGTGTTAAAACCCTTGCAGAGACCAGAAGCACCCTCTTCTCTGTATTTCTCATCATTCACCATTGTAATTTAAAATTTGGTCAGGTCTTGCAGGCTATTAGAAAAAGAACTGTGTACCATCTTGAAAAATAATCTAAACTGTCCCTCTATGTTTGTATCTAAAAAGTTTTGGCTTGAGTATTAAAAAAATATCCCAAAGCTCTGTTATGGTACTTACACCATTCTCTTTTTGAATGAACTCTTAATTAAATTCAGACTGAATTGCACAGTTCAGAAATTGAAGCGGGTGGTATTTTGGGAGAAGTGTGTTTCAGCTTTAGATGGGAGACTGAAAACAACAGAAATAATTTCTCCACCTGCATTCAGATATTGCAAATCTTTGGGGAACTTTGAATATCTACTCGATTGAAACAGATAGACATAAATATGTAGGTTTAAGTAATAAAGATATTTGAAAACAATTGGGATGTGGACAAAGTCTGCCTCTGGTCTCAGCTGGTAAGGCCCTGTCCTGCCCTGCCTGGTGGCCTAACCCCCATGGCACTCTGACAGGATCATTACCTTGGAACTTGCCTACTTACAAATAAAAATTTTATACATGCAGCAACATCAGAAATATTATAACTTCTGATATACATTATGTCTCCTAATGGTGGCCCAGCTGCACAAAGTATTTAATTATGAGACCACGGTGGCATAAAACCAATCACTTTTCTTTTCTGATCTCCTTTTATAACCAGGTGATCCACCAGGTGGAGGAGAAAAAGGCTGTGGATGTCGTCTGCCTGGACCTCAGAAATGCCTGTGATACCATCTCCCTGGAAAACTGGCAGCCCACGGCTTGGACAGCTGTACTCTTGGCTGGGTTAAGAACTGGCTGGATGGCCAGGCCCAGAGGGTGGCAGGGAATGGTACGGGATCCAGCTTGCATCTGGTCACTGGTGGTGTCCCCCTGGGATCAGTGTTGGGCCCAGTTCTGTTTAATATATTTACTGAAGATCTGTATGAGGGGATTGAGTCTACCATCAGCAAATTGATGGCCAACACCAGTTTGGGTGGGAGTGTTGGTCTGCTACAAGGCAAGAAGACTCTGCAGAGGGATCTGGAAGACTGGATTGATGGGCCAAGGGCAATTGTCTGAGGTTCAACAAGACCACAACAAGCCCTACAGTGCTGCAGGCTGGGCTGGAAAGCTGCTTGGTGGAAAAGGACCTGGGGGTCAACAGCAGCTGAACATGAGCCAGCTGTGCCCTGGTGGCCAGGAAGACCAAGGGCATCCTGGCCTGTGTCAGCAATAGTAGGGCAGCAGGAGCAGGGCAGTGACCCTCCCCCTGTGCTGGGCACTGGTGAGGCCACACCGTGAGTGCTCTGTCCAGCTCAGGGTCCCTCGATTCAGGAAGGTCACTGAGGGGCTGGAGCATGTCCAGAGAAGGGAACAAAGCTGGGAAAGGGTCTGGAGCACAAATCCAATAAAAAGCAGGTGGGGAACCTTGGTGCCTGGAGAAAGGGAGGCTCGGGGGGGTATCTTATCACTCTCTCTGCAACTCCCTGACCCAAGGTTGTAGCCAAGTGGGGGTCAGTCTCTTCTCCCAGGGAAGCAGTGACTATATCCAAGAGGATATAGTTTTAAGCTGCTCCAAGGAAGGTTTAATTTGGACACTAGGAAGAATTCCTTCACAGAAAGGGTGATTAGACATTGGAATGAGCTAATCAGGGAGGTGGCGGAGTCACTGGTGCTGGAGGTGTTAAAAGAAAAACTGGATGTGGCACTTAGTGCCACAGTCTAGTTGATATGGTGGTGTTTGGTAAAAAGTTGGATTCAATGATTTCAGAGGTCTTTTCCAACCTAATGGATTCTGTGACCTACTTGAAGAGGAAAACAATCATACCAAAAATATTTACAACACAGTTGTTGTGGTTTAACCCAAGCTGGCAACTATGAAAAAGTCAACTGCTCATTCAGTCCTTCTCACTCCCCCAACAGAGTGGGACAGGGAGAGAATTGGAAGTACAAAAATGAGAAACAAACTCATGGGCTGAGGTAACTAACAGCAGTTTAATAATTTAGAAATAGTAATAGTAGTAGTAATAATGAATTGCAAGGGAAAGAGAAAATAAAATGAAAACAAAACAAAGAGAGAAGAAATAAAGCTCAAGAAAAACAAGTGATTTAAATGAAAAAAAGAACCACGTCAGTTGTTTTGCCACCCAGTGCCAAAGAGCTGAAATAATGCTAGATTTGATTGGAACGTGCTATATTGAATTTGTAGCTGTTACTGCTGTTTAGCTATTAATTGGCAAGCTACTGTGTGTGCCATGGGGCTCACTTTCCTGGCTGTCTGTTGGAGCCCAGTGCATTTTAGTGGCTGCTCTGATCTTGCTGTTGGCCGCACTGCTGGTCACCTCAGTGAGCTGTGCCTGGAAACACTCTGGTGACAGCCATGGCAAAGTGCCTGGGCTGGAGGGTGGCAGGGCACTGCTGTGCTCCTGTGCTGCCATACCAGGGCTGGAATTCCAGTGTGAACCTGAGTTGGAGGGACTGTGACTTGTGGAAGAGTCACAGTGGAGCAGAGAACCAGTGGCAGCCCATAGAGGATCCCCTGCTAGAGCAGGTGGATATCCAAAGGCACATGTGACTCCATCAGAGGCCTTTTCTGGAGCAGGCTCCTGGCATGACCTCTGGACATGTGGAAGAGCTCCACTCTGGAGCAGTTCTTGAAGTACTGAGGCTGGTGTGGGAAGGACACACATTGGAGAAGTTGAAGGCAGCCAGCACTTATTCTGAGTTCCGATTGGTTTGAAGATTTGACTCGGACTTCCACCTTCTTTTAATGTCTTCTTTGTTTTTCCTTACTGAAATAAAAATTTGCAGTTTGTGGGAGGAGGGAGTGTGTGAACCGCCACTGGCAGGCAGCTGGGACAACCACAAACCTATGGCTAAGGCCCAAAGAGTGAATTTACATCCATTACCTTGCTAACTGAGGAAGCCCTGAAGCAACCCCTGGGCTACACAAGTGCAGAGCAGGCACTGTTAAACTCAGTCCATGTAAAAGGATGACTAGCCTGCCATTCACATAGTCTCTCTACTTCTAGCTGTCTTCTGCTTTTCAATCCATTCTCCCAGCAGAGCAGAAAAGGCCTTGCCAATTTTTTTGCAAAACTTTTCTGTGGTTTATATTGATGAATGTCACTGAGTTATAAATTCAAACAAAATATTCTATTGCTCTACTTTTATCCAAAGCTATATTTAGTACTTTTCTCATAGGAAACATATTTTTACTGAGCTGCTTAAGACTAATAATAGAGGTAACAAACAAAAATAATAGCACCATGAGTATTTTAATCCTAACATAACTCATCCCTCGGCAAAAAGCCAAAAGATGTGCTACACAATACTGCACATTTCTTGTTCTGCTTTTTGTTATTTAATATTTGTACTGCACCATATATACTCTAGCTATAACTTGCCTTCTCCTTCCCCAAACACCTTTTACTAAATACAAAATTGCACATATATATTTAAACTATATATCTAAGTCTATATAGCTACAGCAACAGTTCATAACTGAATGCTGAAACAAATTGTTTTTGCTAGGCTCTAAGCAGAGTCAGAATTAACAATGCAGCTGCCAGCAGACACCTGGGCACTTGCATAGAGGTTCAACACACTCAGTTAGAGGTGAGGGTCTCCAGGATGGCACAGGCAGTTGGAGGTCCCATATAAGCCCTGGTTCTGGATGTACAATGAATTAAAATAGCAGAAAACCAGTATTTTATGGAGAGTGTTGGTGGGAAGATGGCATTGACAGAGGAAAACTTGGAAGACTGCTCTTGGTGGTGCTAAGCTGGCATTGTTTTACCACTACAAAACCTCAGCCACTGTTCCGCATATAATCTGAGACCAGCGGGCAGGGGTCCTCTCATACTACCCTGCAAAGAGTAACCCAAAAAACTTTTATTTCAGTTACTCAAAAATATGCATGTATTTTATATGTCTTAAGTATATATATATAAGGCAATGAGCTAAGGGAGGGGGTCCAGAGGAGGCCACAAAGAAGATGATGGGTCTGGAGCATCTCTCTTATAAGGAGAGACTGCAGGAGCAGTTTAGTTTAGTTTAAAGAAGAGTGAAAGAGGTTCTCCGTAATGTCTATAAATATCTCCAAGGCCTGTGCCAACAGGATGGTCCCAGACTCTTTTCAGTGGTGCCCAGTGACAGGCAGTGACCATAAACCAGTACAATAAGTTCCACCTCAACAAGAACGTCACGTTGAGGGCGGCAGAGCAACAGACGGAGTAGGCCGTGGCGTCTCCCTGAGGGACATTCCAAGCCCACCTGGGCGCGTTCCTGTGTCACCTGCTCCAGTTGATCCTGCCTTGGCAGGGGGGTAGGACGAGATGATCTCCAGAGGTCCCTTCCAACCCTAACGATTCCGTGGTAAAGGGTACACGCACATACGACACGCGTACGTACCGTATGCAGTCTGTAGACACGCATTTACACAGTGAGTGCACTGAAGTGACGCACAGGGACACACGGCGGGCACCCACCCTCACGCACCCGCGGCGGAGCCTCCTGCGGCCCCAGTGCGGCC
>VZTN01010883.1:0-31967 GCA_013400515.1 Erpornis zantholeuca | reverse complement strand
CGGCGGCCAGCCCGCCTCACCGCCGCCTCCCACTCCCCAAGAGGAGAAGGAGCAGGGCCGGGAGGAGGAGAAGGAGCGGGGCGGCGAGGCGGGCTGCGAGGAGCCGCTGGAGTACCCCGGCGACAACTGCCGGGAGCTGCTGCCGCCGCCCACTCCAGACATCAACCAGTTGCCGCCCTCCATCCTCCTCAAGGTGGGTCGGGGTCTGGGGACAGACGGGCCATCCCTCTCCCTGAGGGTGTGGGAAGGGGCTCTGCCAGTCCCCGGCCGCCGGTGTCGCCGGGAGGGCTCGGTGCAGGGGGGGAGCCGGAGGAGGCCGGCCCGCTCCGGAGCGGAGTCAGCGCCTGGCTTTGGGGAGATAGGGTTGTGGGCTTTTGTTTGTGTCCCGTTCCCCGAGCCCATTTGTTCGTCGTTGTGAACGGCGTTGTGAGCCATTACCTGGAAGTGCAGATACACGAATCAGCTCCAGAAGCTGTCTCGTAAATGTTTTCACTGTACCCGTTAACTTCGTAAGGTGCCCTTCACAAGCTGACTTTTCCTTACATCGCTGGTGTAGTACTCGCCAAGGGGGCCTGCCACTGTATTTAGTGCTTCCGTGTGTGTTGTAGCTACACAGACAAATTTTTAGTGTTGATTATGGAACAGTTTGTATTGCTGTGTGTTGTGGATCAATTTTGGCCTTAGTAGTTCCACAGTATCTGCAGCCTTCTTGAATTACATGTTTTCATAACCTCTTACGCTGTATATCCAAGGAACAGCCTCACCTTTCCTGTCCCCTTTGCTGTCTTTCCGTTCCTCTAATACTGTTCTCTTTTGGAACTACTTAACATTTTTAAGCTGCTCTCTTGACCACTGTGCTGACTTCCTTCAGCTAAACATTAGCTAAAAAGAGGAGTCTAGCTGGAACTGAGCTGGTGATGTTTTCCATAGTCTGATGTGAGTGTGCCTTTAAATTTTGGGGAATAGGTTTTCAGGATTGCAGGAATTTCTTAGAGGTCAGATGGCAGAACTTAAAGCAGGACATAGTAATGGAGTGTGAGACATGACTTCTGGTGTTCATATTCTTCTAATTGTACATCCAATGTAGAAAATACTTCCTTTACTCTTTTGTTGTCAAGCAGTAACAACGTACTTATCTGTCTGTCTTGCACATAACACTAATTCTGTGGGATGTTTGGTTGCTCTGAGGGTTTTTTTTTGTTGTTGTTGTTTGTTGGTTTTGTTTGGTTTTTAAAAAATACTTACGAATGTGTTAGTAATGATACATCGTGTTTCATAGATACTCTATGGAGGTTAATTCTAGGCAAATAAAAACTCGTGAACTATCATCTGAATTAATCTCATCTGTGATTGCAAAATTGAAACTTTATTTTGTAGTTCTTCTGGAAGGGAATATATTTGTTTGCTACTGTTATTCGACAGTGGTAGAACATTTTTTTTTTGATACTTGGTTTTAGGATTTGAAACTGGAGTCATTTGATTAGTGTAGCTGAAATACTTTTTGATCAATGGTATGAGTACTTTCCTGTGGTTACTTTTAGAACTCAGTTTCACCTTTTCAAAAAAAGCAATCTATAACTCTGCCATTTATGCCTTTAAGTGGCTACCTGAAAACAGAGGCTACCACAAGATTAAGAGAATAAAAGCAGGTATTTATTTGAAGGGCCTTCAAAGGTATACCTTGGGAGTCAAAAGCCTGGAAGGGGCTCCACCCAAGATGGACCCCGAGGTCACAGATTTTTCAAACTTTTGTAAGTGTGGTCCATTTGCATATCAGGGTTAATTCTCCAATTGTGATTTCAAGTGATGATGTAATTACCCCAAGTCTGCTACCCCTGTCCAGAGGCTCAGTTTACATATTTCAGGGCCTGAGACAAGGCTTCCTTGAGTTCAGGCTCAGAGAGGGTTTGTTATGTTTAACCGACATGTCAGAACAGCAGTTAACAGGCTATACAAAGTTTCAGAGTTACATATTAGGCAGTACAGGATCTAAAATATATATAAGGTAAAACCTAAGGCATCACCGTAACTTTAATAGTGAAAGATATCATGCCCATTTCACCTAGTTTAAATGTTACTTAATCTCATCTCTATTTTGTATAGACATGGTATATTCTGACCTGTAGGTTCAAGGTTGTGGGAGTTTTTTGTTTGGTTGAGATTTTTACAAACTAGGGGTTTTGTTTTAACCCCAGCTGGCAATTAGATAGGTAGCCACCCATGCAGCACACCCACAGACTGGTGGAGAGGAGAATTGAGGGGAAAAAAGTATGCCTTGTGGGTTGTGATAAGAACAGCTTAATAACTAAAATAAAAAAGTATGCTACTAACAATGTTTGTATGAAAAAGGGAGCAAAGAAAGAGAGATCCAAGAGATGCACAATACAGTTGTTTTGTACCAGCTACAAAGCACTGTACCAGTGACTGAGAAGAATTCTATCCTAGCTGAAATCAGGACAAACATCTACCTTCCCCAGTGACTTTGTCTTTATAGTTGCCCTGTAGTCCAGTTCCTTCTGCAATGTCTTTGAAGAAATAGGCCATTATTTCCAGCATTGTGATAGGAGCCAACCTATTAACCTCCAAATTTGCCCTTTAATCCTTAGCTATACTAATGAATGGGTTTGTGGTTTTGGGTTGAGATTATATATTTTTAGATATATATATATGTATATACACACACGCAAGATATGTATATCTCTATCTATATGTCTGTCTCCTAACTACTCTGTTGTTTGGGGTGCTTCCAAAATATACTACTCTGTTATGCAACTTTTAACTTTAGATCTCTAACCAGGCATCCTGTCAACTGGATTTACAGGTTTCTTCTTATGATGGGTTTTGATACAGATAGAATATCCTAAGTATAATCCTTTCTCCAAAGGTGTCATTTTATTATGAGAGGGTGGCAGAGAAATATACCCAAAATCTTTACTGAGCTTTTCACAGTAGGTATAAGAGACTGAAATCTTAATACAAGGACAAGAGATTCCATCCTGGGAAGCATCAGGAGACAGATCCTGCTGTTTTTTTTTCTTGATTCCCACATCTGTGACCTCCTGGTACAGGAGTGACTGTCACCAGTGTCTGTAGGTGGCCTCAAGACAGGCCCAAAGAAATACATCAGGGACTCCTTAAGCTGCTGGCCACTTTGTCTGCTCTGGTGATGTTTTGCTGTTAGCAGTGGTTCAGTCTCCTCTAAACTAAGGGTTTGGGATGGGTGGAAGGGTTCGTCAGCTGAAGTTGGCTTGTAGATCGTTAGATGGGCCCTCCTGGATTGGGAGCTTCGTGGTGCAGCGTGCCAGCTGATCCTGTTTCCCTGGCTGGTGAACAGGTATCCTGGTCAATATGAAGCAATAAAAGAGTTGTGGTTCCATAGTCAGGCTTTTGGGTTTCGATTTTTGTTTGGCTGTTGAAACATGTTTGAGAAAACAATGTTATACAGTGAGCAAAATGTTGTCTTTAGTCTTAGTAGATGAGGGTGATTACCTTTGACTAAAGGGTAATTTAAAGCCATTCTCTTTAAAACTTGAGGGGAATTAAGGACTTACAGGTCAGTCAGCTATAGATAGCTTGGCTGCATCCTAGACATGTGAGAGTCAAAAAAAAAAACCAAAAAGGGAGCATGCAGTACAGAAAATAGCAAAATCTTCTGCTACATATGACTAAGTTTTGAAAACTTTGTGCTATATGTCACAAATCTGTGCCTATTGAAGTTTCACTGCTATTTATTCCATGAAAGCATAAATAAAATAGAAAAATAAATCTTCCTGTTGTACCCATTACCTCTTTGCAGTGCTGCTGTTTCATCAAAAAGGTGTAAAATGGTCTGCAGACTGAGCCATGGACTTATGAGAGAATGCCAATTCAAACACTTCAGATTTCCTTTTGATATGTATTAACAGGAGTTGTGCGTGTAAAACACAGGAAGGAAATTCTCTCCTGTGCTTGGTGCTTTAAAAGCCTCTACTGGAGTACTGCATAAGCCTGTTGGCACTGGGATCTCCTTATAAAACCCACACACAAATATGAGAGGCATCAAAGGAGAGCTAGAGGTCCTGAAAAACATGGCCTCTTACAGTAGTTGGAAGATTTTACTGAAACTGAATGACACTTGTTCAGAAGGAAGACTGAAATGCAATCTTTAGTTAAGAGAAAATTGATAGAAGGTTCCACTGTGTTCCTGTCCCTTGTCAAATAGAAGGAAATAATAAACCTATTTGGGTGAGATGCTTAAATGTTCTCACACTGTATCATTTTCCAGCTCTTGGCAAAAGTGGTTTCCTGTTTTAGGTTACGTGACAAGTTGGGATTTCTATTTATTGATTCTTTCTTTAATATCAAGGGGAATGCTCTTGTCAGTAATGTTTGAGATTTGCTTGTACTTGCTTCAGAAGAAAGCAAGTTAGAATAGATGATGTCTTCTTTTTGAGATCCTCTTTCACAGTTTGCTGATCTTATTTTATAAATCATAAGCATGTGCCTGTAGCAGAGACCATGTCAGTTTTGGCTTAGGGCTAATGCAGTATAGGGAAGAAAAGTGTGTGTGTGTTTGTGGTCGTGTATTTTATTTAATGTAGAGTTTTCAAAAATATATTATTACTATTATTTGAAACTCTATTGACTTCTTTTCTTGTATCTTTAGTCAGTGCGTTTTACTTATTTTTCTCATTCTTCCCTTGTTACAATAACTTTCAGGTTTTCTTTTGTTGCCATGATAACTTAACAAGCTTTTTTGTGATAATGTTGATTGATACAAAATGCATTGCTGCTATCATTGTACTGCTAGCACTGGATTTAAGATAATCTGAGTGATATGAAGTGGGTTTGATAGACTAGAGCTAGACCTTTAATTTTTTACTCTGATTTTTGAATGCTGGCATTTATACTAAAAAGACTGCACGTACATGTTGTAGTTCCACTGTAACTTTCTTTAAAAATGTAAAAAAAAAAAAAAAATCTTTTTTGCCTAGTCAGGAGGCAGAGGCGTCAAAATACATTTGGGTCAGACATTATCTGCAAGTTCATTGAGTCACTTTTGTAATATCAGCTTTCCTTCCTCCTTATGCTGGTGTTCCCAACAGATTATCCTGTCTAAAGTTCATGTTGAGTCTGCTCAACTCAACACGAACTATATTTTAAATATAGCACTAAGAGACATGGAACAGGTTTTGAACCTTTGTGGCTGAAGCTAGGAGGTAAAATGTCCTTTAATTTCACTATTAATTTGCCTGCACTCCTTTTGCTTTAGCAATGCTCAACACAGCAATGTAGTTTGTTATGGATCTCCTTTGTTTTTTTTGTCTTTTTGTTTTTCCATGAAGTTTACTGTCATCCTGTGATTCTAGCAGGGAAATGAACCGGTAGACTAGTAATGAGAGAGAAGACAGTATATGCTCATTTTTTCCAGGATAAATTTCTGAAAAATGTCTTGAATTTTATGATTTGTTGCAAAATTATAAAAACAGTTGTTTTGCTTTGCACAGGTGGGTTTGAAAAGGTGGCTTTTGTGTAAGCATGTAGATTTTAACATCACAGAATGAGCTATATGATGGAGGAGAAATGTCTTGGAATGAAGTTTCTGATTTTTCTGACAGGGATAGATGCCTTAACACTCATGGGCAGTAAAGGTTTCCCTAATGTTGTTTAGATGTTGGCTTGGCTTGTTCTGCATCTCCAAAATTATGTATTATTGCATGGAGAAAACAAACAGATTACAAATTGTGCAGTGTTGGAATGTAAAGTACATTAAATGTAACTTCTGCTTTTGTTCCCTATTCAGTTATTTGTTTCTTTTGTTCGGTTTGCCTGACCCGTGCTTGATCTTTCCCAGATTTTGGTTTGTTTTAATGTCTTTCTCTGCTTTTAAACTGGCATGGTGACTCAGAAGCACTTCCTGGTGTCTTTTAGTGAGAACAGTTAGGTTTCTGGGAATACAAACATTGTGAGCTCCTGCAAGTAAAAGTTCTCTGCTTATTGATCAGGACTCTTCCCCTCCCTTAGGAGGACAGTCATTTTGTATAGACAGAAGCTAAAGTTGTGTTTTGCCTTGCAGCTAAGGCAATTTGTGAGTGAGTGGCTGGTAAGGGCAGTGTCTGGCTCCTTTTGTAACCTCTGGCTGCATGTTCCTGCCACTGCCTTTTTTTGCTCTGTAGAGTGATCATGCGATTGCAGGGTGAGTAAATTCTTCTGGCTAATCTGACACCAATCTAACATGTCAAAACTTTTCCTTAGGATCATCTGCCTGAAATGACTTTCTCTAAGTTTCTCTTTTAGTGTCACTAAATCCATGCTAAAATTCAGGTGCCTGGAAGTAGGGAACTGGTAAACTCTTGCTGTGAATGGCAACTTGCCAAGAGAATCCTGGCTGTAATGTGAAATCACACCATCTCTTTTCCTGGCTGGCACAATTTTTCTTAATCACAAGAGTACTTTTAACTTGATTTCCTTCATGGGTGTACTGAGGCTTCTTTCAGAGGTGTGTGTGTTCAGTGCTCACATCTCTTTCATAAACTCAGAATCATTCATATTTCCCTTGTTCTTTTGAAGTTATGTGTGGGCAAAGTGAAGGAATCTCTGGAAAACAAACCACATATTTGTCTTTTCTTCCTTCCTCCTCTCTTATGTATGATTCTTGAGTTTTCTGAATAGAATGAAGCAGCCTAATAAACATAAACCCACTGGTAGCTTAACTGCTCTATGCCTGCAATTACTGTCTTTTACAGTTCATAGTAAAATGTCATGCACTAAGCATGTTCTTTTTGTCAAATGGTACTTGAGAAATATTTCTGTTAATAAAATTTTAGTTAGATCCTGAAAAAGCTGATGAAACAAATGAGCAGTTTTCCAAGAATGAGTTTCTCAAGTTACTTAGGCACCATGAAATATTTGAATGTACCTTTTTTTGTTCTTTTGTTGTTAATTCCATAAGCTTTTTGGTTTCAAACAAATCTACCTAATACAGTGTAATGAAAACATTTTTTGTAGATACCTGTTCTTGAATACAAAAGTGTTTTATTGGTAGAGGAGAGTTTCATACACAGAGATGAAAGAATTTATTTTAAAGTCTCTTCTGCCATGGCACCTATGTTTTGTTCGTGTTCATAGATGTACACCTTGTTCTTAAAGTTAGCAGTATCTTTTGAAAGAAAGGTATTAGCAGTCAACTGAATTTGCTTGCATCCTTTCCTAAAGAGGTGAAAGCTTCTCTAGTCTGTGCAATTCTAACTCCTTGATTATGGTTTTTAAAAATACTTTTTTAAAATTAAGGCTGTCTTTCGATATGTTAAAATTATTTTTTGAATTATGTTTATGTTTGATTTGGATGATGTCAATTACTTTTTATAAAACTTCATGCAGAAGATATCGTGTTAGCAACCACATACACAATTTTCTACTACCAAACTTTTTTTCATAGTGACTTTCATGGTTGTGGTTGACTTTTCATTATTTTCTTTGATTAACAGTGAGGTTATCTTCTTCACTTGATTCATTTTGAAGAACTTGATTTAAGGTCAAAATTACCAAATACTTAAAGACACACTAAATAATCTTAGTACATTCCTGCTGAAACACTAACATTTAGCACAAATGTTCAAAGTAGTCTTTTTTTAACACACAGGTTGAACTACCTAGCATATATTTAATGTAGAAACAGTGGGGAAGTGTTAAGGCTGTAATGTCTGAAGTCCATTATGCAGGGACTTGGTGGTAAAGGAGAGAATTACACAGAATAGCTTTATTTCCAGTTGGTCTGGTTGGACAAACATTAATCTGCATTTGCCTTCTCCCTTTCTCATCTGTGGTCTTACAAAATATTCTAGGAAGTTGAAGAGAACACCAAAACTTGGTCAGGCACTATTTTTTGGTGGTTGGAATTGTGCCATCCAAGGACTTAGTTTAGCTGGATGAAGATCAGTTGAACATCACCTGATTCAGAATGGTGGATTGACTCAGGTGGGGTACTGTGGAATTAGCTGTGTTTTGTTGTTTAAAGGTAAATCAATATTGCCTTTCTCTTGTAGGGGATTTATATGTTTGTATTTATCAACATAAAATTAGACTGCTCAAACTGAGTTCAGCAGATTGAATGTGATTTCACTGAAAACTACCTATATCTGTTAGTTGACTTTTGCTGTCCTGGGCATTGCATTGTATTTTCTTTTTGATGTAGGATCACTTAGGTTGGAAAACGTCTCCTAAGATTATTAAATCCGACCATTAACCCAGTACTGCTAAATCTAGTAATCCATGCCCCTAAGTCCCACATCTACATGTCTTTTAAATACCTTCAGGAATGGTGACCCTGTCACTGCCTTGGGCAGCCTGTTCCAGTGCTTTCCAACCCTTTCAGTGAAGAAATTTTTCCAAATGTCTAAACTAAACCTCCCCTGCCTCAACTTGAGGCCATTTTCTCTTGTCCTGCCACTTTTTGCCTAGGAGAAGACCCCGATCCCCACCCTCGTTACAGGCAGTTGTAGAGGTAAGGTCCCCCCTGAGCCTCCTTTTCTCTGGGCTGAACACCCCCAGCTCCCTTAGCTGCTCCCTGTCAGACTTGTGCTCCAGACTCCTCCCCACCTCCAGTTCCCTTCTCTGGACACCCACCAGTATCTCAGGATTTTTCTTGTAGTGAGCGACTCAAAACTGACCACAGGATGGAGGTGTGGCTTCACCAGAGCCCAGTGCAGGGGAGTGGTGACTGCCCTAGTCCTGCTCCTATGCTATTTCTGGTGGCCAACTGGGTGTAACTCCATTCACTAGCGCTCCCTGGGCCTGGCTGTCCAGCGAAATATTTTACAGTAAAGAGTGCACCCATGCAAGACGAGAGCAGACAGTTTTTCCAGGAGAGTGCTGTGTCAATGCAAAGTGTGAAAGACTTCTCGAAATTCCAGGCAGACAAAATTCACAGCCTTTCCACTCATTCCACCAAGCAAGTCACCTTGTCATGGGAGGGAGACCAGGCTGGTCAAGCAGGACCTGGCTTTCACAAACCCCTGCTGGCTGGGCCTGACTCCTGGTTGTCCTGTATGTGCCATGTAACAACACTCGAAATGATCTGCTCTATACCCTTATCCAGGACCATGGTCTGACTGACAGGCCTGCGGTTCCCTGGATCCTTCGAGTCTTTGTTGTAGATGAACATCACATTTGGCAGCATCCAGAAATGCCCCTGTTAGCAGCCAGGACTGCTTGTTAATAATTGGAAGTGGCTTGGTGAGCACTTTCACCAGTTCCATCAGGGCCCATGAATCTCATTTGGCCCCATAGACTTGTGTGTGTCTTAAGTGATGTAGCAAGTCACTGACCATTGCCCCTTGGGTTTTGGGGGGGCTTCATTCTGCTCCTTGTGCCTGTCTTCCAGTTCACTGGGCTGGGTACCTGAAGAGCAGCCAGTCTTGCTATTAAAGACTGAGTTAAAGAAGGCATTACTGGTCTTCAGTGAGTCTGTGTGAACAGTTTTATTTCTAAGGAAGAGCTTGTTGTTAAAGAATTTACTGTGTCTGGAAGGTATGATAAAGCTGTCAGTGGGGAAGATTGGGTATCCTTAAATGGGATGTAGCCTGGAGGCTCAGAGAGTCTCTTGCATCCACTGAAGGGAAAGAGAAACCCACTGATCTTAACAATGATATGAAAGGGTGAAGCAGGAGGAACTGTCATCTGCATTAGGAATTTGAGCTGGTAGAGGGCGAAATGAGAGAGTGAGCTCCTTTTCCAGAGCTCTGCTACCTCTACCCCTGCCTTTTGCCAACAGGGGAAAAAAGAAATGTAAAACAGTTCTAGAAAAAGCTATTAGACTTTTTTTTTTTTCCCTTACAGTGAGTGCTGAAGGATATTTTGGTGCTTGAAAGGGGGATTAGACAGAGTTGAGGGGGAGCAAATTAAATGGTGGATATGAATGTGTACATGTTTAGCACATTTAATTCCTGAAAATTGTACTCAAATAGTACAACCATTGCTGTCAAAGTTGTCTGTCATAAGCAGGAGTTAAATGAACAGGCTTGTGGGTAGGAATGGTTTTAGCTTTCAGCTGTATTTAAACATCCTTGGGAATTAGAAAATTTAAGTCAGGACAATTAAGCTGCCACAGAATCAGTATATATCTAGAGAATAATACTGAATTAAAGGGTGGTGAAGTCATCAAAGTGAGTTGAAGCATTTTGTGCATTAGTGTAGTATTTTAACCAGTAATGAGGCTAATCCCTTAATGTAAGGGTGATGTGTCACCACCTGGAATAGTATAGTCCCTGCTACTAAATTCCATTTTGTGTAATCCAATATGTCATCTTTTAACAATTGCAATCTCTGAAGAGAAGCTGATGTTTTACATGGCATTATTTAGCATCCTTTTATAGCTGGAAATTTTACAGCTATTACAGATGATAAAACTGGCAAGGCTTTGTTTTTGAGCACTACTGCTTGTGTAACTTTCATGGCTACTCCTGTGCATGCTGGGACTTCTGCAAAGATGTGGTATCACTTCTTGTCCTGGTGGCCTCACTGATTGTCTTCTAAGAAGTTGGTTTGCAGCATCTGTACTTCTTAATTGTTTCTGCTTCTAGGCTTAAGTACAGCATGGACAAAAACATGGCTACAAATGCTTTTGGACATTTTTCAGAGTATTTTCTATGCAGCGCTACTCTGTGTCAAGTACTGAATCAAACTTGTTTCTTTTTTGTTTTGTTGTTGCTACAGCTGTTTCATGCAGGAGTAACAGCTTAGCAGTAGGTCTGTGATTTGTGAGGGCTTTCAGCTTTTACTGGGATGGTAGTGGGCTGGGTTGATCCTGGCTGGCCATCAGGTTCCCTTCCAAAGCCCTGGCGCTCTCCTCCTTGACTGGGAGAGAAAACATGAGGAAAGACTCATGAGAAGGAGAGATCACTCAGTGATTGCTGTCATGGACAAAACAGGCTGGACTTGGGGAAATTGGGTGACTGTATTACCAATGAAATCAGAGCAGTGTAATGAGAAGTAAAACCTACATCTTTCCTAACCCTTCCCTCCTTCCCTGGCCTAACTTCATTCACAATTCTCTACCTCTTTCCCCCAGCCATTAAGGACCAGAATAAGGGTTACAGTCAGTTTATCATACCTTGTTTCTGCTGCTCCTTCGTCACATATTCTCACGCCGTTGTCTCTGGTTGCAACTTGCTCGATTACTTTTTTTTTCCTTCTTACATTATCCCGGAGGTGCTGCTGCCATCACTGTCTCAGCCTTGACCAGCATGGGTCTGTCTTGGGAGCTGGCTGACATTGGCTCTGTAAGATGTGAGTGAAGGTTCTAGCAGCTTCTCAGAAGCTGCCTTTGTAGCTCCCCTGCTCTCAAAGCTTTGCCATGCCAACCCAGTATAAACAAAACAAAATACAAAAATTAGTTATGGGCTTTAATTTTAACAGTGGCAGCTGTGTTAGCAACAGTCTTTACTGTTATATGTTTACTATGTTCTTCAGAACTACAAGCTTTTTTTTCTCAAAATAAAGGTGGTATTTGTACAAATAAACATATTTATTTTCCACTTGAGTAAAGATTAGTTGAAGTATTTTGTAATGCCAACCTTGATACCCTTCTTTAATATTAATTGGAGTCAGTCAAATGTCTGTCTAAACATAATGTGGATCATGTTGCTTCCATCTCTTCTAAGGTTTTTATAACTGTTAAAAGATTCAGTCTTCTGTTTCATGCTGGTAGTGGGAACTCAAATTTGCTACTGCTCTTACTAACTTAGAATTACTGAGCATCGTCAGCCTGCCACCTTTTCTAATGTTTAGAATTACGCCTTTGCAGCAGAGATGTCAGATGCCAAATTACCACTTGATATTCAATGCTTTCTTTCTGCTTGACTGAGGGCAATGGTATTTTTTGAGTGCTGATTGCAGCCACCTCCCGGTTCTGCGCATGGGTTCACCAGTACAGACAAGAACTGCAGGGAGAAAGCAGGCACTGATTTGTTTGCACTTCTGTCTTCTGTCCTCAACTGGTTGCCTAATGAGAAGCAGACACGGACTCTTGTAATGGCCAAGCAAAGGTCTGCAGGGAAATGGGGTTCACGCTCAGTCTTTCAGCAGTGAGGAGTGTTGCATAAGATATTGCAAGTTTCCCATAGTTAGAAAAACAGGGGAGTGATGAATTTTGCAAGCATTTGCAGTGTCGTGAATTTGACCCCCTCCCCTCTCATTAGAGCTCTGCTTCATCGTTGGTTTTTGTAGGGATATACATATTTAAAACTTCTGGGGTAAGCCATCCCCTAACACAGAGGGTAGGGTTATGGTTGTTATTCTTGACAGTTTGTTGTCTAGTCTGTTCCAAACCCAGTGACCAGAATTCTGTAAGTTACCATTATAGTTCAATACTTCATTACTCCTTTTTTTTTGGTGTGTGTTTCCCACTTTGCCATCCCTTTTCCTTGGCTAAACCATCCTAGTATTTTCCTTGAATGTTTTTCCTACTTTCTAGATTTCAGTGTTTTCTTATGGATACTCTCCAATATTTTCAGATTTTCTTGATAAAATTGCCTGAGATTGGCAATAGTACTTATATTTAGTATTTGATGTCCTCAGATCAGTGGGAGGACTTTTTAATGTCTTGTAGTCTGTACTCCTGTGTAGGTGTAATGCCACTACTGGCTTTTCTCATTATAGGATCACATGTAGATTTAAACTTATTTGTGGTGACAGGGTACCTTCATGTGAACTGTTGATAGACTTTCTTTTTATATTTATTAATAAGCAATACTTTTAAGAAAGGGATTAATGTAATACATGCTATAGCAATTTATGACCTTGCTATAAAGTTACAGTTTTGGTTTTTTTTTTTTTGCCAGCTGCTATAGTGCTGAAAACCTTGGGGTATAAAAGGCTAATATTGTGCTTATGTTCTGCTATGACACTGATTTACTCTGCTAATCCTATCCCCTGCCTCCTTCCTACAAGACCTGATGATTTAATTCCTTTATGACTCTTCTTACGAGTTTAGTTTAAAAAAAAAAAAGAAAGGTTTTCCATCCATTTCAGGATGGGAATGAAAGCACTTTTTAAATGTCTTGCAAATAACATTGAGCTAATTTGTAATTCTTTAGGTGTGCCATCTCAGAAGCACTTTTTGAAACTTAGTGTACGAAATGAGTACTTAAGTAGGATATATTCTATGGTTGGTTATGCTAATGTGACTTACTAATATTGCCAGTTCTTATCGGATGTAGGTTTCTTCGTTATTGTCTCTGACTAATCAAGCTGGGGGCAAGATCTGTGTGTTATAATGTGTGCTAATACTTTTTTGTCTATTACAAGATGTATTGGTAATAACATATTGCTGTCTCTAAAATATTATTATATCTGACAATTTTTTTTTGCTTTCTTTCCAGATATTTTCCAACTTATCTCTGAATGAGCGTTGCCTTTCAGTGTCATTAGTCTGTAAATATTGGCGTGACCTCTGTTTAGATTTTCAGTTTTGGAAGCAATTGGATCTTAGTAGTCGTCAGCAGGTATGAAAATACCATTGTGGAATAATTGTTTTGATGACTCAGAATTTGTTCTTGGAACTTTTGACTAGAGATAAACAAAAGAAACATGTAACATGGTGATACCTGTACTTTCATAGATTTTTCTACTATTAGCTGAAAATGTCTGGACCCTTAGATTGGTTCCTTTAAATATAGTGTATATTTTCTGAAATCAGTTGTTAAACAGTGTGAGCACAAGGGCTATTTGAAATGGGTTGTAGATTACCTGTCTCAACCCTGCATCTGGTAGTCTGGAACTATTAGTCTTATTAATTCAAATTCAAAAACATGAGCATTTCTGAGGATGCTGTAGTTGGAAGAATGGTCACACATGTGGTTCTTGCTCTGTTTGTTTTAACAAATTTTCTTTATTTTATTCTTCAGCTGATATGGCTCCTACTGATTATAAGAGAGACTGTGTTTGGGTTGTTGTTTTTTTCTGGTCCTATAGTGAAATATTTGTGGATTTAATTTAGTGAGATCCCTAGGAGCTGAGCCTTAAGTTGTACAGGGTAACTTCTCTCCTTGGAAACCTTTAGGAATGCCAGTATTGTTTGGCCACCACCCTTAGGTTTCTTGTTGAGTAGTGACTTGCAGGGGTTTATAAAAAATACCGTGAGAATTTCATGAAAATATAGGGTACAGAGAAATAACAAGTGGAGAATGCATTTGAAGAAGGATTTTTTTGTTGTTGTTTGCAATTTGTCATTGTTGTGGTTTAACCCCAGCCAGCAGCCAAGGCCCAGGCAGCCACTTTCTCAGTCCCCCACCAGCAGGGCTGGGGAGAGAACTGGAAGAGTGAAAGCTACAAAACTTGCAGGTTTAAAGACGGCTTAATGGGGAAAGCAAAAGTTACACGTGCATACACAAAAATAGCAAGACACAGGATTAATTCACTGCTTCCAGTCGGCTGGTAGGTGCTCAGCCATCCTCAGCAGAGTAGGGCCCCATCACACAGAACAATGACTTGAGAAGACAAACCCCATCACTGGAAATGTCCCCTCCTGTCTCCTTCTTCTCCTCACTTTATACACTGAGCACGATGCCACATGGTCTGGAATATCCCTTTGGTCAGCTGGGGTCAGCTGTTCTGGCTGTGTTCCCTCCCAGCCTCTTTGCCAGGGTGGTCATGTGAAAAGCAGAAAAAGCCTTGGCTTTGT
Source organism: Erpornis zantholeuca (assembly GCA_013400515.1). Taxonomy (NCBI): domain Eukaryota; kingdom Metazoa; phylum Chordata; class Aves; order Passeriformes; family Timaliidae; genus Erpornis; species Erpornis zantholeuca. The sequence goes on along the minus strand of VZTN01010883.1, from coordinate 17,308 downwards.
GCAATCTCTGTTCAGCATTAAGAAAGCCAATACAAATCTGAGACATAGTCCCAGACTTCTTCACTAGTCACTGTGAAGAAAATTACTTCTACCCCAGGCAAAACCATCTCAGTTCTTTTCCATCTTAACACCTGCCTGATGAAAGAGCAAGAAAAAACATTTGACTTACTACATAAGAAAAACAGATTGAATGCAGCAAAGACTGCTCCTCAGCAGCATAAGATAAAAAACAAAAGGGATTCGTGTTGCTCTCTTGCCCTCTTTAGTTAAAGCTAAATCTCATCTATGCCAAGTGATGGATAAGTATTTCTGAGTGGTCCTTTGTAGGATTGTGTAAGTCCTTTTGGCTAACTACAGTGTGTAGATGCGCAATGTATGGAATGGTTTTTTACAAAGATATTAAGGAAACTTTGCTGTCTGGGCATCCAGGGGCTGCTCTGCCAGCCACACTGGCACCATCTGCTTGGGACTGAAGCCCCCTGCAGAGGCGGCCCCAGGGAGGTTATGGGTGCCCTGCACACCCCACACTCACAGTCAGAGCAGTTTCCTTACTGGCTCCATTTCAGGTTTCCCACAGCAGAGTCTTAGACCTCTGGGTCCTTAAAATAAGGTAATCGTTGATCAGCAACAGAACAGCTCAAGCTGAAGGAGGAAGGACCCCCAACCCCCTGAGCTTTTATACCCTCACAGTCCGTGCATGGGCACATCTGGGCGCTCTTGGCTTCTGCTGTTTCCAAGTGTCCCTCACCAGGCTGTGTCACAGGTCTCTGTGCCCTTTGTTGTGCAAAGGGTTGTTGCCAGTTCATGGCCTTTTGCCTCTGGCAAAGAGCTCAGAGCTCAGCCTGAGCTCCACTGTGGCTGCGCACTGAGCTACCTCCACTGAGTGTACTCCTCAACACCTTGAGGACCTGTACTCCTTCCTTTGGTTTAATTGAGCATACCTGTTAAAATATTAAAATGAAAAAAAGGAAAGTTTTAAGACATTGAAACACTCCCCTTCCATACAGCATTACTACAAGTAACAACCATAATAGAGGCTAACATGATTGCCATAGGGCAGAAATGATTATCAATATGAAATCACATATATTTCAGTAAACAAAGGCAGTAATGTTTGTTGGCTACAAGTTACATAGTTCTGTTATAAGTTGGTATTCTGCCTTCTGTTGGTTAAATGATTCCCTCAGTTTTTAGGCTAATTAGTCCAAATACACAGTCTTCCTCTTCTTTTGGGTTGGTGAGTTCCTTTTGTTGGTGGTCTGTGGTGTTTGCCATCTCCCCTTGTCAGAATCGCCTTTTACCCAGTTGGAGCTGATTCAGCACAGTTATTGAGTTGGCTTTGTTAGTTTCTGCCTTATCTAGGGAGGTCTGCCAAATGTCATTGTGGTCTGTAAATTGTGCATTCTTCGTGTCCACTATCAGTAGTACATCACTTTCCCCCAGGCTTTGTTAACCTGCCCTAGGAACTGAAGTCATTGAAGCACATCAAGCCCTAAACCTTAATAAGGCAATTCTACCAACAAGTAATTTATCTTTCTAATACCTGGACATCACAGATGGTCTATTCATGGCTGAAAAGAGGAATAGGCCTTTTGGTTACCCTCCTAACTCTGGAGCTCAGTCTGATACTGGAGAACTTCCATCAAGTTGGGCAGCCGTTGGGGATTCTTTTTGTGGTATTTGTCTAGCTGTTGCCTCTCTCTCTGTGAGCTTTATGATGAAGCCATCTAGCTATAGTCTACATAGTCTGTCAGAACTGGCTTTCCCCCAGTTGTCCATATCCCATCAAAACCATCAACCCTACCCCTGAAACAAACCAATTACAGTAAAATATTCAGCCATAGGTAGTATTTATAAAGTTATAGTTTCATTCTCCCTATAGCTCATGGAGATGCATCTTACAAACAGTTGTTTTTCTCCTAACAACATTAAAGATCTTTATGGAAAAAGTTCTATGTGAGTATTTGTTTTTTCTTTTCAGGTCACTGATGAACTGTTGGAAAAAATAGCATCAAGAAGCCAGAATATTACTGAAATCAATATTTCTGATTGTCGCAATGTATCTGATACAGGAGTATGCATATTAGCAATTAAATGTCCTGGGCTTCTAAGGTATACTGCCTACAGGTGTAAACAGCTTTCTGACACCTCTATTATTGCAGTCGCCTCTCAGTGTCCTCTTCTTCAGAAAGTGCATGTGGGCAATCAAGACAGACTCACTGATGAAGGCCTGAAGCAGGTAAGCATCTATTCCACAAGTTTCTTCTATAAATTTAGTTTATTTCAGCTTAGCAAGTGGATGGAGATACCCTTTCTTAGGATTTAATTAAAATCACAAAATATCTTCTGTTTTAAAAGCTGATGTATGGAGACTTTTTTTTGATGCAGTAAATGCTGTTCTCTAGAGACCGCACATACTTTCTTTTTAATACCAGGGATTAAATGATCCCTTTTATAGTTAAGTCTATAGTCTGATGTCCTATACTTCACTTCTGCTGGATTCAATTTTCCTGAGCTTGGTTGGTATTTGAAACCTGTGTTTAAGTAACTCGTTTTTGCTTCATGAATGCTGAAGGTGACTAAGATCTTTATTTGTTAGGTGTGCAGGAAGGTTTCATCAACTCTCTGAGATTGTTAAAGTAGCATTTAGGAGTTAGGGTAAATCAAATATGCTGTTGAGCATAAAGGCGTTGTTAGCTACATATGCACCCAGTAAATAACTTAGTTTTTATGTGCTGCTCTTAGCACCATTTTGTTGACTGTAGTTAGCAAAGTCATTTTGTCATGTATGTAATTAGAATCTTTCTTGTTTCCATATAGTGTTTCAAAGCCTGAAAAGAAAGATAATTTTTAATGGGGGGTGGAGAAGCAGAAAAAAAATCTTTTCTCCCCTCTCTTTGTTTCAGTCAAATCCTATTGTTGTTTTTTTCCCTTTAATTTCATTAATTGCAGCTCGGTTCAAAATGCAGGGAATTGAAAGACATACATTTTGGGCAATGTTACAAGATCTCAGATGAAGGAATGATCATTATAGCTAAAGGCTGTCTGAAGCTGCAAAGAATATATATGCAAGAAAACAAATTAGTAAGTACTTACCCTGATTTTTTTCTTCCCAAGGCATTTTGATTGTCAAAGCTTTCTCTTGCTCTTTATCTTTTTAAAAATTTTCTTTAGAATGGCTGCTTTTTGCAAGTGAGTTGCTTAAAAATGTTTCTAGCTGTGAAAATTGCAGTTTTGCAGAGACGGTTCAGAAGGTGACGCAAAGTGCAAGGTAAGCTAAATGTATTAACTTCTTGTTTTTAACATGACATTTCAGGAGTAATTATTTGGGAGATGCATGGTTTGTATGGGAAAATACTTAGTTCTTATGGAATGTTTATTTTGTTTCTACAAGTGCAGTAAAAACTGCAAACTTAGCTAAGCTGAAATATATTTGGAGCTTGGGTTCTTGATTACAAGTGATACACTGATAATATTTTCTCATCAGGATAAAGTAGAGAAGTGTTCCTGTGCTGGTAGAAGGAAGTTGTTGAGGAGTAATAAAACAATCTTGCGTCCTAATCTAAGCAGTCTCTGAAATGATGGTTCCTAGTGCAGAAAGAGAGTAGCTTGTAAATGGTATAGCAGAAGACTGACTTAGGTTTTTTTATTTTTTAAATTTGTTTCTTGCAAGAAAGTAAAAAAAAAAGTTTGCTTGTGGTTGAATTTTTAACTGTCAGCTAACATCATGTTTCAAAAGTGCTGAACAAATAAATTCTGCTGGAACAAATAAATGGTGTTTATAAGAAACCAGCATACCTTGTATTCAATTTGGTATTTGGCTTCAAATAGATAAAGAGATGCTAATGCTTGAGATTGGTTTATATTAAAAAAAATCAAAAAACATTCTCAAATCAACAGAGAAAGAAAAAGGCAGCCAGTTACTGGTTTTGATTGGAACTGTAGGAAGTTGGAAAATAGGAGATAGAGACCTAAACTGAGATTTCTGTATAGTGTAGATGCAGAAAAAAGGCATGTCCCTCTACCTGTATTGCAACAAAGTCTTGAATACTGTCAAAGTTAGTCTTTCTAATACTTACCTTAATACATAATACAAAACTTTGAATATGAAAAAAAAAAAAGAGAAATAAATGTTCTGAGAAGTCTAGAAGGAAGAACATCTTTCTTTCTTCTCTAGAAGAAGAAAGGTAGGTAAATTCAAATTATTTATCTTTGAAAGAAAGAGGAAAACCTTCAAGATTTGCATAGTTGTATCTGAAAGATGGCTTAATTTTAATTAAGAATGCTGTATGTTTAAATATTTGCATAAGTGCTTGATCACTGGAAAACATGTAGGCAAGGTATTAGCTTTCCTTATAGATGCATCTTAGAGTTCTCATCGTTGAAGTTATTACTGCCTTTATAGTGTGAAATGTAACCTAAGAAGTTGTTACTGCAGTTATTAGCACTTACAGATTTTGTGGTTTTAATATCTAAAATGGCATCAAAGTTCCTAGTTGAAGTGGAACATAGGAAGTTATCCTTATTTTTTTTTTAAGGCAGTTGTGAAATGTACTCTTAACTTGCACTCTGCTTGGTTGCCTTCATTGTTGAAAATGTAATACTGATTTTTAATTGGAAATAAGACAAAAATATTTTCTGTCAAATGAATAGGAAATTTCTCTAAATTTTGTCCCTTCTGGTAGTTTGCCAAGTGACTTATCAAAAATGAATTTATGCCTATTTTTTCATGAATGTGCTTTCTTTTTTTAGTCTCGAATTGTACTTAAATTCCTGCCCATCCTTAATTTTTCAAGGGAAAGAAAAAGTCTTGTGGCAAACTTGGCATAACTCTGTAAAATTAAAATTCAGCTCCATAAATGTTCATATGTACCCATGAAATAAGTTGTGAAGCTGTTATGAACTCCAGGGTGTTGAATCCTTAAAATAAAATAGCACTTGAACAATGTCACTAGATGACAAAGCTGAAGAAGCTGCTGTGCTTCCCTTTGCTAGGGGCAAAGGACTTTCAAGTCTTGCTGGCAGCGTAGTTTTGTGTGATGAACCAAGACAGCTTTTAAGAAGTTCTTATGCAGTTGTTAAATAGAAATTTTCACATTCTAAAATAAATAAAAAATACTGCAATTGTTTAATTGTTTAGTTTTGGAATTATCTTAGAAAGGAGTAATGGCTGGCAAGTGGTTTGTCAAATTCTGTGGGTTATTTTTCTCTCTTCTAGAAAATCTCCTTCATATTTGGTGTGGCACATACTACTTCTTGCCCTTCTGGTGAAGAAGGTGGTTTTGGAAAATGTGTGTGTGTGTTTGCTTTCAAAATGAATAGTATTCAATCTTTGAAATCAAAGTATTCTGTGGCAAGAAAAGTGTGCCTGACTTATGAGGGCTTGGTCTGTGTATTTGAAGTTCATGCATTGTCAGTATGGTACAGAAAGAGAACTCCTATCCCCACCTTTTAAGCAACTGCTGTAGCATCTACATAATGTAATAATGTAAATAGTCTTGTGTTTTGTATTTTCCTTTTTGTTTTCCTTTCTCAGGTATGCTCAAAATCATGTATGTGACTCTTACAGGCAATTTCTGTTAATTACAAAATGTGTAATGCATTACAGATAGTACATGATGGTTGAGTTTTCATGTAGGCTTGTCTCACACTAATGGATTTTACACTTCAAAAATACATCTAGGCAGAGGCAACCATCAGCTAAATAATGCCTTTGTGAGTGTTGCTTTGCAGTGAAATGTATGTGGATCAGGCAACACAGTTCAGTTGTTTCATCTGTTGCTAAGTAACTCCATTATCAGACTGCTGAGCAGCAACAGAGAAAGGAGAATTTATGTTCTGATTGTTGAATATGCTAGACATTTCACAGAAAAATAGACCCTTTCCTGTCTTTGAAGTGCTGATTATGTCATGGTAATAAGCAAAAGCTGCAATTAATAAATGGGACAAAGGGTGTAGGAGGAAGAAGTTAACGTTGCATGGCTAACTTAACAACAGAAGGTTGTTATTTGCATAGCTGTTTAGGATTTGTATCTCTTCAAAACATGTTTATTTTTCCCCTGTCCTTTGAATGAAAGCATAATTCATTCTGAGCCTCTTTTCTGAAGCATACTGGCCAAATTGGGAACCTAGTAAAAAAAAATTATAACTTCTCAGGATTTAGGAAGTGTGCCACTGTGTTGGCACAGTGGTATCAGTCTGATACCACTGAATAATCTCACAGAATTTCAGTGTAAATGGAAGAACAGATTATAGCTCTGCCCAGACAAAAGCAGAAAATTTCTTAATTTCTTGGCTGAATTTCACTGGACTTCTTATTTTATGGTTGTGATTGGTATGCTATAACTTCTGTGTTTGCATCACGTGAATGTTTAATGTGAATGAAGCTGGTGGAAGATTAATTTCATTCTTATCTTTGTGCCAACTGCTTTTTTTATCTTTCCACCCCACATAGAGAGCACACAGTTTCACCCGCGAAGTCAGAGAACTGCTCCACACTAACATGTAGTACTCTCACTGAGTGGGGGGTACTTAGCCTTAACTGCTTTCCTTGCAACCTTGCATAGAAGGGTGGAGTACTGAAAGGTTTTAAAGGTTTTGTGTGAACTCAGTGACTACAGAGCACCCAATGGGAAGGGTTATCTCCAGAAGCTTTAGCACAAGTTGTCCATTTTCCTTCTTGTGAATAGAGTAGATCTAGGTTTGTGAGCTCACTGTAGAGCTGGAGAAAAATCTTCTTCACTTAACTAATTTGATTTAGGACACTATTTCCTTTTAATTGCTTTTCTTTAACTGGGTAAGTTAATGGCTAAAATTGTAATACGATTGCTGAAACTTAACAGCTGGTAGTTACAAATTCGTTCTTCTGTATTCCACCCAGTGTCCGTGGTTTTTTGTGGTGAACTAGATATGGATAATGGGAGAGAGCTTCTAAAGATAAAGTGAGGTGGAGCTGTAGATACTGTAAGAGAATGACAACATTCCTACATCTACGCTTTGGTCCCTTGCTCTCTTTTCCCTTTCACAAGCTCATTTAGGAGTGGATGGGCTGCTATAGTAGCTGTTATGGCACCACTTCTTCCTTTCCAATAAAATGATGTCGTGAATTAGATCCTTAAAGACAAATAATTTGTTTGATGGTTCCTAAATATGGTTATTAAGACAGAATATAACTTGACCATGTTTCTATTTCTTTGTTAGACTCTTGACTCTTCAATTTCATGATAACAAAGTTTTGGCCCAGTTGCCAATATGCTTGATATGTAATAATACTTTTAAAGTAAATATTTACAGGTGGCTTTTTAACAGTTTTTTAAGATGAGCATTCTGTAAGTGTTCTGCTTACCTGTGTAGTTTGCTGCAGATAAGAGTTGAAATGCAAGTTAACTGTCATGCTGTTTGATAGAAACTACAATGCTTAAGATATATGAATAATAGGCTTTCGTTTCAGTAAAAAAGCATTAAAATAGACTAAACAAAACATTAGTCACACAATTAAACAGTTAACACATGCTTTTAAAGCACTGAATCAACTGGAATCAACTTAGTATAGAATGCATAGGAAAAAATAAACAGAATTTTTGTATTTTCTGACTAATCAGTGTTGTGTAATCTGACAAATTTATTTTTGTCTTTTAATGGTATTCCCCTCCCCACTTCGTTTTTTTACTTTGGGTAGCATTTCCCTTCCTGCTTCATACTTGTCATCTACGAAACACTTACTTCAGCATTGTACTCGGTGTCAAAAACATTGAGAGGAGAGAGTATTTTGCTTTGAATTTAGCCCAGGCAAATTGTTTCAGGAAGAATGTCAGTAGTTCAAGGCATACAAACTGCACACTGTCAAATGTTTAGAATGTAAATATCTTATTTGGTTCAAAGGTAACAAGTAAATGAAAGAGATTTTTTTGGAAAAATATTCCAAAAGAATCTAATTTCACTCTCCTTTTTCCATTCCCCACAATATATTCCATTTGCTATTTCACTTTTTATGTACTTTTTAAAGTACTTTACAGTTGCTTAAAACTGTTCTTCTACTTGAAGAAATTTTAGAAAAAGAATTTTTTCCTCATGTTTCTTCAGGTATACTTTCCCAAAATGCTTTTATTTCATTACTTGAGGTTTTGAAGAGAACTGTAGTTTTTCCAGACTTCTCCCTTCAATTGCTATTTTTACAATTAATAGTTCAACAGGACCCTGTTACTGGTTTTCTTTGCAGACACAGGCACCTCCTCCTCCTTCAGGTGTGACCTAGGTTTCCCACAGCAGAATCTCGGACATTTGATTTATAAAAATAACTGGTTTAATAGAGTGGTACAGCATCAGGTCAGCTAAGGTTAGGTGCCTTCAAAGGGGAACCCAGAACAAAGAAAACTCCAGGCAGTTATACCTTTATTACTTATGCCCCCACCTCTTACACACTCTTCTCATGCCTTGTTCTAATGGTGATTTTTGGTTTGTTGTCTTCTAGAACTTTACTGGATTCTTTCTCCATGTCGACCGTACAGACAGTCCCTTGATTTCTTGCCTTGTTGAGTTACAGCTTCTTCTGACAACTGTAGCCTTCTTATTTTCTGGTTTGTTTTTTTTTTTTTTTCTGGGGCACCTGCTCACTGGCAGAGCATGGAAAGCTAAAAAAATCACTAGTCTCAAGATAACAAACATCGCCTAGCAACAACCGAAGCATCACTATGTTATCAATATTCTTTTCATACTAAAGCTAAAACACAGCACTGTACCACTTCCTAGGAAGATGACTAAGCAAATTAATTATTCTGGCTGAAAGTGTATCTAGGTCTAAGTTCACAGCTTTTGGCCTAAGGCTTCAGCAAATCCAGCTACTGATGCTAGGAGCAACACACTGAAACACGCAGCTTTATAACTTCACGTAGCTCAGTCTGCTTAGGATTTGTTTATGCTGAATAACTAGCATCTCTCAATAACTGGCTGCCTACTAAAAATATATGTACATATTGAGAAAGATTGTCGAGTCACGGAATGGTTTGGGTTGGAGGGGACCTTAAAGATGTCTGGTCCCAGCTGCACTACTGCTACACCAGTAGGCCAGGTGTCTCAAAGCCCTGTGCAATCTGTCCCCTTCCAGGCACAGGGCAGTCCACAACATCTCTGGACAACCTGTTCCCGTGCCTCACCACCCTCACAGTAAAGGACTCCACACATACCAAGAGTGATTTCTCTGCTGTGTACACTGTGTATCATACCTTTGGATAATGATATTTCATCTTCTATCAAGTACTAAATTAGAGATTTTGTAAAGCAAAAACTTCGTGCAGATGGCATGCCCTAGTAATGATAAAGTCCCTCTTGTATCTTAGTTTTTTGAACACTTTGCATATGCACCAAAACAACCTTTAATGTAAGGTTCAGGACTTTAAAAATGTGCTGAAAAGCTTTACTGATACTAAGATGAGGTATGGGAAGTCATGCTTTCATAAGAACTGCATGAGACATCTGTCTGGTAGTGAAAATGTTATGGAAAAGTTTGTTTTTTGACAGGCTCTTCTGAAACATTTACTTTATTAATTTTTTTAAAATTAATATTATAAAATTATAAAATTATTCAGTCAGTTTTTTAGAAACCTAACTGATAGAGCCTTATTTCTCAGAGGGTTGGGTGGGTTTTTTTTGTCTTTTTTTGGTCTTTTTTTGTTTAGCTCTGTTGCATTTTGATCTGGCCAGTTTCTATAATACTGTTCCTGCAGTGTAATGTTTATGCCGAGTTTGATGTTAATAGNACACACTGAAACACGCAGCTTTATAACTTCACGTAGCTCAGTCTGCTTAGGATTTGTTTATGCTGAATAACTAGCATCTCTCAATAACTGGCTGCCTACTAAAAATATATGTACATATTGAGAAAGATTGTCGAGTCACGGAATGGTTTGGGTTGGAGGGGACCTTAAAGATGTCTGGTCCCAGCTGCACTACTGCTACACCAGTAGGCCAGGTGTCTCAAAGCCCTGTGCAATCTGTCCCCTTCCAGGCACAGGGCAGTCCACAACATCTCTGGACAACCTGTTCCCGTGCCTCACCACCCTCACAGTAAAGGACTCCACACATACCAAGAGTGATTTCTCTGCTGTGTACACTGTGTATCATACCTTTGGATAATGATATTTCATCTTCTATCAAGTACTAAATTAGAGATTTTGTAAAGCAAAAACTTCGTGCAGATGGCATGCCCTAGTAATGATAAAGTCCCTCTTGTATCTTAGTTTTTTGAACACTTTGCATATGCACCAAAACAACCTTTAATGTAAGGTTCAGGACTTTAAAAATGTGCTGAAAAGCTTTACTGATACTAAGATGAGGTATGGGAAGTCATGCTTTCATAAGAACTGCATGAGACATCTGTCTGGTAGTGAAAATGTTATGGAAAAGTTTGTTTTTTGACAGGCTCTTCTGAAACATTTACTTTATTAATTTTTTTAAAATTAATATTATAAAATTATAAAATTATTCAGTCAGTTTTTTAGAAACCTAACTGATAGAGCCTTATTTCTCAGAGGGTTGGGTGGGTTTTTTTTGTCTTTTTTTGGTCTTTTTTTGTTTAGCTCTGTTGCATTTTGATCTGGCCAGTTTCTATAATACTGTTCCTGCAGTGTAATGTTTATGCCGAGTTTGATGTTAATAGAAGGGGAAAAAGCAAAGCTTGTGTACATGGGCACAGATCAGCTACATGTATCTGCTGTAAAGGCAGTACAATGCGGGAGTGAGTCAGACGTTTATTTTCTGTATTTAAGTGCTGTCGGTAAACGCAGTGCGGCGTTGTCACCCGTAGGTGGCGGCATTGACTTTGCGGTGCTGGCAGGCGCTCCCCGCCTGTGCTGCGGGGAATTGCCAATGCACAGCAGATAATTTCTGAATATTGTGCTGGTTCCACAGACCCTGTGTTCCCTTCAGCTGGCAGGATTGCTGTCAGAATAATTCTTAAATGTCTCAATAAGGTCAGCTGTATGGTTTCACCACTTTCTGCTTCTTTTCTATTTTTTCTTTTTAGACAGGTACTGCATTTCGATGTTGTGAGTTTCCTTGGCATGTACAGAGTGTGTGTACACATTTAAAAGCAACCAACAGCTGGAGTTGTAATCTGTATTGTTACGTTAATTATACTTTTTGACTCTTGTTAGGTTACGTGTGGTTGATTAATGGCTGTACCTACTCTACTGTTTAAAAAACATTATGGTTTGATATTGATATAAAATTAGGTATTATACCACTTAGAGCATTTCTTTGGTCTGTAATTTGTTACCACTTTCAATGAACATTCTAAGTATAAAAATGTGTAGTACATATACTGTAAATAAATACAATGACAAGGAATTGAGGGATGGAATGAAATAGTGGAAAAGTGGCTGATGTAGAACTTATTTCTACTTTTTGATCAGCATTATAAGATGATTATTCATTTAATACTTGCAGATGATGTATTTTCCATATAATTTTAGTAAAGGTTAAATACATTTACTTATTCAAGTGACATCTTTTTATGTCTGTGCATTAATGGATGTTAGTGAACTTGTACATAAAACTTAGGAAGAACTGCAACAATAATGTTCTCAGTGTTGAAGATTCTGGTACTGAAAGTCCAAATGGAGGAAGGTCAAGCAAAAATCCTGAATGCAATATACAAGCAAGTTTCAGCAAATTGTGTTTTAAATTTTGAATTATAATGTAGGCACTTCAGCTTTTCTAGTTTATTTTGTGGGTTGCTTTTTGGCTGCTCTTGAATAAGTTATTTGAGCTATTAATGAAAAACTTGATGACCAGGAATTGGTAGCTGGTTATGAAGTGTTTTCAATTGTTTGAAATACCCATATTTAGTTGTCCTTTGGGATCACTGGTCTAAATATTATTACAGTACTTTAATCACAAACTGAATTCCATGATACTAGAGTGAAAAATCTTTCCACTAAAATATATGCTGCTAGATACTAAAGTTACCTAAATGGAGCTGAAATTTCTGTAGTTTGTTTGTTTCCTTTTTGGGGTTTTTGTTTGTTTACTTGTTTTAATCTGGTGGTATCTTGTGTCAAAGAGAACACTGGCAAACTCCAGATGAATCACTTGTAGGTTCTTCATCTCTTAAGTTGGTATCTTGACCCATGTTGTAGTTTGTAAGACTCTTCAGCCAAGGATAAACAATAAATCAAAACTGATAATATTTTTTCCAGTGAGCTGTGATGCTTACTGAAAGAGATCCTAAGTATGATGCTGTGAAGCAAATCCCTTAAAACTGTCAGTATCATTATTTTAAAATAGTGGTAATTTGCATCAATCAAAGATAATACAAATACATTTTTATTTGTATGTGACAGAGACAAGATTATGTAAAAATAATGAGTGGCACACAGGCATCTTTGTTTATAGCATTTCTTTCCAGCAAATTCCAGTTGAACTTTTTTATCTTTATGAAGCTAGAAAAATGAACATGTCAAATTTCTGAAGCTATGCGAAAACACTTTTGTTTCCCAAAGAACTTCACTGTAACTTACATAGGTTACAGTTTTCAGTATGAGAAATCAAATCATTAAGGTACAAGCTCTACAAATGTCTAAGTTCCCTCTTCTCATCTTTCTAGAGGGACTGGTATCTGGGAGCACATAAACAAATACATGTTCTCTTGTGGGTATCTGGAGCTGCCCTTTCAAGAAGTTGTGTTCTCAAAAATGCTACATTGTTGGTAGGAAATGTTACAGAGCAAATTAATCCTTACGGGGACCAAACTGCTGAAACCATCCAAAACACTGTTCTTTTTGAGTCAAGGTTAAATTCTTATGAGTTTTAAACTGCAACATCACTGTCCCCGGTGGGTAAATTTTTGCACTTATACTTGGATTTACACTTAAATTGCAAACTTAACATCCATACATACTTTATGCACTTTCATCCTAGGAATTACAGTGTTATTTATTTTAGAATTTGCCATAGCCTTTCAACTCTCTTTTTTTTTCCTTTATCCAGAATAATAATGTTTAAGCAACTGTTTGCCTGAACTTTAGACATAGGGACTTGATGGAGTTACTGTAGCTAATTTTGAACATCCTATTCTGCTTTTAAAAGCTATGTGTAGCTTTGCCCCTGTATTTTTCAGAGTCCTTAGCTTAGTGTTCCTCCTGTTCCTTGTTTTGTATAGTTTTTCTAAAATTCATTTATATTTTTCAGTAATAACTATTCTGTTGTATCTGAGGCTTTCCCTAAAAATTGTCTTACTGGGGTGATCCTCAGACACCAACTTGTCTTTGTTTGGTGTTCTTGTTCCATTGCATCCAAATGTGGTTTGTTTGGGGTTTCTGGTTATTTTTTTGGGGTTTTTTTTGTGTCACTCTGGGGATTATACATTACTCTGACATTACGCAATAAAATTACATTTTTCTAAAACTCCAAAATTATTTTTAAGCCTTTCAGGTTTTTATGAGATTTATAGATACATATCTCTTTGTGTTTTCTCACTGTTTCCCTACTGATTCTCTTCCCTATCCCACTGTGGGTAAAGAGCAATTGCCTGTGTGGGGCTGAGCTGCTGCCTGGGGTTAAACCACGGCAGTGGAGAAGGCTGTGCTGCTGTTTTCTCTCCTACCAGCTTGGTAAAATTGCAAGTATGGTTTAAGAATATTTTCTGTCTGAAACAGGAAAATGTAAATCAGAAAAAAACCATCTATATTACAAAATCATGGTGAAAAAGATTGAATGTGATTAGGAAGGACTTAATTTTTTAATGCTTTTCTGCTTAAACATAGAGAAAACCAAAAAAACTCCAAGAGTAAGATTTTCATAAAGTATTTTTATTTTCCTCCCTCTCAAGAGCAAAAAATACTGGGTTTGGTAAATGGGTCAATGGGCCAACTTCATTGTGGGTGAATGTGCATTGCCAACAGAAGTTTTCCAGAAGACTACTTCTGACTGCTTCCAGGGGTTGCATTTTTACAGTGATAATGACACAGTCATGCAGTGCTGCTGTTAGAGGCATAGCTGTGCCTCTGCCACTGTGTCCCTTACAAACACAAGTGCCCCATGCCCAGAGGATTTGTCTGTAGGCCTTGAGAGCCTGGAGATGTTACCTTGCTGATGCTCTCTGCAGTTTTGTGCCAGAGGTATGGTGCTACAGCTTGCTGCTGTCAGGCTTTGCAACACGCATATAGGTGTGACAAAAGAGGTGTTTGCTTTGCATAAAATGTCAGCTAAAATGTCAGCTTTGCAACTCTCATCATCTGCAAAATGTTCTTTTGTTGTATTTCCCAGTCTGTTCGTGTTTGGAGTTTTTAAAAGATACTTTTATAAAAGCAGTTTCATAGTTTTCTTTAAAATAGTCTTGATGTTTCTTAATACTTTTTTTGATTTGCTTTCTAAAATATGTAAAAATGAAGGTTGTTCACACTGAAATTTTTGGATTGTTTTGGTAAGTGGGCAGAGTGTTTGCTGTTAATCTTGTTCAGCCTCTTGAAAATACAGAGGATTACCCAGCTATGTAGAGAATAGCTATATTGAATAACATGAGTGAGAGATTTATGATTGTAGTCTTGGAGTTGGATGATTTCAGCAACTACATGAGGCTGTTTAAATATGTTTGCTATTTCAGAAATATGGGAATTTCTAGAATGAAATAGTTGTTGATAATTTCTGTGATTTTAGGAATTTCTGAAAATACCTTCATGGTGCACACTTGAGAAATTTATACTTCTTAAGTTTCAGAACACCTCCATGTAATACTGTTTTCCTTCATTTTTAGTACTGTCTGTTGCAGCTCCTATTACCTTAGAAAATTTATTCTTTCTGTAGAGCTCATGCTTGAGCTAGAGTCATTGGGTTTTTTTAAATGTCTCTTAGCACTGTAGAGTCTGGAAAGGACTGTACTGTTCCTGTGGCTCATAGACTACAATTTCTCCAGGTTTTGAAGTATTTGCAACCAAGTTTTAGTAAGTTTTGGTGTGCTTTTAATGAGATAGAAATAGTGTGGGTGTTTGCAGTATGTGCATCTTGTAGACGTTCTGTACTTTTTTTCCTTTTTTTTTCTTTTAGTCTCACTTGGGAAAGGTGTTGCAAATAAACTATTATGGAAGGGTTGCTGCAGCTGACCTTTTGTTTTTTCGATTGTGATACTAGTCCTCCGTGAAATGATGTGAAACTGTGGTGCCTGTAGAGATAAGTGGTTGATGTTATTTTTTTTTGCTGGGAGAAAAGCTACATGGACAGTCAATTTTAAACTTGAATGACACTACTTTCTTACTAATTCTGTTATACAAATGGAAAATTGGTAGCAAAATCATCCTTTGGAGGAAGTAAATTTTGTTGTTGTTGTTGTAAGGCAGCAAAATTCTTGTGATTATATCTGGTAGGACTGTCATATCCTGTAAAGGCTACTACCTGTGTCCTCTATATGCTTCATTCTGTAGTGGGGTGAAATTATCTGGAAATTCAAAACTTCTTTGAAGGTAATTCTAGCCATTTCAGATACCTTGGCAGTGGCCTAGTTGTTGTTTTCATGCAGGTGTCAGTTTGGCTGCATTACAACATATACTCAGGTGGATAATTGTTTTCCTCTCATCTAAAGCACTCTGTCCTGGGACTGAAAAGTATTGTAGAAACAGGATATAATGGATTTTCATGGTGAGATACTGCTGGTTTAGTTCCTTGTTTGTGCTTTTATGTGGCAGTAGCGATTCTTGGACTGTAGAAACAGGTCTAATACATCTGTGAACTGACATCTTCCCAAAATAAAACTTGGGTGAGGTAATGCAAAAAGCTGCCATTCTAAGTTCTTAATTTTTATTGATAACTTTGGCTTTGCTAGTAATTTCCTCTAATCTTGTGAAGATGATGATAGTGCAGTTTGTACATTAAAGTAGGCATAAGTAGAATATTAAAACAATATTTTATGCTCTTGTTCTCAAACTACAATTATTTGTAAGGAAAATTTCAAGTATATTTTAATTAAGAACTAAATCCAGATCCCTATTTTGACTGTTCTTGTAAATTTTAAGCTATTTACTTTGTCATGCATGGAAATGTAGTGCCATGTGACACTACTTTAATGATTTGTAGTGTGTAGGTATTTTTGTCTGTGCAGAACAATGTCGACTTGCCATTTAGCAATAGATTTTAAGTTTGAAGATGGCCAAGGTGATAGAAGGTGATTAAAGATTCTAAATGTACATTAAAAACAGTTGAAAACTTCATTGTTTTGGTGGTATAAGCACTTTTGATCTACAGAGTATCTCTCTGCAGTTGGTTTGCATTTAGAAGCTACTAGCTGTGCAGAAATTGTGTAGTGCAATATGTATATAAATGCTTCACCATTTTTAGCATGCTATTTGCAGAAAAAGAATTTAAATATTTCATTCTATAATATTATTTGGCTTATGTTTTCAAATAATTCTTGCAAGTAAAAATGTAATATTTTTGTCCAGCAGTTTAAAAAAAAAAATACATTCTTCCTGCATTAAGCATGGTTTATATCTTTCTGTGTCTAGTCTTTTTAGGAAATACTACTTTGAAAGAAGATAAATTTCAATGCATAATGAAAGACAACAGGCAGATCAAATATTTAGATACCTTGGCTTAAGAATGTGTGCCTTAAATAAATTGTTCTTTTAACCTGTATTTCTGTTAAATTCTTTGTGTATCAAATCTGCCATGGGTGAGTTGTTGATGTGCTATGGCTGTGTTTACTAGGACAGGCAATTTCTGCAATAGTTAGTCTCCATCACTGGAGACTGCACCCCTCTTTCACTTATTTAATTTTCCAGGCATGTTTGTTTCTGACAGATTTTGCTATCCTAAAGGTAGTGTTCAGTTTCTCAAATCCATTTTATTTTTTCAGGTAGCACTGCAAATTATTTTCTTTGCTTAACATAGTAGGTGGAATTATTACTGCTTTTACTGTTAACCTGTTTGTAACTGTATTCAGAAGACATATGATTATGATTTTCTTGATTTTATCTGACTTCTCGTCTTGCAGAAAAGATTTTACTAATTACTAATGTTGTACACCACAAAATCAACATTGCTGTAAAAGCAGCTGTTGATTCTGAAAACAAATATTATTGAAGAACTAGCAATTAATTTCATATGGCTGGCACTGCGGTTTTTAGTACGTGCCTAAATGTAGCATAACAATTTCCATTTTAAGACCTCACATTTTCAGTTGTATGTAGCTTTTCCTTGCTTTTACTTTCGACGGAAATTGTCCTTCTAGCTAGAGAGTATGTGTGTGTGCCAATCTTTTGTTTAGAGAAGTTCTCATTTTTCACAAAAAAATAAGAAATCTCAATGAATGTCTGCTTCTGAA
>VZTN01010882.1:867751-887346 GCA_013400515.1 Erpornis zantholeuca | reverse complement strand
CCACGAGGAGGAGCGGGGTGTTCTCTCCTGAGCGCGAAGCGGGTGAGCGGTGCTGCTTGTGCAGGGGCCGCTCGCCATTGATGACCGTTCCCGGCCCTGTAGGTGGGGCTCGGGAGGGAGAGAGCACGGGCTGAGTGGTTTGTGACCCTTTTTTTTTATCATGGTTATAAAAACAGATCAATCTTTTATCACTCACCTCCCCCTGCCGCTCGAGTGTCAGACCCATCGGTGTCCAGGCTCATCGCCCTCCCGGCTGATGATTGACTCCAGATTGAGACTGATTATTTTACTAATCAAAGTAACGAAATCTTGGGAATCGCAGAGGGTTCTGAGTGGAAAAGGGCCCACAAGCATCATCGAGTTCATCTCCGAAGTAAGCAGCCCATGCAGGGATCACACCCAGGACCTTGGTGCTTTCAGCACCATGCTCTGACCGAGTACTTCAGAGCAATTTATTTATTAATTAATGCCATCCCCCAGTGCGATCTGTGTTCGTCCATCTCTACTTGTACATCAGTCTCTCTAATTTAAACACTACATATAAGTCCTTCCTTACTTACACATATAAGTGCCGTTAAATCCTTTATTTAAAACCCTCGTGGACAAACAGTTCTTCCAATCCTTATAGAAAGTCACGAAAAACATCATTTGCTCCTTTTTTTTCTCCATTTCTGCTGCTGTATTTTCCTATCTGCAGCTCCTCAGAGCAGTCAGTTCAGTGGTGATCAACCACCAGCTTTTAATAAAACAAGCACCACCTCAGAATCTTGGGTTTCCTTGCAGGGATTTTTGTGGATGCTGTGAATTCCATGGGCCAAACCTCTCTCTTCACTGCTGCCCTGCTGGGGCTGGGTAAAATAGTGGAAGTGCTGCTGGAATATGGCTCGGATGCCAATCAGTTAAGTATCAAACATTTTTTATTTTTAAATTAAAATTAACCTTCGAGTGGGTTTATTCAGCCTAAACCACAATATTCCCTGGGTGTAAGTGAAGAAATGCTTTAGATGCACTTTGGTGTTTTAACCAAAGCTCCTCAGAAGTAAACAGAGATATAATTTTCCTTTTTTTTCCTGGTTTATTCTGTTTTTTTGGGAGCACATAAACATTGCTGAGTGCAGCAGAGGTTGGGCTAAACATTTCTTGCTGCTCCCCAGTCGCTGCTACGATGGGAGCACCCCAGTGCATGCAGCTGNTATTTATTAATTAATGCCATCCCCCAGTGCGATCTGTGTTCGTCCATCTCTACTTGTACATCAGTCTCTCTAATTTAAACACTACATATAAGTCCTTCCTTACTTACACATATAAGTGCCGTTAAATCCTTTATTTAAAACCCTCGTGGACAAACAGTTCTTCCAATCCTTATAGAAAGTCACGAAAAACATCATTTGCTCCTTTTTTTTCTCCATTTCTGCTGCTGTATTTTCCTATCTGCAGCTCCTCAGAGCAGTCAGTTCAGTGGTGATCAACCACCAGCTTTTAATAAAACAAGCACCACCTCAGAATCTTGGGTTTCCTTGCAGGGATTTTTGTGGATGCTGTGAATTCCATGGGCCAAACCTCTCTCTTCACTGCTGCCCTGCTGGGGCTGGGTAAAATAGTGGAAGTGCTGCTGGAATATGGCTCGGATGCCAATCAGTTAAGTATCAAACATTTTTTATTTTTAAATTAAAATTAACCTTCGAGTGGGTTTATTCAGCCTAAACCACAATATTCCCTGGGCGTAAATGAAGAAATGCTTTAGATGCACTTTGGTGTTTTAACCAAAGCTCCTCAGAGGTAAACAGAGAAACAATTTTCTTTTTTTTTTCCTGGTTTATTCTGGTTTTTTGGGAGCACATAAACATTCCAGGGATGCTGAGTGCAGCAGGGGTTGGGCTAAACATTTCTTGCTGCTCCCCAGTCGCTGCTACGATGGGAGCACCCCAGTGCATGCAGCTGCTTTCTCAGGAAACCAGTGGATCCTCAGCAAGCTCCTGGATGAAGGAGGAGATCTCAGAGTCCACGACAAAGAGGGGAAAACTCCCCAGTGCTGGGCTTTGTCAGCCAGGAAGGAAAGCAGTGCTCAGGTATTTTGTGTGGAAGGCTTATCCTTGACTGCAATACTGATTTAAAACTCATTTTTCCTGTTCCCACCACGCTCCTCTTAAAAAGAAACCTGAATTTCTGATTTTCCATAGGTGAAGTGTCAAATTCTGTCACCTGTTTGAAGTCATGTAATTGATTTTCTTCAAGTTTTTTCCGTGAATGCATTTCTTATTTCAGTTTTGCAAGTAACCAGTCATTTTTTCAATAATCCTGATTTATTAATTTGAAATGGTTTTTCTTTCTTCTGAAGCCATATTTTTTATTGTTTTTTCCCTCCTCCTTGTCCTGCCCAGATGCTGGAATTTATCCAGCAGTGCACACTGCACATGCAGGCTGCCATTTGGAATTTTCCCTCTGATCTGCTCAGGAAGGTTGGCTCCTCAAAGGCCTTGATCTGCAGCCCCTCGAGGTTTGGTGGCCTTGTGCAAGGGTAACAAGAGATTCTATTTCCATATCCTATTTCCTTAAAATTAACAAGTTCTTGTGTCTTTTTGCCAATAGCAAAATAAGATAAATTTTATTTCCGTTGTGACAGTTTTAGAAACTTTATAGTTGTAAATATCTGTATATTAAGAGAAGCCTTATCAATTAAACTCTTGAAATCAGCATTAAAAGCAGTGGATTTTAGTAGCATTAAAGTGGTAACATGAAGTAGTTTGGGTTTTGACTTTTTAAGGTCACTGTAGGTCATTTTTGGGGGGTGTTCCCAGCTGTTTCAGGAATTTTTGTGCCAGATCCATGTTGGGAAAAATACAGACTTGGGAACAAAAGAAGCAGTGCAGAATGCACTCTGTGTGTGCATATATATTTATTTATATTGCTTTAAATAAATAAGTATCATAGAAGTGCTTCTAATGAGCTGCACAATAATCTGGAATTTTAACATCCACATTATGTGTGTGGGACTGGTCAAGTGCAGGGTTCTGGCAGAAATTCTGCTTTCTTTTCTCTCTCTGTGTATTTGTATTTTACTCCAAGCCTTGGACTCAGTAAATTACTCCTGTTGCTTTTGGTTCTGATGTTTAGAAATGCTGACACTCCTCTGGGTAAATTGCTGAAAGGACAACCCAGCGTGGCCAAGAACATTTACAGCTTTGGTTTTGGGAAGGTAAGGTGCTGTGGGCAGTGATTTTCTGGTGAATTTAGAGCAGTTTTCCCCAGAATCTCTTATTCCTCTCAGTAATTATCCCTCCTGTGCCATTTTTAACTTTTAGTGCATTCTTATTTTTACTGAAAGGATGGGAAAAAACCCATGAAGAGCACAAATATTGAGGCCTTTGGTGGTTCACAGGCCCTGCCTTGGTTTGGAACAGGAGAAATTCCTGTTAAATGTTCCCTGTGGGAGTTCCTAAGGGCCAGTCCTGCTTTACCCATTCCACCTTCACTGGGAAATTCTGGTTTTGGCACAGATTTTTCAGATTTCCCAGTGATGTTTGAGCTGATGCTGCCCCTGCTGACACTCAGGTTGTTGATGAGCTTGCTGGATTTGGGGAACTCTTGGGTTTTCCTTTTGGTGATGCCCTGTTTCAGTTCTATCTCGCAGGCAGTGGCCACCTGGGCTACCTGGCTTCCCTCCCAATTATTGGGGAGAAAGATGTGGTTCAGGCTGATGATGAACCAGCATTTTCTTACCACGTTGGGCCCTACATGGTCATGACCAAGTAAGTGGAATTAATGGGATTTTAGCTCCTCTTGGTGCCTCTCTGTTGCTGTTACACAGCAAATCGTTGTAGCAGTGCTTTGCTTGGGTAATTTTCTGTGTCTATTCTGTATTTATTCCCCATTTCCTGCTTGCACCTTGTTTGCTGCTGCTCACTGATTAATATCTGACTCAGACTCTGGTGTCTGAGAGGCCAAGAACAACCTACAAGCAATATTAACCCAATTATGGCTAATCATTGATGGCAGTGTTTCAGTATTGATCCCTCTGTGGTGGGAAATCTTGTTTGGGGTTGCACAGATTGTGTTGTTCAGCATTTAATCCTTGTAAATGTTGGTCCAGGAGATCCTCTGGCTATCCTTGCTCAAACCTGTGGTGAAATGAGAGTTGCAAGGGCAGGCTGAACCTTTATTTAAAATCTTTGCTATCCAGTAATTGTTGTAATTATTGGTAATGATCATAATAATATTCTGTTGTCTAATTATTGTCTATTAAGCGAGTAGCTGTGTCTCAGGGGGAGTCAGAGAATTGGCAGATTGGGGATTTAACCTCTCCAAAACTCTGATTTGTGTCACAGGGGGGCTGATGGCTTTTGGTGAAGGGAATTCCTCGTGGTGGAAGGGGTGGGATTTGGGGCAGTGACCCTGCAGTGACCCTGCCCTGCTGCTTCAGCCTTCAGCAGGATGAGTTTATTGTCAGTTTGAAAGAGCAGGACCCCCCAATTAAAACTGCTGCTGATGCCTTTCCCTGGTCTTAAAATGAAAACTAAAACATGGCTTATGGGGAAAAGGGGTTTTTACTTTGGTATTTATTTCAGGATCCTGGGGTACAGCACTTTGTCCAGGTGGAATGCCCCAAAAATGCATGTACTACTCTTTACACCGAAATACACACACAATCATAGGCTTTGCAAAATTAACATATTTATTAAAGATCTCCTAATGAGAGCCTCGAGTGAATATCTCATTCTGAGGAACTTTCCCTCCTTGATGGGCTTATTTTAGTTTACAAAAATATGCTTTGGAGAGGACTTTGGTGTCTGGGGTTTTTAGACTGTTTGGTTTTTTGCTTTAACAGCACAGTGAGTCTGAGCTGAGGTATCAGACTTGCAAAGTTACAAGTGTTGGGGCTAAGAGCACTAAGAATACACAAAACCATATAAGAGAATATGTAAGAGGGATATAAAAGAAAAAGCATTTTGGCATCACTGACAGCAGGAAGCAGCACCAGAGCACCAAGAAATCCTTGGTGAATAACCACATCAGTGGGAAAAACACTGCTGGAGGCACCTGGTGCTGATTGCTCCTCTCCTTGCAGCTTGATGTGGGGAGGCAGCAGAGTGACAGTGAAGGAGCTGAGCTTCCAGCCCCACCAGAAGAGCTGCAAGGGACGCCTGGCTGACCTCCTCCTGGCAGAGCAGGAGCACAGCAGGTGGGACAGCAGCTGCCCTTGGGGTCTCCAGGGATGGGAGGAATGGGGTTTACCTCGGGAGGAGTGGGATCTACTTTGGGAGGAATGGGATCTTGTTGGTCTGAGGAACAGCCCTGCTTCTCAGGGGCTGCTCCAAGAACAAAGTCCATTGATTGAGTGATCAGATCAGAAGGCTTTTAATAAGAATATTTAGATGAAACAGAGAGATGAAAAAGGAGAGAAGAATCCCTTCAGCCTGCTCGGCTTTTGGGATCCTCTCTCTCTGTCTGTCTGCCTCTGGGAGAACAGAGCAGAAGTGTCAGTGTACAATTACAAAGGATGAAAGCAAATCCCAAAATAGAAGTGTTTTTCTTTGGCCAAAGAAGACAATCTGAGATATATGAAAAACAATGCAACATGTAGAAAAAGAGAGCTGTGATGTTTGCATATTATCAAACTGAAAACAATCCAACAACTTCAAGGCTGCAAGAACCAGTGAGGCACAAAAGTGCCTAAAGAAATCTTCTCAGGGTTAGCAACAGGATCTACCTCGGGAGGAGTGGGGTTTACCTCAGGACAGTCAGGCTGGGGCTGCACTCTCTCCCCAGATCAGAAATCCAGTTTTCTTCCCCCTCCTTACCTTTTAAAATTGAGTATTTCAGTGAAAAATGCATTTACACCGAAATATATTCCAGTGAAAACCTGACATTTGTGTCCTGTTGATAAAAACACTGAGCAGGCCAGGACTTTTCTTGTTTTCATCTCAGATTTGCCTTGCAAATTTGCTTTTTTTTGCTCTACCTCTGCAGCAAACTCCGCCACCCTCACTTGCTGCAGCTGATGTCTGTTTGTCTGTCCACTGACCTGGAGAAAACTCGTTTGGTCTATGAAAGGGTTCACTTTGGCTCCCTCTACAGCATCCTTCATGAAAGGGTAACTGCAATGCTTGGCTTTAAATAATAATTAATTAGAAGCTTAGTGATTACCTCTAACATCTTTACTCAGAGAGCAAGAAGACAAAATCCTCAGTCTGTATCTGAGTTTCTGGTTCTTTTTCTTATTTTTTCAGTCAATTTATCTGTCTTTTATTGTTGCCATTTGGTGTTTTTCTCTCCTTTTTAAGGTGCTGTTATTTGATTTGCTGCGTTGAGAACAAACAAATAAATTTCCTCTTTTTCCTCCCCACAAATTTCACATTTTTCCACCTTCTGCTGCAAATACCAACCGTAATAAATAACAACAACTTCCTCTTACATCAAACTGAAAGAGCAAATTTGATTGCAAGGCAAATTTGATGCTTTTGGGGTTGTTTTGTTTTTATTTTTAATTTCTCCCCAGCGTGCAGAGTTCCCAGTGCTGCAGACAGAGACCATCCTGCACATTCTGCTGCAGATCATCGATGCTCTGCGCTTCCTGCACTCCCGGGGCTTTCTCCATCGCTCCCTCTCCTCCTACTCCATCCAGGTCGTGTCCTCTGGGGAGGCCAAGCTCTGCAACCTGGAGTACATGATAGAGAGGTAAAAAAAAACTCCCCCAGGTGTTGAAGGTGGAAAGCTTTTGCTGTTGCTCTGAGAGGTCATTTTTCCCCCAGAGCACCACAAGAGAGCTCAGCCTTTCACCTGAGCCCCTGGAAAAAACTCCCTTCACTTCTGGGTGAATTGAAAGCATTGAGGGTGTGAGAAAGATTTTGGTTCAGGGTGAAGATTTGTAGTTTTAAGTTTTGCTATGTACAAGTTCATGGAGAACATAGAAGATTCAAGGCGTTAGCTCTGAGTTCTTCTCCTCCTTCTTCTTCTTCTCCTTCTCCTTCTCCTTCTTCTTCTTCTTCTTCTTCTTCTTCTTCTTCTTCTTCTTCTTCTTTGTCTCTTCTTCTTCTTCTTCTTCTTCTTCTTCTTCTTCTTCTTCTTCTTCTTCTTCTTCCTCTTCTTTGTCTTCTTCTTCTTCTTCTCCTTCTCCTTCTCCTTCTCCTTCTTCTCCTTCTCCTTCTCCTTCTCCTTCTCCTTCTCCTTCTTCTTCTTCTTCTTCTTCTTCTTCTTCTTCTTCTTCTTCTTTCTTCTTCTTCTTCTTTCTTCTTTCTTCTTCTCCATTTCCTGAGGTCAGGTGAGCACTAGGAGATTGATGAAAAGAGTCTGAAGTAGAAGAGACAATGTTAACTAGAATTAACAGTTATTGGTACAGATTAGCAAATAGTATACGTTGTTATTAATTTTTGGGTAAGAATTATTAATTATTAATTATTAATTTTGGAGAAGAAAGCTTTAAAAACACGTTGCACCAAGGAGAAGCAGCCATTGTAGCTCTAAAAACTGCAGTGACAGCCAGGCACAGGCTGTGCTCCTGAAACTGAGATTAATTAAGTGAGATAAAGAGTATTTCTTGTGTGAGGGACCCCACTCGTTTCATCTCAGTAAATTATTACTGAAACAATCCTCTAGACACATTGAAAAATGAATTTTTACAGGCTTCCTGCATTTTATCCATGGTCAGAGCTAAAGGGTTGTTTGTAAAGCTCCTGTTGGGAAATGTTCAGCTTTTTTTTGTAGTTCTTTTTAGTGTAAATTCATTAAAGGAGGTGTTGCTTCCCCTGCTAAAAGACATTTACTGCACATTTCTGTTTGCAGACATGCCCTGAACCCTTTAGGTATTTAAACTAAAAGCTGTAACACACTCAGGTGTTTAATTCCTAAATATAAACCTTGTAGTTGAATGTGTTGTGTGTCCTAATTGACAATTTTTCCCCTTTTTGCAGCAAAGACAGTGGGGAGCACAGTGACCTGACCCGAATTCCTGTCCCAGTCCAGCTGTTTCGCTGGTGTTCCCCTGAAATAATCCTGGAGAGACCTGGCACAGTCAAATCAGATGTTTTCAGCTTCTGTGCAGTGCTGCAGGAGGCCTTGACAGGTGAATCCACAGCTTTGGGCTCTCATGGCTTCACCTAAAAAATGAACCAAGCCAAAAACCCCCGAAAATGAATGACAGTGACAAAGATTATTGGGAACTTCTGTCAATATGATCAGAGAATTTAAAATTGTGTGGCTAAAGGATGAGATTAATGGTGGATATGGGAGAAATACAGTGGTTTTCTGCTGGTTATTTTTCTTCTTCCTACCAGCACAACAAACATTGAGTTTTTTCAGTGTTCAGAACAAGCTTGTGCAGCTTTCATGTTTTTGATCACTGTGATAACTCAGAGATAAGTTCTTGTTATTCTATCATTATAATGCATTGCTGCTGTTGGTACAGATAATGTCTCTTTTGTATTCACTTTGACTATTCTGACAGTGAAATGGGATAAACAATTACCCTAAAAATTAATCCCAGTGAAGAATGCAGAGCAGGGTTGTTTGCAGTGTCACTCTCCTCCAGATATTTCTGTCAGCTCCCTTTAAAGCATCCACTGCTGGAATAAGACAGGGAGGAGATGCCAGTGCTTGTTATGAGTTATAAATTAGGGGATGGACATGGAATAATGTGATTTTTTTAAAAATAATTTCCATTAACATTAATGTACAGCTGGTGACATAAACTCTGTCCTTGTGTCTTGCAGAGAGCCCTCCCTGGAAAGGTGTGGAGGACTCAGCTGTTAAAGAGCTCATCCTTTCAGGGGAGCAGCTGGAAGCAGATGCGAGGCTCCCCCTGCTCTATTATGATGTTGTCAAGTCAGGGCTGGAACCCAAACAGAGGAAGCGCTCCATGAACCTTCAGGATATTCAATATATCCTGAAAAACGACCTGAAGGTGATTGCCAGCATTGTGACCTTTGATGTGATGCCTTAGGTTTTAACTTTTATGTTTTTCCAATCCTGCCCTGCCCAGTGTGACTCTGAAGTTCCCTGGAGCTCGTTCAGTGCTGTTCTCTGTGCTAAGATAGACATAACAAAATCTAGTTTGCTCTCCAAGGACACCCAGACCAAGAACTGGAAACCTTCATTTTGGGGAGAGGGGGGCAAGCTTGGGCAAATTCCATCCTTGCCTGGCTTCTGCTTGGGGAATTGATGCTGAGATCCAAGTGGGAAGAACTCGGGAGCTGTCCTTGTCCATGTTGGGATGCACTGAGGCAGGAGCCTCTGGAGCCCAGAGTGTACCTCTGAAGGCCTTTCCAACCAATCCCTCCTTGATTCCTTTATTCCTGCCTGAGCTCTGTTTCTAGGGAGCCATTTCAGGCATCATTTTGCTGTGCTGTGCCCATTCAGATTCGAGTTGTTCTGCTGAACCCCAGAGGAAATGATCCAGCACTGAGTGTTCTGCTCATGGAGCTGAAGGCAGGGACACAGAAGTGTCAAATACAGCTGAGTTTTATTCCATTTGGGTTTGTTTTACAGGACTTGGTTAAGTCTGAAAGTGGCCACAGCAGTGAAATGTCCAGAGCTCAGAGACCTGCTGTTCTTGCAGATGTGAACATCTGCTGGGCATCAGCTTTCAGCTTCCACAAGAGAACAGTGGAATTCCAGGAAAAAGAGATAAGCAAGGCTGGTGAGTTTCCTGGAGGAGGATGTCAGTGTGTCCTTCATGTGTTCCTCAGTCCACAGCAGCCTGACATAAATCATTAAAATGGGAGCAGGCACAGATTTTATGATGTAGGTTGAAAATAGGAAGCAGCTGGCTTTGAATTTTAGCTACCCCTTAACTGTTGGTGTAGACTCAAGGCTCTAAATCTGTTTTGTTCAGGTACAGTTTTCAGCTTTTCTGAATTTCTAAAATGAACTCCTAAGTGTGCAGCAGCAGCGGGGTAGTCAGACTTCTGGAGAAACTATTTAATGTTCAAAATTGAATTTTTCAGGTGGCTTTTCTGCCCCCAGAGACTCTGTTTTTCCTGAGGAGAACAGTGCTTTGGTGGGACAAGAGGCAGCAGCCAGTGCAGCAGCAGCTGCACAGGGCAGAAGTCTCAGTGTGTCCCCTGAAGTGCAGGCAGGAGCTTCTGACTCCAGTGAGAGTGATGTGCCTGTCAGCCTGGCCAGCTTTGAAGTGAATGAAATCTTAGCCAGTTATCCAGAGGGTCCCCAAGACTTCCTGGAAGGAGGACCTGGATTAAGCCAAGCTCTAAAGGATGCAGAAAGGCAGCAAAAGGAAGATCAGAGCCCGTGGGAGGGTGAGGAGGAAGGGGAATCCTTGGGGTCCAGCACGGGGTTCACTGGAGAGGAGGAAGAGGAGGAAGAAGAGGAGGAGGAAGAAGAGGAAGGGATGGGAGAGGCCTCTGGGCTGTCCCAGGTGAGAGGAGATGCTGGCAGGAGGCTGAGCAGCCCTTCCCAGAGCGAGCAGCACATCAGCAAATGCGCCCTGAACCTCAAGATCATGCAGAGCATGCTGCAGCAGGCAGGAGATTCCCTGTGCAGGACAGAGGAGGAGCTGGACAGGCTGAAGGCTGTGGGAAAGCAGAAGAAGCTGCTCCAGGAGCTCAGGATGAATCTGGTTCCCAAGGAAAGTTTCCAAGGAAGGCACTGGAATGGCTCTGATTCCCAAAACACCGGCGGCCCTTTCGCTGGGGTTGATATTTTTTTACACAGGGCTGTAGCTCCACCATGCAGGGACTACATTCCACCACCACCACCGTGTCAGGCAGCAGGCAGAGACAGCTTCCAGGCTGTTCCCAAGACAGCCAGGGAAACAGAGGCCATTCAGAATGAGAAGTGGAAGAATAAAATTGCAACCAAGCGTGGCAATCCTGGCTGCAGCGTGGGGGAAGGCCAGGATGATGGAGTGAGCCTAAACCAGGAGGTAAAAGTGTTGAGCAGAGGGGCCTAATTATCAATTCTATGTTCCTTATCAGGCAAAGATATGCAGGGAAGGGTGGTGCCCAAGAGGAGAGGTGAATCTGTCCTTTAAGATGTATTCACCTGTGTTATATGCAGGAATGAAAACAGCTCAGCAGTGCAGTTGTGTTATTTCCTCTTTCTCTCTGCTCCTCCCAGGACCTGATCCAGTGGCTCAGGGTGGGGTTAAAATCCAAATCCTGCACTGAAACAGATGTGGGACTCTCAGGAAAATGGCAAATGGGGAAATATTTTTGTTTGTGTTGAGGCCTAAGCTGTCGTTAGGAAGGGCTCCTGGATCACTTTTATTATTAAATACAAAGAAAAGGAGAGAAATTCAAGTACATATCTCCTGTGGGGATAATCTTGAGTCATTCAGGTCTGCTCAGCCCTCTGGGACCTGCATGTTTTGATTGCCTTCCTGCACCTGAAACCTGCCATAAATCCAGGGCAGGGTTTTTGCTAGGCCGAGGCCTGGAGTTGTCATCCTTTCTCCCGAGCACAGCAGCTAAAACCCAACCCAGGGAATAAAGTTTGTGCTGTCCTGTTGTTAGGCTACCTCCCAGCCAGCTCAGGCAGTAATTAGCAGCATGCCCAGTGTGTGCTGAATCATGGCTTGTTGGACTCATTTCAGCTTTTACTCCCACACGTGGCTGCGAGATGCCAAAAAAAGTTCAACTGGCAGTGCCAGAGAGGAGCTGATTCACATCCTGCAGCAAGAAGGGAAGAGGAGAAGTGGTGAGTTTTGTTCTTATTCATAGAAGAGTTGATTCTGACAGATTTCATCTGGGGAGAGACACTGCCAGGAGGAGGCACATCAGGATCAAGGCTGGCATTAAATGTTTCTCAGGGTGCCAAAAGCCTTCTGTAGGGAGAGGAGCCTGCTGTGAGTCACTGTCACAGGGGAGCTGCTGTGACAGGGCAGTTTGTGGTGTTAAAAAAGATTTCACGTGCCTCTGGGGTGGAGGTCAGTGGTCCAAAGCTGTACCAGTGCCTGAGGAGAGCAATCTGGGAGGATATTAATAAAGGTGGTTCTCCTCTCTGGGCACAGCTTCCTTCAGTTCCCAGCAGAAATATTTTTAATGTTATTTCTTTGAGTTTTTAAGCATGAGTGGAAAGCATGTGTTGAAATTACCTGGGAAAACTTGTGCAGATTCATCTTGGAAAGAGGGGGACACACACCTCCTTCAATGTTTGGATCAAATCAGGAAAACTGTTGCAGTTTTAAAATCAATTTGTGACCTGTTTGGATGAGAAACACTTATTGGTTAAGGTCAGAACAGAAACACTCCAGGTGCTGACATGGCCAGTGATGGTCAGGGAGTGAACTCTGGTGGGAGAGTGATTGTTATCCAGGTCTGAAATTGTCATCACCTCCAAATAAAACAATCCCCACACCATCCATGGCAGCATCTGCAGGCAGTTGACAGCTCTGAGATGCAGAGTTGAATGTTCAGCTTTGTCTGGTTAATCTATAATAGACCCAAATAACACTGTCTGTGCTTTCCCAGCTTCTGGCAGCTCAATCTGCTGGTTCTGCTGGGTTGTTAAAAGGCTGAGAGCACACGTGCTCTAATTAATGTTAAAACAACTTGGAGCCTTTTCCTGGCTGGGGAATACTTGACACAATATGCTCGTGCTCTGAAGGAGTTTGTGCATTTCATAATCATTTATTGCAGGTGCCATCCAAAACCGAGGGCTGAACTGTGCAGCAAAAAAAACAGTGAGAAGAGGAGGGTGATGCAGTCAGGATGGAGGAGTGAGTAAATCAGTGTTAAATCAGTGTTAAATCAGTGTTAGATCAGCGTTAAGTCAGCGTTAAATCAGTGTTAATATCAGAAATCTTGCTGCAGTGCAGTGCTTTAAACCCTAACAGCATGAGGAAAGGTCTCTGTGCCTTAATTGCTGAAGCTCTGTGAGGTTGGATGGAAACCAAGTGAGTGGGATCCTATGTCTTGCACATTCTGGGCATAAAATCATCCCAGGCACGTTGGGGTGGTTTGGTTTGTGGGGCTGAGGGAATTTCCATTCTGGTTTTGGACTGTGTGTGGAATCAGGAAGGGCAGGATGGCAGTGCCCAGTGGATGGCAGCACGGGCACAGATAATCGAGAATCAAACTGACAAAACCCCTTCCTGTAGAGACTTGTCCATATCAATTCCTGCAGGTTTTAAGCTTTATTTAAAATGGAAGGTGATGCCTTGGGTTTTAACTTTTATATTTTTCAAATCCTGTACTGGCCAGTGTGACTCTGAAGTTTCCTGTAGCTCGTTAAGTGCTGTTCTCTATGCTAAGATAGACATAACAAAACCTCTAACTTGCTCTCCAAGGACACTCAGAACAAGAACTGCAAACCTTCATCTTGGGGACAGGGGGGCAAGCTTGGGCAAATTCCATCCTTGCCTGGCTTCTGCTTGGGGAATTGATGCTGAGATCCAAGTGGGAAGAACTCGGGAGCTGTCCTTGTCCATGTTGGGATGCACTGAGGCAGGAGCCTCTGGAGCCCCGAGTGTACCTTTGAAGGCCTTTCCAATCAATCCCTCCTTGATTCCTTTATCCCTGTCTGGGCTCTGTTTCTAGGGAGCCATTTAAGGCATCAAATGAAATGTTTAGCTCTTTTCATGACAAAGGCTGTCCTGATACCAGCTCTAACTCCAGCATTTCCAAGCCTGCAGCCTTTCATCCCCCAATGAAACACAGGGGATGCTTTGCAGGTCT
Source organism: Erpornis zantholeuca (assembly GCA_013400515.1). Taxonomy (NCBI): domain Eukaryota; kingdom Metazoa; phylum Chordata; class Aves; order Passeriformes; family Timaliidae; genus Erpornis; species Erpornis zantholeuca. The sequence continues at coordinate 873,721 of VZTN01010882.1, read as the reverse complement.
GGATTCCGTGGTGTGAAGTGGAAATTCTGTTCTCTTTGTGCAGTTGAGGTAAAGCAAATGGCCAGGAGAGTGGCCTCAGGACGGCTGGGGCTCAGCTGCCCATACTCTGCCAGTGAGTGCACGTCTGAAAGTGAAGCAGAAAGTGTAAAGGAAAGCTCCCAGCGTGTCCCTGCTAGAGCCCCAAAAAGTCAGGAGCAGCAGAGGTGCAGGTGGCAGCCAGGGGATGCTGCTGAGCCCTGGGACATGGGCAGCGAGGATGGAACTGAAACTGGGGACAGTGATCTGGAGCCTGCACTCAGCAGTTCTCCAGGTGAGGCTGAGAAATAAAAATAATGCTCTGTTCTCTTTTGGTCTCTTCCCATTTCCCAATCAGATCTCATCTTCTGTGATTTTTTACGAGAATTGTCGATTTTATCTTCCACTAGGTTGCCCTCAGAGCAGGTCCTGAGGGCAAAACTCCTTGATGGGCATAAGTACAGATAAGATGAGTATTAGGTGTTAATAGGTGGAGGGAATGAGCTTGGAGACCTTCATCATCCTTTTCTATTGTTATCAGCATGAGAAACCCGAAGCTTTCAGAGCCTTGAGTGTGTTTTCACACTTTATTTCTTCCAAGTCTCACCACACAGATGCTTTCCTCTAGCAGCTCAGTGGGCAAAGCTTTTGAAAAAGTTCTGGACAAAGGAGCAGGGCAAGGTTCCCCTGCTTAGATTAATTAACTAAGAGGTGAGCATTTTAATGTCATTATTTCTCCGTGCTCCTGACAGACAATTAAGTATCACTGTCTGCTCTCACTGATACTCCAGCAGTGCCTCAGATCACTCACTTCACATCCTTTTTTTTATTTTTTCTCCTTTTTTGCTTAATAATTTCATTCCATTCTGACATCCTAGGGAGGAGCTGCCAGTCCTCAGCACCAGATGAACGAGCAGAGTTTGGAACAGCCTTTACTGAGAGTTCAGTCCTTCCTCAGCAAGCTGAGAATCCCTCTAGAGTATGTACAGAAATCCAAGGAATTTATTTGCAGCTAAAAAAGCTGGAAAAGTTTAGCCTGGAAAAGTTTAGCCTAGAAAAGTTTAGCCTGGAAAAGTTTAGCCTGGAAAAGTTCAGCCTAGAGAAGTTCAGCCTGGAAAAGTTCAGCCTGGTGTTGCATCCTGAGCTGATCTGAGGAACAATTCCCTTCCTCCTTCCCCTTTTTTTTTGTTGTTTTGTTCTATCAACCACTGAGGTAATGCAAGGAGCAGGAGGTGGATTGAAAGTCAGTGAACAAATTAAATAGAATTTCAGGATTTCGGTGATTTGTTGGCTGAAATGTGTGTTTGTTGCTGGGATTGTCTCAGGTGGTGATTTCTTTCACAGGGACAGAATTCCTCTAATTCGAGGGAATTGCATTGTTCCCTTAATTCACCTCCTGATGTGGCTGAAGAATCCTTCACTCCTGATTATTTCCTTCCTCCTGCTCTTGAGGGAAGTTCAGAACCAGAGGTAAAAATAACATATTTTGGGCATAAGTCACACAACATTTGGTTTAATTGTGCTCCCATTTGATTTGAAGAGAGCTGTGGAAAATGGGAGATTTAAAAAAAAAAATTATTCTTCTTTTCTTTTGCAATAATACCTGCAAATAAAGATTTAGACAAGAATAAGGAAATTAATCCTCATTAATTTCTGGAAGATGCAAAACTTTTCTGTGTTACTGTTAAATCCAGTCTGTGCTGTTTGCTGATGAGCTCCTGAAAAGTTTCTCTCCCCACTCTCATTACTGGGAACATCACCCTGGGAGGGTTGTCCTGCCCTTTGAAGCTGCTCTGTCAAAAACTGAATTAATTCATTTTTTTTTCCCCTTTTCAGACCTCAAGCGCTGAGGGCAAAGCAGAAGATGTTTGTGCAGGATTTTTACAGAAATTGCCTGGAGATGCAGGGTCAGGAATTCAGGCTCCAGGTAAATGTCCTTTTTCTTGAAGCACTTCTGAGGCAGGGACACGAAGTTGTTGCATTGATATTTTTGCCAGCAGCTCTCCTGTCCCAGGACTGGACCTTCAGTGGTCTCTTACTCCTCATTATTTTGGGGAGAGTTCAGGACACTCAGGATTTTGGTTTGAAGTAATTCCGGATGCAGTGTTCATTTAAAAATGTACTTGCAGCGTTTCAGTTAAAAAGCCAAAAACAAAAACTTGTTTGAAACCTTTTTATTTTCACCCCGGGGCTAAGTTTAATCTTTTTATGCAACTTGCTGTGGTGCTGGAAACTGAATTAGAGTTGTATTTACACATTAATATTCTCATTGCTGGGAGGATCTTGGGCTTAAAACCAGTGAGAGCTGACAGAGTGCGTGTGCAGAATAATGGAAGAGTCATTGTTGTTTCCTCACTCTGTTGTCTCTTTTAGCTCAAATTTGTAAATGTTTTGATATTCCCCAGTGCTTCAGTGCCTGTCTGGCAGCTGTGCCATGTTTATGAAAATGCATCTTTAAAGCACATTTGTCTCTCCATAACAACAAAGGTCGCAAGAACTCCAACAAATAAAAAAAAAAAAGCCACACACACACAAAAAAAAAAAAAATTAATAAAGTTGCAATTTCCTGTTCAATGAGTTGTGTTGTTTTGTTTTGTACTTGGTAAAAGGCAATAACAGGGAGCATTTGTTGTTTGTATTCAGGAGGGAAAGCACCACTCTGCAGCAGGACACCACGGAGCTGTGGCAGGGAAGAGCTGGGAGGGAATCAGCTGAGCCAAGAGCCCATGGGCAGGTAAAGACTCATTTCCCTTGTTCCTCCAGGCATAAATCAGCTTGGGAAGTGTGCTCTCCTCATCAATTCTGCTTATATATCTAATATTCAAATGAGATGCCGGTGGTGGTTTTTAATGATTATCTACATAACTCAGCTCCTTGCCAAGAAAATACTAAAAGGGCTTTCCACAGGTCTCGAGGGGTTTTGTCTTTTGCAGAGTTTGGTGGGGGTTTTTTTTTGTTTTTTTTCTTTTTTTTTGCCTTAATGAGGGAGCTAAAATAGGAAAGGAAAAAAAAAAAAGGCCGTGTGCATATCAGAATTCCTTTCCCACTGATAAACCACAGCCTTAAACAGAGCAAAGATAATTCAAATTAAGGCTTCAGTCATCTGCTTTAATTTCGTTGTGCTTTGGTCGTGGAGCTCAAGTGCCATGAAGATCTTGCCTTTTCCCTGCCCCTGGGATCAGCCCAGGAACATTCACTGGATCTTGCCTGGGGGTGACATCAGATTTGGCAGTCTCTGAAACTTTCAGTCTCCTCTGAAAAATGTGTTTTTTAGTCCTTTAAGGTTTATATTTTACCAGTAATGGGGAGTGTTTGGGGCTGTCAGGGCTGGGCTCCCTCCTCCCCGCTCAGGAGCTGAGTTCCCCAGGCCAAAGGGAGGCACCAGAAGTGGAAATCACTTGGATTTGGGCTAAAAAAGAATGGTTTTGGTTGCTCCTTTCACTTAGGGACTTACTCCAGCAGGACAGGGGGGACGTTGCTCTCTGAGCATCTTTGCCTAAATCCTCTTTGACCTTGAGTGGGCTTGTGATGATCTGAGACAGATCAAAGGGTGGTGGAATAATGGAGTGATGTGTATTCCTAGATTTGGGTTAATTTTATTTCATTTCAGCTTCGTTCTGAAGCTGCCAATGTCAATTAGAAGTTTTCTCCTTACTGAAAACAAATCTCTTGAAAATGCCATTTTTCTCCTTCCATGTTTAAGCAATAATTTTTAAGAGCTTCAGTCTACCTCAGAGAGAAGGTAGTGCTTAAACTTCCTGAGAGAAAGGAACCCAAATCCTTCCATTTCCATCATTTTCTGAGGGTGAATGTGACCTTTCCTCCCTCATTTCAGTGTGGATGCAGCACGAGAAGTGACACTGTGGGAGCCACAGGAAGAATGCCAAGAAAAAGATGTGTAAGAGTCACATTTTCTAGCAAAACTTGGGCAAATTGGTCATTAACTAGAAAATTTTGTGTTGGTGAAAGACAGGGAGATGAGACAGAGCAAGAAAAAACTCCCCAGAGCATTGAGAGAGCATTTCCTGTGAAAAGTTGTGAGATTGGTGTAAAAGAAGTTGTCCTTAGTTAGAAATATTTTCACATTCACAAGTAATTAACTCGGTGTTAATCTGGGTGTGCTTCTTCCCATTAAAGTGCGAGGATCCCTCGTTTTCTTCTCTCCATATGGCACAGGGGAAATAAAATCACTTTAAAGAGCAAATCGTTCATGTGGAGCCAAATAAATTCTATTGCAGAAATAGTCCTGCGATTCTCAGGGGAGAAAAAAAAAATTAGCAGAATGTGCTTGTGACTCAAACTAATAAAGTTAATTTATTTTTGCAGCTAATGGGGGTTTGCTTGTAATTACTGATTACAGGAGGTGTGTCTGTTCTTTCCGTGGCCCTTTGAGGGTGTATCTCCCCCGGAATGTTGGTGTGATGAATTTGGATTTTACTTTTGTCACTTGGGGGTGTGTCGGTGTCAGTGCAGATCTTCAGCAGCCTCAGTTTATCAGACTCATTCTTTTAAGTGCTCCCAAGACCTACATTTAGGCTTAATTAACGGCCCATCAGTTTTAATTAACCCTCGAGGTGTTCCCTTGGCTTTTGGGGGAAGTTCCTGCCCTGTCTGGATGCAGCTTCCTGAGCTGGTTTTATAGGAGGATTATTTAAGAAATCCTGGAAATGAAGGGGAAGCAAATAATTAACCTTTTCTGCCTCTGCACCATTCCTGAAGATGGTGATTTTGGGCCCTTGGGGATGGTGATTTTGGCCCGTGGGAAGTTTCAAAGGGAACATCTCCCTCCATTTTGGTGAACTAGATCAGACTGCACAAAATTAAAATTTCAAGACCCTGAAAAATAGCAGGACCTGGTGATGGACAGGTGCAGGGAAGGGGCCATTCTAACTCTCAGAACATCTCTCAACAATTCAGATCAGTGGCAGATATTCAGGATTTGTCAAGCATCCCCTGTGAGCAGAACTTCCAGAGGGGTGTGGAGTGTAAAACACCTCGGCTGAGCCACGCTCCCACCAGTGTCAGCACCCCCCTGGGCTCAGGTAATTCAATTTTTAAATTTTTAATCCTCAGAGGAGGATTTAAAGGGAATTATTTCACCTCTCTGTGCCCATTCAGGCCTTTCTGCCAGGACTTTGTGGTGTGAAAAATCATCGAGGTGAATCACACCGTGCAGAAATGTGAGGCTGGCAATGAGTAACCACAGGAAAAATGCTGAATGTTGCTGTTGTTTGAGATCTCATTGTCCAAAGAATTAAAGGAGAATTTACAGGGACACAGCTGAAAAAGTCACTGCCTGAGAGATCTCTGGAAGATATTTACTTGGCAGCCTTCATAAATCAGGAATTGTTAAAGTCATTTAAAGTGGAACCGATACCTGTGGATTTTTGTGTTTTAAAAGCAATTTAATGAGCACTCAGTAGGGTTTGAGTGTTGATAATAAATAATATCATAAATGTTTGCTGGGTTGAAGTGCTTAGGAGTAATGAATTAACATTTGTGCTTCCTTAATTTGGTGTAAGAGTGGCTGGAATTTCTCAGTTTGTCTGAGGTGGAACTCCTGGGTTATGAGTTTGCTCCTTTATGGGTAACAGTTCCTCAAGAGTTTCTAGTGCAGGTGCCTGCTCTCTTTAAACTCTTTTCTGCTTCTGTTGAAATGTGATAATGATACAAAAATTCCAAAAAATAATTCTCCAACTTTGCTTTATTTTTATTTTATTTTTATTTTTTTTTATTCTAGAAGAAAAAATTCCCCTGGCCTTTGAGAAATACAAACACTGCCGTGAATTTTCTTCAGATTCTTCCTTTTGTGGCTCTCAAGAAACCTCCTCCACAGCATTCAAAACTTTCACCACAGCCTGTGAAGGGGAGAGGAGCATGGAAATTCCAGTGCTGGCTCCAAGAGTTTGCCCATTTGGACTGAAAGAGCCTGTAAGTCAGAAAATAACTTGTGCC
>VZTN01010882.1:778643-867736 GCA_013400515.1 Erpornis zantholeuca | reverse complement strand
TTATTTTTATATATTATATTATATTATATTATATTATATTGATAATATATATTTATATATGTTAAATTTTAATATATATATTTTAAATATATATATATATATAAAAATATTCAGAGTGTTGAAATAAAGATGATGTAGCTGGTGCTATCTCAAAGCTAAAAGATGAATGCACAGCAGCCCAAGCAAAATTTTTGACACACCAGCCTTACTTTATTTTCATATTCTGAACAGATTGAAAAGCTTAGTTTAAAATTTAATGGTCAGCTCAGGCTTTAATTGAAGGTTCTACCTCATTTTGGGTTTAGGGTGTTGAAGGAGAGGATTGAAGAGCAGCAGTTTTTCAATTTACCTTCTTGTGTTTCATTCTGGTTGATCTCACACAGGTTGGGTTGCCTCCAGTTGCTTCATCCCTGAGAAACACCAGGCAGGCACCTGGTAAGTCTTTTATCCCAGCCCCAGCCAAAATAAATTGCTCAATAAACAGGCAAACAGATTTGAAAGGAAATTTTGCAGTCTATGAATTCTTTTTCCTTTTTTTTTTTTCCTTCTTTTTTTTTTGCTCCTGGATGTCTCATTTTAGAGGGATAAATAGCTTTGCACTCAGCCATGTACTGCTGGTGCTAATTAGGTTATGGATTTTGTGTTTGCACCTGCAGACTAAGAACTCTGACCTCTGAATCAACCTCTGTTTGAAGTGTAAATATTCCTGGCCTCAAATTTCTGATACAGCATCGAGAGCCTCCAAATGATTTTTCCATGATGGAATTATTTAAGGAAATTTGATAAAATGTGAATGAGCCAGGCTCGTGCAGGGTGCTAAATGAAATATGTAAGCAAGATGCTATCAGAGCATAAGCCTATGTCACAGTTATTAAAGATTAATCACTGCTAATTAACTAGAATGGTTTTTTTTTCCTCTCTCTCAGCACTCTCAGAGGCATCTCCCCCCTCCATTGATGAGCTGCCTTCACCAGCCCAAGAGCTGCTGGATGAAATTGGTAAGAGGCACTTCACCCCAAACTCTGGGAGCCTTTCCAGCTGTGCTCAGTCAGGATTTCTCCCAAACCATTCATGGCCAAAATACATGAGAGAGCTTCCAAATGAGTTGCAGTCAGTGATTAGGAAGTTGGGCATCAGCAGCTTCAATAACTTGAAGCCTCTGCATTCCAGTGAGTGGCTCCTCAGTGCTGCTGCCAGCACACTGAGTGCAGGTGAGGTTTAACACAGAGAGAATTTGGTGTACACTGAATTTTTCAAAGGTGTCCTGGAGCGATTCGTGGTCCCTGTTAGAGGAGGCAGCTGCAGCCCCCAGGTGTCTGTGCAGAGCTCAGTGATTTACATTTCTTTTTGTACTTGCATCTCCAGTCAGAGAGTGTAAAAATTCTGCCTTTTTTTTTCACTGGGAGGGTGTTAGAGAAGAGTTTGCTTTGCTCATTCCTCGTTAAGCTCATCCTAAAATTAACACCAGACATTGGGATAATTAAAATCTCCATGGCTCTTTCAGAAATGAGACACCCAGACACATCCTGAGCTTATTTTTCTTTCCTCATTCACCAAAACAAGCACCTGTGGAGATTGGCATCACCATTAATGATGCAGTTTGTAGGTTAATATATAAATTAGTTACAAATTATGTACAGCATTTCCTCTAGGGTTGGGTGTAGATAAAGCCACATCTTCAGTGTAGAGTCAACCTAGATCAATATGGAAATAATGCTGTTTTTAACAGAACACTTGAAGCAGCAAGATTGCCTCTCTGCAGACCTGGAAGGGATGGGATTGCAAGACTCTGGAGTGCAAATGAATGGTTAGTTGCTAATATTCCCAATGTAGAGATTAAAAATAGAAAATTCCTTCTGCCTTGCTGCAAGATGACTCTGATTCCTTGTCTCTGTGTGTTCAGCTGTAACAATAAACTGCAATTTTTAGCTTGGTCCCCCCACCAGTGTTTGCTGCCTTTCCCTGTGTGTTCCCCCCGAGCTGGTGTGGGAGGTTTGCGGGTCTGACCATGGGAATTAATTCCCTGCTTTTATTACGCCACTGTAGCTTGTGCTGTGTTCAAACACAGGTGACAACACCCACAGGAGGGGAGGTGGTGGGCAGGTGATGTCAAATCCATTGAAGTTTCCATTCTAGGAGGGCGATTCAGTTCAGAAAGTGGCCAGTCCACCCTACCTGTTAATGTTCCTAATTCTCCAGCATGAAATAATGCTTCTGATTTCACAGAGTGAGAAAATAGCTTCCACTGGGGTAATGAATATTGTATTTCCTGCTCTGTTACAAAGACAGCAGAGGGGTGAATCTTTGTGCTGCTGCAAATGCAAATGGTGCTAAGTGGGAATCATTTTTAGATGTACAACAAGTCGTGTCAGAGGAGCAGAAAACCCAAATGTTTATAGGCTGTGCTTTTTTTTTTTCCTCAGTGAGTCACAAAGTGAGCATCAGTAAAAAAAAAAAAAAAGAGAGACAAAAAAAGGCAGAACATGAGTTAAGTCTGTAAAAAGCTAAATAGCACAGTCACTTGAGAATGATGCTGGCACATGTTTGGTTATCCTACAGCTTTGTTAAATCTTTTCCTGAAGGATGGAAGTTCACTGGAGCTTGTTGTTTTTAGGTGGAGAGGACTGCAGCAGGCTCTTGCTGGCTGCTCAATCACTGTGGTTTTCTTGGTATTTGCATAAAGCACAGCTATTTCAGACTCCCATTTTTTGTGGCAGCCTCGTGCTTCCTGCTTATCACAGCCCAGCAGAAGGGGCTGCAATATTCCCTGTTAGTCTGAGCCTGAGTCTAACCCCATCACTGTGAATTTCCAGATGAGAAATTTGGAGGAGCAGCAGCACTGGGGCCTTGCTGGGATCACCATGGGATGCCCTTTCCAGCCCCAGTGTCCCTGGAGCTGTAGGGTCTTTAACTCTCCCAACCCTAAACCCAACCCTAACCCTAATTTCTGTGGGGAGCAGAACTTGCTGGTAAATCTTTGAGGGGAAATCCCTGGGTTTTGATAGATAGGAGAACCAAGCTCACATCCTTTCCTTCTGATTTCTCTCCCCTGTCTGGGATTGGGAGGGGAAAGATTAAAGATTCATTTCCACATGCACTTTTCATTTGAGTGGGAAACAAAACGTTGAGTCCTGTGAATCTGGAAATGTGTTGGAGTGAAATATTTATCTGGGCCTTGCTGCTGGCCACCTTGGACTGCAGATAATGGAGATTTGTTTAACTGGCAGAAAATCAGTCAGGAAGTGGGCAACTGGAAATTTCCCAAGTGCAGCAAAGAAAACAACATTTTAGTGTCTTTATTATCTTCCTTTGATACTAAAATCTCGCTGTTTATGTGAATAGCTCCCGATCAAGTTAAAATGGAAAACAGAGAGTCAGAAAAAGAATCTGAGAGAAATGAGAAGACAAATCAGAGTTTATGGACTAAGGAGTCGTTTAATCTAGCAGAGGATACAGAGAGGTATGAAAAAGGATGGGAAGGCGTGTTTGGCTTTGAGCTGCAAAGATTTAGAATCTTGTTTTTGGCATATTTTAACAAGACTCCAAGGTTACAGAAAAATTGAAATACCCTGATAATTGTGACTGTTTTATTTGGAAATTTGCAGCATGAACCTTGTCACCATCACTTTAAAATCTTTTATTTCCCAGGGCTCACTCCAGTCTCGATGATATTTTGGAAAGAATGCTCCATGCAGTTCCTGGAGATGAGGAGATCCAAGAACAACCTCGGGGACTCGCTCTTGGGTGAGCTGATAATTTTTATTTGTGTTCAAGGGTTTTATTTTGTGTGGTGTGTACAGATCTGTGCAGGCCTTCTCAGAAAATGGGCTGTGACTCCTTAGGGAGCAGAGTGTCAGGGAACTTGCCTGGAGCCATCAATGTGAACTCTCCTACTAAACTGAGAGGGAAAAGAATGTTTTGTTAATACAATTTCCTGTAGGTGGAAAGCAAATACTTCAACAGGCTTGGAAGGCAGTGCTTGGTCTTCACAGAAATCAGAGATAATTTGACAGAATGGAGGAATTTTTCGAGGTAGAGGAAATGTGCATTAAGAGAACAGAATCATGAAAGCTCTTTATAAAAAAAATGGTTCTGCTTTCATGGCAGTATATTAGGAAATTTGAAGAACATGGCAGAAGTCGTTTAAACATCATTTTAAGGAAAAAATTTATATCCCAAATAACTTCTTTTTCCTCTTAGAACTAAAGATCAGAGCACTCTGAACAACTCCACAGTGAGTGGTCATAAGTCATCCCTAACTTCTCTCTCACTAAGGAACATAAGACATTCTTGTGTTTGGCACCAGAATTTTCTGTTTCATCCTGTTAAAAAAAAAAAAAAAAAAACCACAAAAATGAGGATGATACACAAAACTCTCATTCAAGGGCTGCAAGCTTGCAGGATGCAGAAGATGCTGGAAGGAAGAATGGAGTAGAGGAGAGCGGAGCCTGGGCTGGAGGCAGAGCACCAGGAAGCTGTGCAGGGACTTCAGCAGGTGCTCTTTGTCTGTAGAGCTGCTGGATGCCCCCAGAGTTTGAAATTGTCCCCAATCTTTGGTTACTTTTGGAAATAGGGATGGCAATTTTGAAATGTGGAAGTCTGGGAGGTGACATCCCTGTGCTTGTTACTGCACAGCACTGGCAATAACAAACTGTGACTTGTTTTGTGTCAGACCTCAGAACTGAGCTGGGATTGGGCTTTAGGGATTGAAATCAGGGTTGGTTTCTGATCCCTGTGAGGGTCCTGTGTGATGCACCAGGAGCAGCAGAGCTGGGGCTGGGTTCTGATTCCAAATGTCCTGAAAGAATCAGGCAGAGGAACTTGTAGCCCTTGATTCACTTGCTGTCTCTGGAGTGTTGTGTGGCTTTCTTGTTCTGAGCTGAATTTCCCTGTTTTTTTTTTTTTAGAGGAGCACCCCAAAGATCAGAAACCCCAACCCCAGCAGCAGCTGGCTCCAGCTCCACCTTTCAGGTGAGGTTCTCTGTGAGTTAAACTGGACTTGTGGTAGAAATTAATGTGTTCCATGAGCTGCATTCATGTTTTCCATGAAAAAGAGGCAGTATGAAATCCCATTCCCTTCATCTTGCTTTTTTATGTAAGAAAAAAACAACTGCATAACCATTTTTTCCTCCTTTTTTGTTTTGTACCCTGCAGGATAATTGTTTTGGATGAGAGCTCTCTCCATGATTAAAACAGAGAGTGAATTAAGTTCCATGCATCACCTGCTTGCTGCTGCTGCTTGCACAGTGAATTAAAGCCCTTTTTGGCCACATAAACACCTGTAAGGCTCAGACTTCCTCCAACAGCAGCAAGTACAGAAGAAAATCTAAAGCTCTTTGTTCTGATATGGTTTGTACTGGTTTTATGCCATTGTTGCATGCACAGGCAGTGTCAATGTTGCAGAAGGGAACTGTTTTTTACTGTCACACCTTCACAAAACTGTTTTTTATTCTGCATGTGCACTTTGTCATAAGCTAAAGAATTTCTTGCTCTGTTGCATTATGTGGTTTTCACCTTAAAGACAAAATGATTGTAATTCTGTGGGCTGCTGGTGCTGCTCAGGCACTGAAATGTTTCCATGCTGGAGTGTTGCAGCCCATGTAGTGTCTGTTTTTCCTTGCTCATTAAATTTAACAAGGTAATTTCTTGTTTTCTCTTTACTTAGTGCTTTTGTGATCTAGTGTTGAACTGATTTGACTGATTAAAGGGATTAATTGCTGTGCAAAAAGCTAATGAGGAAAAGGCAGTGTTCTCCAGAGATTGCAAGTGCAGCAATATGTTCCCTGCCAGCATCAGATAGGAATGTGAAAAAAATGTGGTTGTTATGAAGATACCTGATGTTTAATTCAACCCCATTTTTGGTAGACCTCATCCAAAAAAAAAAAAAAATCAAAAATCCCTGGATATAATTGAGTTTTAGATCAGAATTTTGATGGGCACAGCAACTTGGTATTTAACATTTCTTGTGATAAATACAGTTCAGGTGCAGGAGTGAAGGTTGTCCTGTTCCCTGTGTGACAGACACAGGAGTTTGAGCTGCTTTGGTACATCCTGGTGTGCCAAATTTTGCATCTTCATTCCTGTTTTCACAAGGAAATTCTCCAATTCCTACCTGTTCGTTTGTTTTTGCAACACTTAATAAAAGTTTCCAAGGTTATTGTGCTGATATGTGGTGGTTTTCTTTTTCCTGGTTTGGGAGGTTCATTTTTGGGGTTGTTCTGTTGGGTTTTTCATTTGTTTTTAACCCTGCTTCTCATCATCAGACCATGACACAACCAGGTGCTGATAGAGCTGCTCCAGCGAGGATTCTACAGAGGTGGTGGAACTTTCTGAGCAAAGATCAAGAGAAAATAAAAACCTTTGATGTGTTTGTCCTGTTGTGACAACGACAGAGCTGGAGCAGAAGTGCCTCAGGATAACAGCAAGGCCTGGAACAGGCCTCGCCCTGGGCTGTGACACAATTCTGTCCAAAAAAAGGTTTAATATTTTCTAACCCAGCCGTGTACCAACCTTGATTCTCTGTGTGGGACTTCTGTGCTCCAGGCAGGAGGGTTTTTATTCCTGGTAGGAGCTGCTGGAACAAGATCCTGCTCCCCACGGCCCTGGGGCTGTGTTACCTGCAGGGACTGAGAGTGCAAAAGTTAAATTGCAAATTTTCATTGTGTGATCCTGTCCTTGGCTGCTCGTGACTCACAACTGAGGGTCATTCCCTCCCACTTTTTGTTGTGTTTGGGCCTTGTTAATTAAATTAAAAGTAGCTGGAGAGCAGCACATGAGCGTTTTCACACTCACAGAATTATCCCTCATTTCGGGGCTGCAAGATGTGAAATGTCCTCAGCTTCCCACATTTCTTGTTCTGTTTTATCTGTGGGACCAAATGGTGAACAGACTGCGAACTATTTCCCTATCTTTTTTTAATCTTAATGTGCAGAATTTTTATTTCTGTTGGTGGAGGGCCTTTCAAGCAGCCCCATAGCCTGTCTGATCTCCTTATCGGGGCCAGAACACAACAGAGATTTCAGTTTCTCAGCTGCTCGTGCTTTCCCAGATTTAAGTTTAGCAGGGATGTAAATCATCCTGATAACAGAAAGCAAAGGCACGAAAGCTGTAATTAACAGGAGCAATTAAACAAGGACCAGTGCAAGACAGCAGGGAGATCAGAGGGGCCCATCTAATGCTGCTTTTCAGCTTCCCCGAGAATGAAAGCCCAATTAATTAAATTAAAACAGTGATACTGAGCTGTTCTAATTCCTCTCTGAGCCTGTGTGAGCTGAGCTGTTCTGCACAGCAAGAGAGAGGGAGGCTGAGACCCAGGGATGGGGATGGGTGTCCTGTCCCCCCACACCAGGAATAGTTAGGGACCATAAACATCATTTAATTCCACCCCAAGCCCCATGAACGTGTTTCATTCCTTTGTGCTGGACTGGTTTGGGGGATATTTTTTTTTTTGTTTTGTTCTCGGTTTGGAGCAGAGAATCTCAGATGGAGAAAAAACAAACGCCTCAGTCTCTCAGACCTCATAATTCTCCATCCCAGTGCAGATTGCTGGGGTGCCTGGATGTGGATCACCTCATTTTGAAAGCAATTCAAAAGGTTCAGGCTCAAAAAACTGAGACAACTCTGAGGCAAGCAGGTTTTTTTAGAGATAGAGGAATTGAGTGAAAACCAGCTTCAGCGACTTGCTGTCTTCAATATCATCTTCAGAAGCCTTTCCTGGGTCCCTAAATGACAGAATCTGCCCCCAAAACCAGAAATGTGATTGCAGCTGGGGTAGATAAACACTGTGAATTGAGATTCAAGATGAGGTGCGAAGCTGCAGAGCCTCGTGGAGGTTTTTTATCTTTTATTTTATCCTTACAGGCTTTGGCATCTTTTGTTTGCTGTTAATGGGCAGCGGTGCCTCTGCGGTGCCTTGGGCCCTGTTTCACCCTTGCTGGGAAATCAGTGGACTAAGACCTTTTCTTATTGCCTTAACTATTAAAAAAAAGAAAAGTTTGTGTCTTTGCAATGGGGTTTTTTTTTGGCTTTTTGTGGCTGTGTTGGTGGCACTTGCCACGAGGGATGTGCCAGCTCTGGTGGCAGCAGGGGCTGTGTTTTCTGTCCAACCCTCTGGCAGCCAATGAAACAGATGAACTGCTTAATATTTATTAGTGTTTATTAACACAGTTGGCTCTTAAACATTCCTGCTGGGTTTATGACAGAGCATCACCCTGAACTTCACAACAGGACCAGGCAGTGCAGACAGGGACAATCTGGGGATGGTGACAGGACCATGTTCCACCCGACTCTGGGTGCAGAACAGCAGCCTGGGATGTTGTGCAATGAGGAAAAATTACAGTTTATTTTTTATTTTGTGTTCTTGAAAGGTCCCAATGAGGGACTGGGAGGGAAGGGTTTCCTTAGGAGAGTGAAATAGTGAAAATTTGTTGTTTCTCCCATGATGGAATGGCTCCTCTCCAGCAAGAAAACACTGAAAGAAGTAATGTATTTTTTTGTTGTTGCTGGGGACCTCCCCAACCTTTGAGAGCCCTCCATCAACTCCACCCTGAGCCCCTCCATGCTGCTGTGGGCGTCACGGGCAGATCCCAGAGCAGGCACTGGTGCAGGCAGGATCTGGCAGCTGTCACACAGCATGTGATGGTGTCACCTTGTTCCTCAGCCCCTCTGCAGCCACCTGGGGACCTGGGGCAGCTGGAGAGGTTTTCCCTGTCCCCCGAGGGTGGTAACCACAGCACAGCATTCCCAGCAGGCAGCTCTGGAACTGGGCAGGGAAGGAAGGAGTGAGTTATTTGTGGCAGCAGAAACCTGGCGTCACCTCGAGACTCGGCAGGTTGGACGCCAGTTATATTTAGGGAAAGATCTCTGTCTATTCCCAGCCCAACTCTTTGCGGTTTATGGACAATAAAAGTTTCATTCTGTTTGCTTTCTGCCTTCGACGAGCAGCTCGTGATCCAACATTAAGTTGCCTGACCCCATAAAACTGTGGAAGCGGAAAATGAGCTCTTGTTTGGGCTCGCAGGCTGCTCCCTCCCTTTCCATTTTATTCCCCAAATCCTCGCTGCTTACACAGCAACCCCGGGATCGAGCCTGTGACCACACTTCCAGAGAGGACAGATGGTTCCTGCAGGAGCTTTGAGGCTGTTAAGCCAATCTCCAGCAGCCCCAGTGAAGCTGTGGTCGATTTGTTTGTTTGTTTGTTGGGAGCTTTCTCCCTCACCTGCTTGTTCATGAAGACGTAGATGATGGGGTTGTAAACCGTGGCCGTCTTGGAGAAGTAGGAGGGCAGCGATGCCAGGGCCGGCTGGATGACGATGTCCTTGTTGGTGGCAACCACCAGGGCAAAGGTGGCGTAGGGCAGCCAGCAGGTGAGGAAGGCCACCACCATGGCCACCACCATGCGTGTCACCTCCCTCTCCGCCTGCTGCGTTGTGTCCGACTCCCGCTGCTGCGCCGCGGCCTGCGGTGGGGATGGGGACAGAGGGGGACGCCTGTCAGCAGCTTGGAATGGCACTTCCATCCCCTGATGGCAGCACCAGGAGGTGCCAGCTCTGTTGGCAGTCCCCAAAACCTGCCCTGAAGCTCTTCATTCCCGATGGAGGCGCTTTGGGAGCGGGGAGCAGCGCGGACTCACCCGAGCCGGGCGCACTTACCGCCCGCAGGGTCAGCAGCAGGTTGGTGTAGGAGAAGAGGATCAGGCTGAGGGGCATCACAAAGCAGGTGACAAACAAGGCCAGGATGTAGCTGTTGTTGTCGCTGCCGCCCGTGTACCAGTTGGGCCCGCAGGAGGTTCTCAGGCCTGGAAGGGAGGTTGGGAATGAGCCTGAAGGAGTTATGGGTTTGGATGAAGGCTCAGGAATGAGTTCCAAAGCAGCCGTGCCACCCAAGCACCTCTCACTTTTCCATCCCCGAGGGCCTGGGGATCAGCCACTGTGGGGTTTTGGATGGCCAGGTGCCCTCTGTGATTTTTTTGTGCCCCTACAAGAGCAGGTTTGGGCTGGGGTTGTGCTGGGTGCTGCTCCAGCAGCCAGAGCAGACCTTGACTCAGTTAAGAGTGGCTGCAGAGTGTCCTGTGGTGGGGAACTTGCAAAGAACAGCCTCCAGGAGAGGATTATTGGCTGAGCCAGCAGCAGATACCAACAGGAGATATTAACCCTTTAATTCCCAGCACAGACGCTCTCCAACTACCCCAGGCTTGAAAACAAGACACAAGAAGACAACCCCGTGGAGTCTGCCACCTCCCCTACCTTCAGGCACGTAGCTGCTCCAGCCCAGGAGTGGTGGAGTTGTCCAGAGCAAGGACCAGCCCCAGGTGAAGGCACAGCCACTGGCAGCATGCCGGTGCTGGAACCGAAAGTCTCCCAGGGGTCTGCAGACCACCAGGTACCTCTCCACAGCCAGGATGGCCAAGGACCACAGCCCCACGATGCCTGGGGGGACAGGGAGGGGTTGTGTCTCAGGGATGAGTTCTGCTGCCCGTGCTGGGATGTGGCAGATGATGATTTAGTTCAAGTAAATGTTGTTTGAACAAGAAATCGGATGTTTAATCTTACAGCAGGGAGAGCTGTGATATTTGGCCCTTAAAACCTGTGATATTTGGCACTGCTCCTCTCACGGCAGGAACAACTGGAATACTTGGCCCTTAGAAATGAAGCTGGCAATGGGTGGCTGTGATGCCTCATGGTTACAGCAACAGAGTGTCCTCAAGGAGAGGTTTTGTGCAGTTTCCTGTCCCTGGTGCGCAGCCAGCACCCATGAAACCCATCCCAAACGAGGATTCCCCGTGTCCCCAAGCAGCATTTCCCACTCTGTGAACACCAAGACTGGGCATGTGCTCTCCCTGACCCCGTGCTAACAAAGAGCTGAAGGACACAAATTTCCCAACACGCGAGCACTGACTTTAAGTGGCGAAACACCTCCAAAATCCCCTTCCCTAAACCCAGAAGCACCAGCCAGAGCCCCGAGGCAGGTGTAGAGCTCCCCTCCTCACCTGTCAGGGACACCATGAAGCCCTCGAGCTGGCAGAGCCGTTTCCCGAAGACGAAGAAGCCGCTGATGTTGTTGGAGAGGCTGACGGAGCTGCCACACACGGTCACCAGCAGGTTGGCCACGGCCAGGTTCACCAGGATGTAGTTGAGGGGCGAGCGGAGCTTCTTGTGCCTGATGGACACCACGATGACCAGGCCGTTGAGCAGCGAGGCCGAGGCCACCACGAGCCCCATGAGCACGGCCACCGCCAGGTAGGTGGCCCGGGGGGCCTGGTGGGGCCACTGGGGGCCATCGAAAGGCCCCGGGGTGCTGCTGTTTGGGGGCTCCTGGGAGATGTCCATGGAGCAGCAGCACCTGGGGCAGGTGATCCCCCCCCACCAAAAGCAGAGCCTCTTTATAGAGCAGGAAGGGTCTGACGTGCCCCAGAGCAGCTGGGTGTTCAAATACCTTAAGCTTTATTTTAATCTGAAGGGTTTTGTCCTCCCTCCCTTTCCTCCCTCCTTCCCTCTTTTTATAATCAGCTCTTTATTCCCGAGGGGATAAAGAGTGACTTAGACAAAAATCTGATGACTGAGCTGAGCATCATTTAATTGAGTAAATATTTTTTTTTCCTCGTGCTTTCCATCTGGATTTTCCTGTCAGCCCAGCCTTGGCACCTGGGACTGGACATCATTCCCTGTGTTCTAGGTTTGCTAGGCTGCAGGCTACTAAATAGATATGTAAACATAAATAAATGTAAATGTACATGTGGTATATATACTTAATTGGGCCATATATATGTCTTTTCTCTCCCCATATATATATATATACAGGTATAGATATATAGATATCCCCAGATATATATTTTTATAAATACTTATAAGTATATATATAATATTTATGTTATATTGGGCCAAGCAGCCCTCAACGCTCTGGTTTAAAAACCACTTCTTCCCAAATCCTTACCATCCCCCCAAAATTCCAACCTGCACCACCAGCACCGACCTTTTTTTTAATCTCCTTTAATTTTTTTTTTTTTAACCTTTTTATTTTCGGTTCTCATTATAAATATTAACAAATCTGACCAAAAGTACACAGATAGGTAATACAGAAATACAAAAGTCTCTCAGGATGCAGGGAAGGACGGTTTCTGCAGCCTTCACATGGTAGCAAAACATTGGTATCAAACATTTCACGAGGCCTGGCATGACAACCACCAACTCTGCATGCAGCTGGGACGGAGTGTCCACTTAGAAAAGACTGGGGTACAGAGAGAAGGAACCCACACACACATGTCCTGCTCCACCTCAGGCATAAACCAGTTTCATAGGCTGGAATAAAGGATGGATTGAAAGGAACTTTGCCAGATAAAGGGAGGTGCAGCCAACCTGGTGCTCCCGGAGCTTCCCTGGAAGCTCAGATCCCGACCAGGTTTTAAGGTGCTGGACCATGAAGGATTAGTGGGAACATCTGACTTGACAGGCTGCCAGCCTTCAAATAAAATCCATGCATATCTGCAGGATGCATTACAAATATTAGGTTATTAAAAAAGCCCCTATGAACTTTGTGGGTTTTTTTGTTTCTTTTCTCCCCCCAGTATCAAACAAGGTGTAACACGATCGTCGCTGGGAAAAGGTTTCCAGAGATTCCATTGCTTCCCAAGAGAAAAAACATAAGTTGGCAACACGTGCACAGGGCTTGGAAGCTGAGGGCAATTGAGACTTGGAGGGAGAGAGCAGCTCTTCCTAAGAAATCATTGTTCAAAGGCTTCAAAAAATTTTGGGAATGGTGCAGCATTTCCTAGAAAGTTTTAGCTCATCCCACCAGGCGTCTGAGGATGAAGAGACCAGCCAAGGTGGATCACAGAGGATGACATCTGGGATTATGATGATAATATTAACATATTGTTAGTGTGCCATATTAATATATCACTGTGCCACAGGCAGAAATTTTTTCGGTTTGGATACAGTTTGGAGGCAGAAAATGGATCAACCTCACGGCCATGCCGAGCTACAAACACAACCCCAGCTCAGCCCCGAGGCTCAGTGCCTTCATTATTTAATGGATGAATCAGAAAGGGATGGAAAAAAAGGGAGAAATGACAGAAAATATCAGCCTGAAAGCTGGCTTTGCTGGAAAAGCAGCCGTGCTGCCGCATGGCACGGTTTCATTAGGGGAGCAGGAACAGCCAGGCTGCTCCGGGTGAGCTTTTTTATTTTGCCTCCCAAACCTGAGGCTGCCCCATCCCCAGGAGGAAATCCGTGTTCTGCACAGCTCTGCTGCCTTCCCATGGGACACCAGGAGAGGACGAGCACAACATTCCCTGGGAGGGAAGCGAACACTCCCTTCCAGGTTCACCGGGGACACAACCATTCCAACGGAGGAGCTTTAAATGCATAAAAGACTGTGTAGGCCCGAACCACAGAGACTGACAAACCACCAGAGATATGGCACAAGCTGCCTACAGGAGGCAGCTCCGGGTTTTGTGTGTTTTCAGGGACGCCTTTGGCCGATGCCGGACACACGGACGCGGACGGACGCATTCATTGTCGCCACTGACTTGCAAGGCAGCGAGAAGGTAACTGAGTAGAGGCAGGATTTGGGAGAGGAGCCGGACTGCAGTGCATGCAGGGGTGCACACCCATGTCTCTGTGTGTGTGTGTGTGTGTGTGTGTGCACGTGCATGCTCGAGAGTGGGGCTGAGAGTGCGGCAGGGCACAAGGAGAGGCGTTTTTGGAAAAGCCTTTGGGAGCGGCCGGGCAGGGGCAAACCACCTGTGTGCCTTTTCTTCCCTGGGAAAGGCTTTCCCCTGCAGCCAGGCCCTGCTGTGGGGTGTCCTGCTCTCCTGGCTGTGCCAGGATTCCCCCGTAGCCAAAAGCTGGGAGGAGTCCAAAGGCTGTGGAGCCGCGGCCCCGCGGGGCTCAGTCGCTGAGGACGGCGCCCGGCAGCTCGTTGGTCAGCGTGTGCCAGCGCTCGATTTTCTTGTCCTTGTTCTTCAGGCAGTCGAACCAGTGCTTCAGCCGCTCCCCTTTGGCATTAATTCCTAACACGACACCGCCTTGGGAGAGAGAGAGATGGAGAGAGGGAGAGGTGGGGGGAGCATCGGCCTTGCGAGGGATGCTGAGAGGCGCCGAGGGACACTGGGGGGGGTGCTGGAGGTGATTCAGCATCCTCACAGCATCCAAGCTGATGTGAAACGCAGCCCATCCTCCCCAGCCCCTCGTGGCTGTGATCTGGGACCTGTCCCAGGTGGTGGCCCTGCCCCAGGCAGTGCCCTGCCCCCCGTGCCAAGGGCTCACTGCAATCTCAGGCTGTCAGAGGCACCAGGCGCTTGTTAATGATAAATCACAGTGACCAGCAACAAAATCACAACAAGCCCAGACATCCAACAGAGATAAATGAAACCTCCCTGTTAAAGCTGTTTTTTTTTTTTTACTCAGAGGAAAACATCTGAGAACAAAAGGGGAGAGGCAGACGCATTTTCTCCCAGCTTGGATGCTCCTTGAGAGGCTCAGGTGCAGGAGAGGGATAAAAGCAGAACCGAAACCCAGAGAGAATGAATGTGGGGATGGAGAGTGAATCGGGAGGCTGGAGAAGTGCAGGAAAAATAAGAGGCACAGACAGGGGAAGATAAATAAAAAAGAGGCCAAGGAGACCTTCTGGAGTGTGCCACTCACCTATGAAATCGTTTGATTTCCCGATATCATAATCCCACACGGTGACTTCCAAGGTCTTCTTTGCCAGGTCACCATGCTTTATCTCATAGAAGAACTCCTGTGGGGAAGCAGAGGCAGGGTCAGGATGAAACAGGGGCTGGGGCTGCCCATGCTCCTCCTCAGGCTTTGCTGTCCATGGGAAACCCAACCCCAAACCCTCACACAGTGAATAAGGTGGGGTTTTTTTAAGTCTGAGGTTGAAATAAACCCTCGGTGAGAACCACACCCACCCCAAACCCACCTCGTTGAACTCGGGGTTCAGCGTTTTCTTCTTCACTGCTGTCTTGTGCTTGGATTTCTTGTCCTCATCTGGTTTCAAGTAACTGCAAGGAGACCGAAGCAGCCCCGTGAGTCCTGGGGAGGAGGGCAGGAGGCCATGGGTGGGGACATCTGTGGCTGCAGGACCTGAGCAGAGCCAGGGTGAGGCAGGTGGCTGAGTCCCCTGAACCTCCAGATCCTCCTCCCCTGCCTGAATGCTGGGGATGGCTGGGAGGAGGCAGCACTTCCCCACCTTAGAACCGAGCCAGCTGCTGGCTGCAGTGGCAGAGCACAGATTATCCCATCTCCAGTCCCTAGGGGACACTGGCACTGCACACACACTGCCCAAACCCATCACTCCCAGCCCAGGACCAGTGCAGACTCTGGACTGTGTGACCAGCCCGCTCATCCAGAGCCTCTCCAGGAGGCAGGAACCACATCAGTGTGGGAAAGGGAGCAGGAGAGAGAAGCTTTGAGCTGTTCCCTGCAGATATTCTGCAGCACAGCACCAGAGCTGGAGAGCAAACGAGATTAAAGTGTCACCAGGCAGAGAGGGGACCTGAAATGTGGGCCAGGCCAAACTCAATCCATGGTGGTTTTGTGCCAGTGCTGCACCTTTAAATATCGTTTCTGCTTCCTTGCTACACGTTCCACGTCTTGCTCTTAATTAAAAAATTAGTGCTTGTAGCGAGAAGCATCACTTTTCTATCTGCTCTGATCCCAGCCCTGCAGAGGCAATCTCCCTGTGGATGGCACAGGGGACACCCAAAACTGCCTGGGTGCGATGGGAATTGGGTTGGTCAGGGACTGAGCCTCCCATGGGCATCTAAAAACCGAGAGTGGATTTTTACACAAACACCCTCACCCTCTAAAAAACAATTAAATAAAAAGGTGAAATTGTGCTGCTGATAAACTCCATTCCTAGTGTCTCAGTTGGGGTTTACCCAGCAGCTCTGCCTTAACAAATACACCCCCAAAAGTGCCCAAATTTGAGTCAGCACAGTGGGGACAGGGAGGTGGGACAGGCACAAGGTCCTTCCTCGCCGTGGCCACTCCCTCTTTGAAGAGAATTGGAATAATTCTATCCCCCCCCCCNACCAGGAGCTGTGGTGAGGCAGGGCCAAACCATCAGGGAGAGCCCCACAGCACCGAGCCCTGCTCCCACCTTACCTGGAAACTCAAATAATTGCCAGGGAAGAACGCTCCGGGCGGAGGCAAGCTGCTGCCAGAGACGGCCTCATTTGCATCTCCTAATGAGAGCAATTAATTCCCTCCCCCAGCCCCGGGGAGAGAGGCAGGAGGGGACAGCAGGGCCGAGGTGCCACACTCCCGTTTGTCACACTCACATTTTGACGTAGGGGTCGGAGTAGCCATTGGCATCCATGGCTGCCAGGTGGGCACAGCGCAGGATGCCCACCTGCAGCCCCTGCTTCTGAGAGATGTACTTGAGGGAGATGAGGATCCTGCCACGCTCCTCCAGCGACTTGTCCTCTGTTTTATCTATCTGGGGAGGGAATGAGCCCGGTCTGGGAGGCTGTGCTGGGATACAGACACAGCCAGGCACTGCTCCCCCCCCCAACCCAAGGGATGCTCTTCCCTCCATCCCTGATTATGCTCGAGGGGTCAAACAGCTCCGTGGTTCCCACATGCTGCTGTATCTGTGATCCCATGGTGATCCCTCCCTTTTCCTTGTCTCAAAACCAAAACACAGTTTGTGGGGAAAAGGGGTTTTTATCTCGGTATTTATTTAAGGATCTTTGGGTGCAGCACTTGTTTCAGGGGGAATGCCCCAAAATGCACACACTGCCCCCCACACACCGAAATGCACACAATTATAGGCCTTGCTAATTAGCATACCTATCAAAGATTCCTCCATGAGAGGCTCGAGTGAACCTTTCGTTCTGAGGAACTTTTCCCCTGGATGGGCCTATCGTAGTTCACAAAAATATAATTTGGAGAGGACCTTGGTGTCTGGGGCTCCCAGGATGTTTGCTCTCCTGGCCTAACAGTACAGTGGGTTTCCCCTGAGTTATTAGACTTGGAATATTACAAGTATGTGGGCTAAAAGCACTGAGAATACATAAAGAAAACAAGAATACACTAAGAAAACATAAAAGGGTATATAAGAGGGGTATAAAACAAAAAGCAAAAAAATCATCCTGGCATGGGGGTGAGGCTCTGAAACGCCCCTCACTCACTGGCAGCTGCTTCTCCAGGCAGATGTTGAAGTTTTTGGTCTGGTTGGGCTTCAGTTTCTTCAGCGGGATGCGTGTCTCCCCGATGAACTCGTTGTGCCGGAACTTGTCCTCGTCGCACACCGAGATCCTGCAAGGGCAGGGGCTGAGCAGGGAGCCTGGGGAGAGGGGAAGGCTGCCCCCCTGCCCTGCAGATCCCCCCTGGTGAGGGAACAGCCAAGGTCACCCTTCGCCAGGCTGTGGGCAGGGTGGGCACCTCCTCTGCAGGCAGCTGGAAAACAGCTGGAATGCAGCTGGAATGCATCCGGGGCCAGGGCAGCTCTTGGTGTGAGTTGCTGGTCTAAACTCACATCCCAGCCCAGACACTGAGCTGAAGGCTCAACCATCCTAACATCTCCTCCATCAAAACATCAAAGCCATCAGTGACTAAAGCCAAATTATTCGGAGTTGCCAGGGCTGCATTTTGCCCAGCCACGGAGGCTCTCCCCCATCCCTCCCTTGGGCAGCATGGCTGGGAGAAGCCAACTTCCCACACAGCTCCTTCCCTCCTTCCCCAGGAGCTCAGGCACTGCAGGGAGCATGGCAGCTCCCAGGGTGAGGCTCTGCCACCTCCTGTCCCACCGAGGAGACGAGGCCAGGAGGGATTTCCACATCACACCCTGGGCCAGGTGAGGCTCTCCCAGCCCCTCTGGGGTCCCTGTGACGGCAGCTGAGGGCAGTGACGTGTGGTGCTGAGGAGAGGCTGTTTTCCATGGAAAAGCTATAAATGCCTTTCCCTGAGCTGGCAGCTCATGAGTCATTCCTCTGCTGCTTCCCAGCCCGAGCTGGGCGTCAGGAGAGCAAAGTTAGTGCTTGCAGGGAGCCTCTGCTTGCAGCTCCCGAAATCCCAGAGAGGGCCAGAAGGGTGCCTTGAGGGGAGCAGCTGTTCCCCAGCAGTGCTGGTGAAGGGGAAAGCCATCCCACCCCCTTCCAGAGGGAGCATCCTGCATCCCCACTGGAGCCACGCAGGGACTGGCTGGGCTCCCTGCCCATAAAGGCATTTCCTTTCCCTGCCCTTACATCCTTTCTTCCTTTTAAACAAAATGTCCTTACAGTGATTTCTCATCCTTTTGGTGCTGGATCGTTTTCCCTTTCACCCACTCCCTTGGGTGTCCATCTCCCACGGGTGGCATCGCCACCCCCAGGGACCACGGGGGAAGGGGGAAAAGTAATTAAAGTTAAATAATGCCCTGTGATCCCACCTGAGAGCAACGAATTGCACACCACACCTCTGGCCTGCTCGGAATCTGCATGGTTTATCTCTAGATGGGTTAGCTGTGGATGGCTTAGTGGCTTATCCAAGGATGGTTTGACCACCCTCACGCTCACAAACGAGTAACAAGGAAGCAAGGAAGCCATGGGGATGTCTCGGTGCCACAGCACAGAGATCATCAGGGCTGGGGAGCAGCAGAGGAAAGGGATATGGGAAAAAAAAATCGAGTAGGAAAACAGGGAATTCTGCTCTCCAGAAAACTGTGGCTGGATGCAGCGTTACTATAGATACCCACAAAAAAAACCCCACCCCACCACCACGGCAAAATGCTCAAAGAGAATCTCAGATTCAGGCACGATATTCCCCATTTCCTCTCGTCTTTCCCGTAAAGAACAAAACCAACAAAGGAGCAGCAGCAGCTCCAGAGCCAGCACTGCACTTGCCAGGTGTGTGGAACATCTGGGCAGAGCTGGGGAGGGACAGGAGGGGACAGGAGGGGATGTGGCCTCACAGGGAGTTGGCATTGCAGCAATGGTGGAGCGGTGCTGGCTCCTGAGCACTCAGGGAGACAGGGTTTGCTGTGGCTTTACCTGTGAAAAACATGGGTAAGGATTCTCCTGACAGTGTCCAGATACAGCCCAGAAGCGCAGCAAGATCCCAAACACAATGTCCTGCTTGCTGTGAAGACTCAGGAGCCTCAGGATGGGCAAAAGCCCAGGAAGGAAATGTGGAAAACTCCAGTGGTGGCGGCAGGATGAGCCCCCAGCCCCAATCCCTCTGTGGTTCATCCCCACTGGAATTGTATTTCCAGCTGAGGCAGCCTGGAAGTGCCTTGGCCCATCAGTGAGGCAGCAAGCTCTGAGTGAGATGAGCAGGAAGCTCCAGCCCCAGCCCTCCCTCTGGAAAAAGGCACTTTGCAGTCACACCAGCTTGGATTGTATGATGAGAAATCAATGTGATGGAATTTTTATGGGGTTAGAAAATCAGCCCAACAACAAACAGCACGAGATGCTTGTGGCAGCCTCGCTCCCCTTCCATCCCTGCCTGTGACTGGAGCATCACCCCTTTCTCCTCTCTCCTTACTGATCCCAAGCCCTCCAGCCCATTTTTGGGGTTGATATCCTCACTGTGGGGTCCTGATCTCTAAGTTAAGGGCTGTGAAAACCACCTCGGAAGAAAGCTAAGCAGCAAATGAACAATCACTGCTCATTAAACTTCTCCTCCCTCCTACTCAGCCCGGGCTCCTGGGTTACAGTCCTGACTCACTGCGCAGCTCCAGCACTGACTCACGGCTTCTGCTCCCTCACACGACTCCCTCGGCCTCTTTCCCGGTGTGGAAAGGGGGGAATGGGGGTCAGCAAGGACCCTTTTCCACAAAACCACACAGAGCAGAGCCTGAGATGCATTCCCTGCGTCCAAGATCCCTTATGGCAACATGGGAGGCTCTGCATGAGGAGCAGGGGATGCTGGCTTGGCTTAAGGACAGGCAACACCAGGCAACGAGACAAAATAACATCTTGGGCAAGTCCAGTTCTGCAGCAAACAAAAGGAGGATTCCATCCTGGGCTCAATCACAAAATCCCTCAAAGCCTGAGCACAGGAACCACAGCAGAAGGGAGTGATAATTACGAGGACACCTGCAACTCCAAGCAGACCTCATTCCTCCAGAGCAAAGCAATTTGGGACCCCAAACCTTGAAGTGGCTGCACGTCACCCATTAGTCCTGATCAAATACTATTTTCTGAATAATACATTTAATGAGTCATGGTGTTTGTCAAACACATGATTAAACAAAGAATTCCTGGCATTCGTGGGCTAGCCATGAATAATGCATCAGCTCGCCAATATATCTGGATATGAATAATTGTATCCAATATCTGGCCAGCTCGGGCATTTATTATGAATGCAATTTATTTATTACATATTACATGTATTATTTAAATGGAGACAATTGTATTCTGCCTATTCATGTTTCCCCTGCAGCATTTCTCTGCCTCCCCCTGACACTGTACCCTGCAGTCCGAGCCCGGGTGGGAATGGGGGCTCCAAGATGGGATTTCCCCCTTGGTGCTGGCAGGGAATCTGTCCCCAATCCCATCCATCTGTGCACTCCAGAGTGTTCTGCATGGCTCTGAACCTGCCTTTTCCCAGGCTGGTGGGTGGATTCATCCCTGCTAAGCCTTGGGCTACACTCGGGGATATTTAATTCAATGAACGGAGGAGACCTTTCGAGATCCTCCCACCTGCTGCTCTCCACAGAATCCCAAATATCTGCTGGTTTCTGAGGGGGTTGGTCCATTAACAAAACCCTGCTTGCCAGTGCTGCCTTCCCCTCTCCTTTGCCTTGGGGAGGAGAACCCTGACGGCTCCTGGGGTCTGGGACAGCAAAGTCACTCCACCAGTTTGGAAAAGGCCCCACAGGGATGAGGGAGATCCTGTCTGGGTTGGGGATGTGGGGCTTGGGCAGGAGGGGATCCAACATCTCTGGGATGTCCCTGCTCCAGCTGCTCTGACAAGTGCCACTTCTCCTGATGCCTTAGGTTTTAACTCTTATATTTTTCCAATCCTGCACTGCCCAGTGTAACTCTGAAGTTCCCTGGAGCTCGTTCAGTGCTGTTCTCTATGCTAAGATAGACATAATAAAACCTCTCTAACTCTCTATCCAAGCACACCCAGAACAAGAGCTGTAAACCTTCATCTTGGGGAGAGGGGGGCAAGCTTGGAGGAAATCACATCCTTGGCTGGGTTCTGCTTGGTGAATTCATGTTGATATAAAAGTGTGAAGAACTCATAACCTGTCACCCATTTTGGGATCCACTGGGGCAGGACCCTCTGGAGCCCAAACTGTACACCTGAAGGCCTTTCAAATAAATACCACATCTTTTCCTTTATTCTTGTCTAGTCTCTGTTTCTAGGTAGCCATTTAAGGCACCACCCCTCCAATCCACGCTGGACACATCCCACCAGGTGAGCAGGGAAGAGTTCTGGGTGCTTTTCCAGCTTCCCTGACACATCTCCAGGCTGCAGGGAGGCAAAGGCTGGCGGCAGCTTTGATCTCTGCCTTTATTTTTACATTAAAGAGACTTTGGAATTGAGTTCCCTGCCCAGCTCAGCACCAGGGAGGCTCCAGGGGAATGGTCACCACCCAGACCTAGGGGAGCATCACTGATGCTCTTTCAAGTAGCACCAGCTGCCTGGCAGGAGCCTCTCCTGATTAGCACAGAGAAAACCAGCGTCCTCTCCTGGCTTTGAAGTTGGCTTTTCCTGATGGAAAAGGAGGTGTTTTGAGGAGAAGATGGATGGGTGAAGCAAAGCACCCCAGGCAGGACGAAGTGTGGAGATGTTTCCTGTGGGAAGCAGCGCTGGGAGAGCAAAGGGCCAGCTTGGAGAGGAGAAACAGCTCAAGGCACACCAAAACACTGACAGATGGTCAGTGTAGATGGGATATTGGGAAGAAATCCTTCCCTGTGAGGGTGGGGGAACCAGGTTGCCCAGAGAGGCTGTGGCTATCCCTGGAAATGTCCAAGGCCAGGCTGGACAGGGCTTGGAACAACCTGGGATAGTGGGAAGTGTCCCTGCCCAAATGAAATGATCTTTAAAGTCCATCCAGCCACGTTCCCCTGTGGACTGAGGGGTCCCAGGTGGGGTCCAGGGGTCCATGAAGAGCTTTGAGGAGGACACAAGGAGCTCTGTAACACCCAGGCTGGCAGGCAGCAATGGGATGGAGCACCACATCCTTCTGTGGGGAGAAAGGCAAATCCAGCCCCACACATATTTTGGTACATCCCCCATCCCACAGCTTCCAGGATCACAGCCCTTCCCAAGGGAGAAGCAGCTCCCAGGACCCTGAAAGGGTGTGAGGGGTCAAACCCTCCTGCTCCCTCTCTCCTTCCAGCAAACAACTCAGCCAACATCCCCTCACAAATCGATTTCCACGCTTGAGGAGGCTGCAAACTTCAAAGGAGGGGTGAAAAAAATACCCAAAAATAATAACAACAAACTGGAGGCTTCCCAGCCCCACCAGCCTGCAGCGCTTCCAGCGTGACTAATGCTTTCCAAGGGAAATAATAACCCACGGGGCTGAATTTGCCACCTCCCTGCACACTGCAGACAACAGGTGGGCTCTGCTTCACTGCTTCACCTCCGAGCAGGACCTCTCACAAGGCAGCTCTGTGCTCTTGGTGTGAGGAAAATCACCAACTCCCAGGGCACCTGCAAATGAGGAGGGTGGGATTGCAGCCACGGAGCTGGCAAAGCCCCGAGTCCTTGGAGAAGGATGCAAAATCCTTTGTTTGAGAGTGGATCTTGCAGCAAATCCTGCAGCACGGTCCCAGATCCGTGTGGTGATGGAGCAGCTGAGGCTGCTCACGGTTCCTGCCCTCGTCCAGGTGGGACAGAGGCCAAAACAGGAAAATCTTTGCACTCACAGCTGTCTGCTCCCTGCAGAGCATCATTCCAAGCTCTGCCTCTGCCCACCTCCATCCTCACACGACCTCTCCCAGCCCCTGTGAGATGCTGCCAGGAGATGTTGAACACACAGACTGAACCAACAAAACAGAGCCATAAAATGGAGACCCACACTCTTTGTTTGGTTGGACAGTGCTTCACAGAGGCCTCCAGCTTTCTACCAAAAAGCTCAGCTTTGAAAGGGGCCCAGAATTTCCCTGAGGAGATTTTCTCAGCAAGACACAACCACAAAGTCTCAGGGTGTGCCTGTGAGAGCTGGGCACGAGGAGGTTAAACCCAAACCACAGCACCTCTGCAGGCAGCAGCCAGCCAGAGAGTTCTGAAGTTAATGATGCAGCAGGAACAGGCTCCTCACAGGTTATCCCAGCCCAGACCACCTGGAAAAATCACACTTTGGGGTGATGGATGTGTGCAGGGCGCTCACACCAACTCTCAGCTTTGCTGGGGGATAACTCTACCCTGCTCTGCTCTGAGCAGCTCCAGGACCCTCCTGTGGGGGGAAATAATCCCTGAGATGGGGAGGAACACCTGGCACAGGGCTGAGGGAGGGGAAGGGAGCCGTGTCCCCCCCTGGAATCGAGCCCTACCGCAGGGTCTTGCGGATCATGTCCTCGTCGGTGATGCCGTAGTAGGTGAGGGTCTCGTTCCAGGTGGGGTTCAGGGTGTTGCGCAGCGTTTTGGTTCTCAGCTTGTTGGCCTGGGGAAGCAAAGGAGGGAGGGGTCAGTGGGATCAGCCCCAGGAGGCTGTTTGGGCAGGAGAGGAAGCCCAGTTTGGAGATGAAGGGGCAGTGGGTGCTGCCTCAGTGCTGTAACACAAATCCACGCCTAACCCAGCAAAAAGCGGAGGGGCAGGGACACAGCAAAGCCCTCATTTCCAACCCAAGCCCGTATCCTGCATCCTGGAAACAGCCAGCACAATGGGAACCTTGGCAGAGCACAGACCAGGATTTCATTCAAGCAGTAGGAGAGAGCAAGGGAGGGAAAAAAAAAAAATCCTTTTTGGATTCAATAAAAAAATGCTGATTTGCTGTTCTGGCTGTTTGTTTGCACTCCTGCTCCCAGCACAGCTCTTGATCCTGCCTGGCTCCAAACAACTTCCTTGACAGGCGTTTTGTCAGCACCAGCAGCTCCTTCCAGCACCTCTGCTGAGCAGGAGGATGGGGACAGCAGAGCTCGTGTCCCCAGGGTGGATGGGACATCCTGGCACACACCCAGCTCAGGGGACACTGATCTCCTTCCTCCCTGAGCCCCCCTCGCTTCTGGGGAGAGCAGAAAAAAGAGGCTGAGGCTGCAGATGGGGCTTCTCCAGCAGGCTCCCAGCCTGGCACAGCCTGGCAGAGCAGCAATTTTCCCTCTAATCAGGTGTCAGACAACTCAATCCCTGCCTCAGCTGCTGCTGGGCATTAGAAGCTCTCAGCACATCAATACCTCGAAGTTGTCTCGTGGATCTTTAATGGGAAGCTGCTGCATTCCCCACCTTGGATTCAGGAGCTCTGAGTGACAAGGACAGCAGGGACAGCACCCCAGTGGCACCCACAGCCTGCTCAGAGGAAGGAAAGTTGGGTTTAGCCAAGGAGGTGACATGATGAGCATCACCCAGCTGCTAAAGCTGCCCTGGGGAGGGACAGGAGTGAAATCAGAGGAGCTGAGCTCCGGGAATGCCTTTTCCTCCCATCTGGAATGAACCCAGCCCTGCTTCCCACAGCCACAGGTGCCCGAGAGCCCAAATCTGGGACAGGAACACCCGAGGGACACAGGGACCATCCTGCTGCTGGAACACCCATGCAGGAACATCCAGGAACAACCAGGAGCAACAGGAACATCCGTGCAGGAACATCCAGGAACAACAGCCCAGGAGAAATCCACCATCCCCCACTCCAGAGCTGCTCCCCTCTCCCAGGGCAGATCCGGGCAGTGCTGCCTGGAAAGGAGGCACAGGGATGGAGCAGTGCAGAGGTGGAGGAGGTAAGGAGAAGTAAGAATCTGCAGCTCCTGTGTCCCTTCTGCTCCTCCTTCTCCAGTCTCCACCAGCTCCAGCTGGATTTGCAAACATGGGAACGACTGATACTATCACTGAGGAAATTGCTCCGGGCTCTGTTTCCAGCGGAAAACTCCGAATGTGGTGAAAAACTCCCTGAACATTAGGGATTGATCCAGCTGAACTGTGACAAGTAAATACACCTCCCCAAAATAAAAAAGGTCTTTCCTTTTGTGTGGAATAAGAGTGCAATTATTATTCCTAACACACACATGGAGCATTTAAATTCCACATTCCCGTCACTTACACCGAGCTCTCACCACACATCAATATCTTTAATTACTCTTTTCTCCGGCAAGCACTGAACCTAAGGAGATGGAAATATTTCCCTTATGATTTATACTCCGCTTTATTATGATCTGAGGGGTTTTAAATGCAAAAGAAAAAGGGCAAAAAAAAGAGAAAATTAAAAGAGTCCGATGTGTTTATAGCTGAGATTGTTTCGCTCGGTGCTTCCCGGGGGCTCCTGGAGTGCAGCATTCCCACCTCCTGCTCCCAAGGTAAGGAATCAGGTCTGGCACCTGGCTGCCAGCCAGAGGTTTCCCAGAAAGGCATCTCCTATCCCTGTAAGGATGGATTCACCCCCCAGTTCTTAGCTCCTGCTCTCTCTGAACACCTTCTCCTCAAGGGATTCGAGGTCTGGGTGCACAGACCCACAGCCCCTGGGTGAGGAGCTTCTCCCAGACCTGATTTCCAAGGAAAAGGTGCAGCCTCAGGAAAGGAAGAAGTGCAAAGGTGTCTCACCTTGCTGGCTCCGGGGAGCAAGTGCAGCTTGACGTAAGGATCAGCCAAACCATTGTGGTCCATTGGCTTCAGGCCCTGGAGAGGGAACAGCAAAGAAAGGCAGGAAAATCAGGATAACAGTGGGATGCTGGGCAGGCAGGGTGGCCTCACTGAGCCCATCCTCCAGTGCCTGTTTCCCTGGAAAACTGGTCCATGGAGCAACTGTGTTTTCCCTGGCACTGGGGAAGGAGGGGAAGGTGGATTCTGCAGGATCCAGGCTCAGCATTCCAGAGGATCACGGAGGGGCTGTGGGAAGCTCCTCACCTGCACGTGGCACCCTCCACTCCTCCCTCCCAGCAGCCAAATCTGCCACCCTCATCACGATTAATTTGGGGGTGAGGCGAATCAGAGCAGTGATTTCCCGGCTTTGAAATTACAGGGTTCTGTCATTTAATAATTGCCTCTGAGCAAACACACACCTCTGCTGTTGTGGTGCCACTTCCAAGCGCTCCCAGAGGGTGTGATAGCACCTACCTACTCCCAGTTATTAAGGAAGAACAGCTCCAGGCCAGTGGGAGGCTGGTGCCAGCCAAATGCTGTGGTGTTGGCAGAGAAATCTGGGGTTGCAGCAGCTCCCATCCAAGGAAACACTCACTGTGGCCATTCCTGATGGATTCTCTGCAAGAACCTCACAGCTCTTCAAGGGTGATGTGGATCAGGTTTGTTATAGCCATGCCCTGCAGCTGATCCTGCTTTGGGCAGAGGGAGGACACAAGCTGTGCCTCTGTTCCTCTTCTAAACCACTTGAAAATTATCCAGGGGTGATGCACAAACCCAGCCCAAAGCCAGACGTGCACAGACTGCATGGAAAAAAAAACTTCATAGGGCAGGGAAGCAAGGCAGGAGTGTGAAAAATTGAGCCAAATTTCCACCAGTGCTAAGTTAAAATGAGAATGGCTCCATCGTGGAAATCCTTGGAATTTTTCCAGCCTGGCTGTGGGATCCCTGCAGGAATTATTGCTGGGCTGGCTGAAGGCAATCCTGTGGCTGGATCAGAACAGGGCTTCTCTGCAGAGGTACCCATCCAATCCTGGCTCCAGCCTGGGCATGGAGACAAGGCTGGGGGATGCTGAAGAGTCCTCACACCCTTTTTGTGACTGCCTGGATAATGAGTGTGTGCAGCTGCCAGGGATCCAAGGCAGGGAAGCGTTTGTGTGGAATGCTGGTGGAATGGCTGCGTGCAGAAGGAATGCAATCACCCAGGATTTGGGCAAATCGAGGAGGGAGATGATGGGGGGATTGATTCCATGCTTTCCAGGTAGGGAATAACTCACCCAGCCTGACCCACAGCACCACAGGAGCTGCACAACTCAGTCCAGGATGCTCCTGACCTTGGGGGTGTCTCTGATTTGGAGCAAGGGCTCTGCTGCAGAGACAAAAGCCCTGCCCCAGGGCGAGGGAGGCCAAATGGTACCCAGCAAAGAGGATTTTGCTTCTACAGCAGAGCCAAAAGGATAAAAATACCAGCAGTGAATGGAGGTGAAACGGCTCTGCTTCAACTGCAGCCCCTGGGGTGATGTCCCTGGTCTAGGAGAGGCTGAGGATGGAGGGTCCTTGCTCCTCAGGGATTCACCTGCACAGTCCTCTGGTGCTCTCCCCAACCTCCCTTGTCAGAGGTGCCCAACCTGCCCGGGCTGCATAGCAAATGAAATCAGAACCAAGCAGGCAGATTCCTGGGAAAATGGATGGAGAATGACAGGCAGCTCTGTAATTCACCCATCAATTCAGCTCAATTAAATTACCTTCTGAGGAGGCTATTAAAGGCTTTTTTAATAGATGTGCTGTGGAAGATGGAGTGACAGGAGCCTGGAAAATGGCTCCTAATGTCACGTCTACCTCCCTCCCGTGTCACTTGATACGTGTTTGGCACAAACAGCTGCGTTTCACAGGGCTCTGCTTTGCAAAGCTGCTCCCCTGGGAGACAATCCCTCCCACGGGACGACCCACACTGCTTCCCCTGTCTGGAGGGACCAGCAGCCTGGAGCTTCCCCAAGAGGGATGAGAGGCAGAGAGAGAGAAGACACAGAGGCAGAGTCTCCCCTCAGATCCCAACAATTCCTGCTGCTGCAATGATTTGTGGAGCTGAGATTAAGCCTCGTCTTTTCCTCTGCCCAACGCCAAAATCTCTGCCGCAATCCTAAGGAGACCTACAGCTCCCTGCATGCCAGGCTCTGCCAGCTGCTCCCCGTGCCAGTGACATTTAGCTAATCAATAGGATTTAATTACAAGTTGGGCTAATGGGGCTGCCGATTAATGCCGCGCTGGAGGCGTCCAGAGATCACAGGAGACACATTCATCCCATCCTTCACCCCACAACGAGCTGCCTGCCCAAAAACCAGCCTGGATACCTCCCAGGCTCAGGCATCCCATTCTGAAAGGGGCCAAACTGTGCTTCCACCCTGAGAGCCCCCAGGAGCCAGACAGCTGGAGGAATTTCCCTGCAGTGATAAATATTTATGAGTCAATCCATAAGTAATGCTCAGTGCAGACCTCCAGCACTCGCCTCGATGGGAAGGGAGGGAGCAGCCAAATGCTCTGTGGGGTGGAAATTCCTGGGTGTTTTCTGGCCAGAGGTGCAGGGAGAGCAGCCCAAGGATGCTCTCAGAGGCAGCAGCTGCCTGGCATGGCCTATCTAGGGCCAGGAGCTCCTTCAGCAGTGCCCTACAGCCCCCTGAGGCTTGTCCAGGCACCTTTCTCCCAAAAGGAGACCACTGGAGCTATAGGATAGCACAGCCTGCTGTGCCTGTGCTGCTGCATGCCCCTATGAATCCCCTATTGCAGGGCTGGGCTCTGTAGGACTGAGCACAAAGTGAGACCCTCAACGAAGCCCTGGCATGGCAGGGCACAAAACCAGGTTTCCTTCTTGTTCACCAAATCCTTCCCCACAGCATTTTCTAGGAGGGGTGATGCCCAGCCCACCCCAGCTCTGTCCCACGCAGGACAGCAGAGATGCACACAATCCCAGGGTTTGTGCAGGGCAGCAGCAGAGAGGGAGAGCCCTCCTGGCAGCCTGGCTGCTCCTGCAGTCCAGGAACGAGCTTCCACAATGCCCTGATTTATTCTCCTATTGATCCGAGCTGAGCTACAACGTGTCTGAGTTCAGCCGTGCCTGAAGTGTGACAGGCGGGGCTGCTGCCAGTGCTGAGAGCCATCAGTGCAAGGTGGCTGCTCCTGCCTCATCCTGGCTGCTCCTGCCTCATCCTGGCTGCTCCTGCTTCATCCTGGCTGCTCCTGCTTGTTCCCCCTTTTTCCTGCTCTTCCTGTCTTCTCCTGCCTGCTCCCACCTGCCTGGTGACACCCAGAATTTCATGGATCCCACTGCAAATTCACACTAAGGAACCCCTCAGACGTCCCCAGGCACAGCACCAGGGTAAATTCCCACATGGAGTGACTATCCCAGCCTCCAGCAGCTGAGGTTTGCAGGGCAGGGAAATGCTGGTGGGGCACAACAGGTTGGATTGAACCTGCTGCTGGTGCCTGCTCCCCAGGAGCTGATAATGGGACTCGTGAGGAACACCAGCACATGTAAAAGTGCTGGAGATTAAAAAAAGAATAAAGAAAAGCAAAATAAAGGGAGAGAGGGAGGTTGTTTGGGGTTATCAGAGAGGAAGAAAAACGTGTCTCACGTGGCTGAAAGAGCCCAGGTTTGAGCTGCTGGCAGCGAACGAGGCTCCAGGAGCTGCTGGAGTTGGACACATCCCGAGGGCATCTTCCCTGGAGGCTGACACAGGTACCCAGGACCTGGTCCAATTGTAAATCACATCCCAGCCCTGTTGGGGCTCTCCCCCATCTCCTCCTCCTCCTCTCCAGCTCTGCTTGTAACACCCCCGGAGGCAGCGCCGGCTCTGCCGCCGGCAGCAGGGTCCTGGCCCTTACCTTTCTGTAGTCAAGTTTTGGCAGCTTTCCCCAGGCGAGAGATGAAATGAGAGCAAGCAGATGGCAATGTAAATAAAAGAGAAAAATGGGAGAATGAGAGCAGAATGGAAATGAACAGGACTCGAGAGCTCGAATGTCAGGGTGGCGAGGGGGGCCCTGCGATGCCGGGGTACCCCCACACCAGGGGATGGGATCGGCTGGGTGGGCACGGCAGGGACCAGGGCTCTCCTGTGCCAGCCCTGCCTGTGCTCTTGCTGATGTGAGAGCTATCAGTTGCTGCCCACAGCTCTCCTTCCTCCCCTGCCTTCCATCCACTCCAAACCCAATTAGAAATCTCCTCCTTGGCACCGCTCCCGCGTGCGCCGAGGGAAGCCTGACCCAGAGGCTGCCGGCGGATTCACGGGAGACAGGGAGGGAAGCAAAGCCCACTGTCTGCCTCAGCCCTGCCCTGACCCTCCTGCCTGGGAGCTGGGGGTGCTTGGCCTTGCCAGGAGCAGCTCCAGGAGTGCTGGGGCAGATCCTGCCACGCTCATCCCCAAAATCAAGCTCTGGTGCTAGGGGCTGCATTCCAGACGTGGTGGGGGCGGCAAACCTGCCATGGAGGGGAGAGGAGCATCCTCTGAGGGCAAGCAGTGTGGTCTCACCCCTCTGGGGCTCAGTTCACAGCCTCTTCTCCTGCCTTCTGTAAAACCCCTTGATCCTTTGCCAAGATCTGCAGGGATTGAGGTCTTCTCCCCCCAACCCACCCTCGTTGCTCTGGTCGCACTGGGCGACTCGGAGAGGAACCAGCAGCCCCCAGCAGCACCTTCCACGGGCCCGGAGGCAGAATCAGGACCTCAGCTCCCTGTTTCTTCTCCCAAATATGCAAAAAAGCCCTTAATTGCCTCAATCACGCAGACGGCAAAGGCGCTGAGGCGCAGCACTTTGGGGCCGTGATTAGCGGCATTTAAAAAGAGCCATTTATAACCCGACAGCCGGTCACAGCGGCGAGAGAAAAAAAACAACAACATCGGGATGGGCTGCTCTAAAAAGCATCAATCCCAGCTCGTCATGGGGGACGAGCAGCCGGCTCCCGACTGCTGGGAACGCCCTGGGAGGCAGGGGTGGAGGGGAAGGAAAGGGCAGAGGATGGCAAAGGGGTGGCTGCGGTTGGAGAGAGGCTGGAAGCCGGGGATGCTTGGCACAGTGGGGATGCCCTGGCACAGCCAGCCCTTGCTGGCCCCACACCCGGGGCTGTACCTTGGCTTTGTTGATGGTGCAGTGGAGAGCGTTGTTCTCCTGGTCGTAGAGCAAGCTGAAGTCCAGCGTCCCCAGCGTGGCTGCAAAGGGAGAGGAGAGGTGGTTAACCCGCAGCACCCAGCGAGCGCGGGCTGCTCTCCTGCTGAGCACCAGAGGAGTGCCTGGAGATGCTGAGGAACAGGCTTGATGTTATAAAACACCAAGCATCCTGCTGGGAGCACTGTTACGAAGCGTGGCTTCGTGCTGGGAGGCTGGTGGCCATTCCCAGGTTGGCTGGGAATGGAGGGAGAGGGAGAATTGGGTACAGCTAGTCCAGCACTGGCTTTGCTTCCGTGGGCTTTCACCTGGCATATCCCCATCCCTCAGCAGCCTCACTGCAGCCAGGAGCTTCCCGTGCCCCAGGAGATGAAGGGTCTCCTCTGGGGGAGGTTTGGGAATGGATGGGACACAGCTCCTCAGGCTGCTGTTGGCACATCCTCCCCTCCGGCGCTGCTGGCATTCCCAGAACGTGTATTTGTATAGTGACACCTTCAAACAAATGAGCCACCAGTGGGATCCCTTCCCAGCTCCAATCTGGCTGCAAACTGTAAATTAAACCCAGTGAGGATGGAAATGCTTTCCTGGTTGAAATGAAAAACACCAACAGCTTTTAATCAGTGCCGTGTTCCTTTATCCAGGAATGGCAGCGTCTCCTGGGATGGGACACAGGGATGGGGACCAGAACAAAACCAGAAGAGCCTCAGCATCAGAAGCACTTTTGATTTGAGAAATTCTTTCCCTTTGGATGACCTGAGCAGGACTCACTAATCCAAAGCAGAGGAAAAGCCTTAAAAAGACAAGCTTTCCAAAAACATGGCTTAACCTTCTCCAAGGCGCCCAGGCTTGATTTGCACACCAAAGCCTGGACATGGAGCAGCCTCTCTCCTCAGCAGCTTTACCTGACACCAGCCTGGAACCTCCAGGGTGGCTCTGGACCCAGCAAACCCCACCCTTCCATGCCCACCCTTCCATGCCCACCTTCCCAAAAGGGGTTTGCCTGAGTGCTGCCCTACCACCCAACAGCATCCCACCGCTGTTTCCAAGGTAACTGCACCTTCCAGCTGTGTTCAGAACGCCAAAAAAAAATTCAAAATAAAACCCAGAACAGTTCTGCTTAATATCAAAGCTTGGTTTGCTGCCTGGGGCGGGGGGGAGTTGGACAAACTTTCTGGCAGGAATTAAGGTGCTTTTAATCCTCCCAGCATTGATAGCAGCAAGGTACCCACGGAGTTTAAGGATATTCAGGGGACCGAAACCTTCCTGCTGCAATTTCACAGTGATCTCCCAGCCCAAAGGCAAAGGAGCTACAGGTTCGCCTGCTGGCAAAAACAAAAATAAAAGAAAAAAATCATTTCTCCCAAGCAAATACCTTGAGTTCAAAGCAGAGTAAACACCCAGAGAGAGTTCTGCCAGAATAATGTACCCCCCTGGCCGTGGAGCAATTTCATGGCACATTAGCCACTCCTCTGGGTAAGCCACAAATCAGTGGGGTTCTACCTGCCAGGGGAAGAGGAGGAGTGAGGCCAAACCTGCAGTACCACACTCAGACTCTGCCTCAAACGAGCATTCCCAGAGCGATTCCCAGCTAATCCCCCTGCACACCCCGCAGGGGGAGGAAGGAGCAGCAGCCTCCTGGTGCCTCTGGGGACGGGGAGCTCGAGGATGGCAGCGCCAGAAGTGCGAGGCTCCACGAACCAAGTCAGCAAAACTTCCCAGAGCTGCATTTTTCGCTCGAGAGCGGAAGATGAAACCTCCGGTTTGGGAGGCTCATCATTTCCACCTGCCCTTTAATCAGCGCTTCCTGCCAGCCCCACCGCTCAGCCCTCCCAGTTCAAGCTGTTATTTTATTTTTATCACAGGAGGGGGCCCGAGGTTCAGCCTGCTGGATTTGGCAGTTTATAAAACAAATTAAAAAGCTCGGCAGGCAAACAAGAGTTCGGCCGGGAAACACTGACAGAGGCCCAGGCTGCCCCCGGGGATGAGGGCAGGGGGGAGCCCCGCTCCAGCAAGACAGGAAAAACATAAAATCACCTTAACACAGCAGCAGGAGCTCCTTCTGCAGGTGGGGGCTTGGGTTCTGCTCCCTGCACTGGCAGTCCATGAGAAAATATCCAGCAGCTCCCATTCCTCCTGGAGCTGCCAGGGTGGAGGGCATGGACAGGGGTGCCCCAACCCTGCCAGGCTCCAGCCCTGGAGGGGTTTTCCTCTAAACAGAGAGGACTTTTTTTTTTTTTGGATGGTGAATCTCAATTCTCAAGGAAGGGTCTGCCTTTGGGCAGAGGGAGGTGGAAACATCAGCACGATATT
The DNA here is from genome assembly GCA_013400515.1 of Erpornis zantholeuca. Lineage (NCBI taxonomy): Eukaryota > Metazoa > Chordata > Aves > Passeriformes > Timaliidae > Erpornis > Erpornis zantholeuca. The sequence continues at coordinate 834,601 of VZTN01010882.1, read as the reverse complement.
TGCTGGTGTGGCTGCGTGGAGATGGTAAATGGGATGAGGAGAACATGGGGGGCTGCTGAGGAGCTGGAGGTGAGCACTGCCACCAGAGCCAGGAGCCAGCAGATGCCCAGCACTCATGGGACACATTAAGGACACATTAAGGACAGTCCCACAGCCTCTGCTACATCCTGGGATGGATCCAGAAGAAGCCGTGCAGGCAGACAAGGCTGGAGCTCCAGCTCGGGGCTGAGGAGGTGGCAGGAGACCTCCAGCTGCACCAGGGGTGGGAGCCACCCCTGCACCCCACAACAGCACCCTGTGAACCCCCAGGAGCCCCATCCCAACGCCTGGAATGCTCAGCACACCGGGACAGTGACCAGGCAAGCCACCAGCACCACGCCAGCACTGTCTCACTGCTCTCACTCCTGTGAACCCCAGTGGCACATCCAGCCCTGGCTGTGGGGATCACCATCCCCAGCTGGCAGGACTGAGCCCAAAACCTCTGCAGAGCAACCCAATCCCCCTTCTTTGATTGCTTCCCCCCTCCCACACGAGATGCAGCAGGATTGTGTCTTTATTAGGGGAGCAAGTACCTAAAAAAGAAAAGGGCAGCAATTAAGACTCGAAGCGCTGTTAACAGGATTATTTAACTGGACTGGGCTATTCTGAACACTACCCTCTAATCACAGAGGCTGCAAATAAAAAATATAAATAAATGCCTTTGTCAGGCATTACAAAGGCAGCTTGGTGCTCTCCAGACAGCAGGCAGGATGTATCGTTATTATTACAATTATTCTGCTCCAATGATAAAATAACCATTAGGAAAGCTGAACTCATTAGCAGGTTCTGACCCTCTTTCCTCCCCACAAACTGGGAGAGATTGATGGGAAGGTGCTGGCCAGGGCCTGGCTTTTAACACAGGCTCTAAAAGGGAAAATAAATCCCCCTGGCACAGGAAGGTGGCCTCTTCTTCCCCTGACCTTTGGGCGTTTTGATTAATTCAGAGGGCTGGGAGATTATTAGAGGGCAGCACAAGCAGCAGATGTGTCCGTGGGCTCGGCCAGACCCACAGGCAGCCCAGAGGAGTCAGCAGGAATTGTCTATTGCTGCCATTTCCCGCCGGTGCCCAGGGTGAGGCGAGGCTGAAGGAGCTTCTATTTATACCTGGGGGATGAGAGGTGAAATGTGGTGATCAATCTGTGCCCTGCTCCCTGCCCCAGCCCTTGCAGGTGCCTGGGCAGTGCTGGATCTGCCCTCTCCTCCTCTCTGGGATGCTCTAAGGAGAAGAGTTTCTCACATCAAGACGTGGAAGAGCCACTGACACTCACAGAAAAAGCTTCAGCAGGGCCTGGAAGTGATGATGGAGTGCACTCCTTCCCTTCCCAAGGCAGGTGTGGCTGCCCTTAGAAAGCCCAGCAAAGCTCTGCACCAGGAGAAGTTGAGGTGTGCACACAAAAACCCCACTATAGAACTAATTAAAAAGAAGTCCAAAAGCCTCAAGTCCCTCTGCTTATCAGCATTGCTGCTCCCGAGATAATCTGCTCACGGATTTTGTGCCAGGGAGATCAGAGTGGAGCAGTAAAAAGACTGCTGGGGATTGTCTGGATTAGCTCTCCCTTACAGAAAGCACAGGTTCAGTAACCTTCAGGCTGGGTGTTTTTTAGTGCACTATAAAAGATAGGTCCCTATTCTTCCGTTGCTTTAATTTTCCCCGGCAATGGAGATCATTTTAAAGGTCCTGAAAGGCAGCAAGTAATTCTGTGGCACTTACAGCCCCATATAAAATGTTGGTAAATGACTCCTTGGGAGGAACAGAAATCATCTCCTGCCGTTTCCAAGCAGGGCTGATGAAGAGAGTTTTGGTGGGTGGCTGCTTTTGTGCTCCTGCCTCCCTGGCATCCTGTCCAGTGGCACACGGTGGGGCAGAGAGCTCGAGGGCTGGAGAACCCTCAGGGTTATCCCTGGAAAACAGCACCATCGGTTCCTGCAGCCTCTGAGCTGCTGCTGCCAGCAGGGCAGGACATCCCCAGTCCTACAAAAAAAAAACCCAGCAGGGCCCAGATCCAGCACACACCTTCCCTCCTCAGGAGAGCCACGGACGTGGCTGAATTCAACAGGACCAGGAGCAAGGAACAAACACAACTTCTCCCTCTTGCCACTGCTCCCTGCCTGGCCATGGTTTTTCCACTTAAAACCTGCAGCAATGGATATTTCTTCATTTTGGAGACATGGTGCCAGCCCCTGGTAAGCTCTGGAGCAGGGAGCTGCTTCTCCATGAGGTTGGTTGATGGATGCTCATCAGCTCTTCTGTCTTCTCCAGGAGGAGCGTTCAGAGGAACACTTATCTGCTCAGAACAGTTCAGAGATGCAATTATGTTTTACAGCACTAAATGGTCCCTGATGTCAGCAGCAATTAGACTTTCTGCAATTTCAATTTAGAGATGGCCTTCAAATCTCTCCTGCTCTCCTCCTTTAATGAAGTACAGCACTGCAATTAAGAACCCCCCAAAACTGCCTTCAGTGTTAAATACCACGACGAGAGATCTGAGAACCCCTTGAGCTCCAGCGTGGTGGAATGAGGGGTGCCAGGTCCATCTCTCCTCCTGCACCCTGCAACTGGGAAAGGTGAAGGGCCAGGCAGGCTGGTGGGAGGAGGGAACCTCGTTATCCAGCAGCTGTTGTGGCTCCTTCGTTAGCAGAGATGCCAGAGGCCACAGCCCATATGGAGCTTCCACAGATGTTGGAGGAGGGATGCCCGGACAGATCCTGCTCACCCTCGTGTGCTTTCCTCTCCTGCTGCCCTGTGTTCACCTCCAGCACTTCAGGGTGTCCCCAGCCACGCTCAGTCCCCGGGAAGAGGAAAGCTCCTCAGGGGAGGAGCAGGATGTGCAGGCTGCACCTGGATCACTGCTGGGACTGGTCAGCAGCAAAGAGTGAGAGCTCATCCACACCAGCACATTCCAAACACCCATCTGTCCCAGGGGAAAGCAGAGAGGAGCTAATCCAGAGTTAACACCCCATGGGATACCCCAAGGCTCCCTTGGGACACCAGGGTGTGACACTCCCCAGCACCCACCCACATTTCTTCAGCTCAGGCTGTGCCCTGCTTGGCACAGCCATGCTCTGCCCAAATCAGCAGTGGTTTGTTTAGCTTCCTGAGCAAGGAAAAGAAAAAAAATTACTTCTTTTGGCCTTATCTGGATTGAAAAGACGATTCAAAGCTTATAAATAGCAGTTGCAGCATATGCTAAGGAGCTGCATTTCAGAAGTAAATACCCTGCTCGTTCCTCGCCGTCTCCTCTGCCTCCCCCTGTCTGGCCAAAAGCACTGCCAGGTGATTTGCAAACCCTGCACCCCCTTCAGACCTCCCTTCTTCTTTACATCTTCGAGCAGCCAGTAATTAATATCTCCAAGATGGCTTTGCCTGCCTAATTATCTTCTTTGCTCAAAATAAGAGTCTTCCTAAATAACTTGTGTGGCGCTGCAGGCGTCACGAGCCGCCGCGCACCAGGACTGGCCTCTCAGCTGCACTTTGGAGAAGTGGTTTTCGTGCTGCTGCAGCTCCAGAGATCAGGAGCCTGCCCTTCCATGAATAAAACCAGGCATGCCATGGAATTGGCTGAGTCTGTGCACGTAGGAACAGTCCCAGAGCGCTGGCAGGAGCAGGATGGGGCAGCATTTCCAGGGGTGCCAGCTCCCGCTGCAGCCCCTGGCTCTTAGGGTCTCTCTTCACCTGAAAAGCCAGAGCCAAAGGAAGTTCCAGTGTGACCAAAGCCTCTTTCCAAAGCCAAACAGCAGCTCAGGGAGCAGGGCATTTCTCCAAGGGCTGGAAACTTGGTTGTTAAAGGAGGATGGCTCCCTCCAGAGCTGTCCCCTGTGAGAGAAGCCCTGGCAGTGCTCCCTCACAGGGACTGTGTCTCTTCCTCTGCTCGTGCAGAGGTTCCAGAGACCTTTAAAAATCCCTCAGGTACAAATTCCTGCTGGTGCTGTGGAGGGGAAGGTGCTGGCAGTGGAGGGGCAGCAGCATTTGGGTGAAATCGGTGGAGATGGGAGGCGAGAGCCAGCTCCTCGCAGGTGGCACATTGCCATCTAGCTGGCATTTGCTTATTTTCCCTGCAAACCAAGTTTCCCTGTGCTGTCCGACTGGGTGGGAAGCATCCCTGGTGGCTGGGGACACCAGGGACCTGCTGCTGTCACAGGGTACCAGCCAGGGGAGCCAAAGATGAGGGGACAGCCACATGTCCCAGGCAGCAGGAGCGAATTCCCCTTCCCAGCTCCCTGCCCGATCCTCTCAGCTCACAGCAGACTCTGGTCCAACAGCACCAAACCACCCTCCTGCACCAAACACACATTTCCCACTTCTCCTGCCTCATCCCTTCCACCTCCTCAGCAGTTCTGCTGGGGACAAACCCGCTCCAGGAGGAGTCCTGTGGTGAGTCCCTCTCCCAGGATGTCCCAAGGGATGGCAGCAGGTGCCCACCACAACCCTGCAAATCCTCCCAGCAGCACTGCTGGCAGGTCTGATGGGAAGAGCTGGCTCCATGCAATTCCCAGTGATCCCAGAGCCAGCCCAGATATCTCCACTCATTATCTGCTGTGTTGGTTCCCTGGCCCTGCCTGCTCCCTGCATTCAACAGGCAGCTGGAGAGGTGTCCAGAGCACAAAGCTGAGCCTCTGCAGCCACCTCCCATGGCTGGCCCCACCTGTCCTCCCACCTCAGCCAGGTCCCTGCCTGTCTCTGGAAGGATTCCATCCACCTCCTGCAGCCTGGGGGTCCTCAGTTTTCCAAAGCACCCATTCTGGGCATGCACTCTCATCCTCCCTCCCACATCCCTGCCCCCTGAAGACCCCAAACCTGTGGGTCAGGTTGCCCTGCTTGGATGAGAGCAGACACTGCCCCATCCTGGGGAGGAGGCACTTCCCTCTGGCTCCACAGGCACTCCAAGGTTTGCTGGTGGGGTCTGGAGCACAACTCAGCAAAGGATGAAGGAAGAGGGTGCAGACAACCAGCCCAGGTGAGCTGCAGCAGGGCCAGGTAGGACCTACCCTGCTCTCTCCCCGCAGCCCTGACAGGGTTCTGGAGCTCAGGCTGGGATGGCAGCTCAGGTCCTGCTGGAAAAACCTGGAGCAGTAACTCCAGGCAGATAGGAGCTTGGGGAAACCCAGACAATTGCTGCATTTCTCCAGGCAGGGGCAGCTCTCCTCCTCCCACCCAGCCAGCAGCAGCATCGCCTTGGCGTTGGAGGAGGGAAACCCGCAGGCAAGTGGGACAAACGGGAGGGAGCTGTTCCATCCTCCTCCTCATCCTCCTCCCAATGGATCTTACCATGGCAAAATCCTTCTCCCTGAACCTCTCTGGGGCTGGGAGCATCTCTGAGGGGTGAGGCAAGATGTGCCTGGCAAAACCTCAATTTGTGCCGCACCCAGGCTCTGACACCACCACCTCTGGAGACCTCCTGACCTCCCTGAACCCTGTGTGCCACCCAAGGGGACTGGCACCAGCGAAACCCCAGCGCTGTCCTGACATGCAGGCACAGACAGGTTCTCCAGAGGGAATTTAGCTCAGGTGACTAATGCAGCAGCCCTGAATCACCCTCCAGAGGTGTGGGGGAGCTCCACGACACTCCCCAGCGCGGCTGATGGCTCGAGTCAGGCTGCACGGATCCCTCCCCTGCTCCCGGGCTGAGGAATGGGCACAGGGGGCTCTCGCTTGGATTTACAACTGGGCTGCTAAACGTGGGGGAGTGACAGTCTCATCCTGCACATTCATGCCAGCCAGTGTCCTCAGGGGGTCTGGGCCACCCCGCGCTGTCCCCAGAGATGTGACACTGGCACCGCCACCTCCCCGCTCTGCTCCTGGCGCCGCTGAGCCTCTGCCAGCCCAAACCTCACCACCTCTGGCAAAACAGCCTCAGCAGTTTGCCTTGACACCTGTTACGCTGCAAGAAACACTTCCTAACACCAGCCGGGGTGAGAGAAACACCCGCCAGCCCCGGCAGGGAGCCAAGCTGCTCCCAGCATCCAGGATCCTGCATCGCCGAGGGATAAATGCAGAACGCAGCGCCCTGGGCAATTTCCATGTGAGTCACCCAGAGAAAACGCTGCACTCTGGGTGCTCTGGGTGCTTTGGCTCCTACACACCCCCCTGGCCCTGCAGCCCAGTTGCTCCCGTTTCTAGTTCCAGGGTGAGCCAAGACCATGGGATAATTAGAGCAGCAAATGACCCAAAGCCGGCTAAAGTCCCCGTTAACTGCTGGGACAAACACGGCTTAGCAGAGATGTTCTCCCTGGGAGTGCCAGAGCTGTCACCTCTCCGAGGAGATCCTGACCCTGACACCGGCGTGGGGACAGAGGGTGTGTGCCAGTTTGAGGCTGGCACCCAGCCTCTCCAGATGGGGACACAGGGACAGCCATGCCACCCTGCAGCGGCGCAGCCCTTTGGGGAGCCCTCCTGGGGGCCACGCTCTGGAATAAATGTCTGCAGGGAGGCAGCGATGCCGAGGCAGGGCTGTGACATTCTGCCAAGGGAAAGCCACCGCTTGCCCGGCGCTGGGCCGTAAACAGCTCAGCCTCCCCTTCCCCCAGGACGAGCACGCAGCAGCGCTCGGCAGCACCCGCTCCCTTTCTCGGCATCTCCCCGGCTCCAAACTTTGCTCTCAGCCCCTGGCAGGATCTGGCCCCCGAAGGCTGGGCTGGACTGAGCCTTTGGGGTTTCTCTAACTCCAGGGAAATCGTGTTATCCCAGTGGCCGTGGCCGGCGGGGCCAGGCGGCAGCTGCCTTGCAGCTCCACGGCGCCGGGTGGGAAGGACGTTTTGGGTGGGGAGGGGTTAACCCTTGCTGCAAACACCTGCATCCTCCAGAACCAAAGCCTTCTGCTCCGAAGGCCCCCCTGGTCTCCTTCAGGGCTCTGCCTGCACCCGGAGGGTGAGGAATGGAGGGATGACACACCAGAGTTTGCTGAGGGAGAGGGCAGAGATCTGTCATTCCCGACAAACCTCCCCGATGTGGAGCCGGGCGATGCCGGAGCAGATCGCCAGCTCGTCAGCAGGGTGGCTGGAGCAGCCTGCACCACCGAGCCGGATTAAATGGGTCTGAACCCAGCCTTTGGAGGCACGGAGCCGAGCAGGGACCAGGCGGAGAAGTGCACCAACCACAACAGCAACTGGTGGCTCTTGGGAGACTTCCCTACTTCGGGTCCAGCAGCCGGCCTGGCTGCGGCACGGACACTCCCAGGGCCCCGCTCCACCCCGGAGCCTCGCAGGGAGAGCATCCCCGGCTAAACCTGGGGGCTCCTCACCGCCGCAGCCTGATCCCAGGGACGGCCAGCACGGCTGGAAGGGTGCACGCCAAGATGGGCAACCAGCCCTAACACCCCACCCGTGCCCTCAGCACCGGCAAACTCCCACGGAAACTTAGGAACTTACTGCAGTCGTCGGACTCGTAGCCCTCGGGGTCCACCACCTCCTCGGGCGCTTGGCTCTTGGCCGGCTGCTCTGCGGGCGTCGTTCCGTAGGCTCCGAAGAGCTGGTCCACATCCTCATCATCCTCCCGGTGCGGCTCGGCGGGGCTGACCGAGGGCTGGCTGACCGCGGGGCGCAGGGCGCTGCTGCTGCTGCGGCCGACGGCGGCGGGGAGCCCGCGGGGGAAGCGGGGGAAGTAGTCGGAGATCTGCTTGATGGGCTTGATGGGGCCGGGGCAGACGTCAATGGCCATGTGCTCCTGGATACTTATGGTCATTTTCTCTCCTTTTCGGAGTGTCATGCATGCGGCTGTGGCTGCCGAGCCCCCCCCAGCCGGAGAAGCCCGGACCGAGCGGGAGAGGGAAGTTTCTGCCGGGGGCTGCGCAGGCAGGGCAGGAGGGAGGCTCCGGCCGGTCCCTTACGTGGTCGTGGCGCCCTGAGCCCCGCTAGCCGCACGCATGCTGCTGCTGCTGCTGCTGCTGCTGCCAGCCCTGGCGCTCGCACAGCCCCTGATCCTGCCAGCGCTGCCTGGGAATAAATGAGCGAGACACAGAGACGGATAAGAGGCAGGGGGTGGGCTCTCGGGTGATGTCACCAGCTAGCAACAAAGCGGTACCCAGCAGCGGAGGAATGAGGGCTGTGGCCGGCCTGCCGCCCCGGCCGCACGGCCACCGGCGTGGGCAGCCGGCCCCTCGCCCCTTCCCCAGCACTGCCCCGGGGGCAGCCGGCACGAGTTGGGGTGATGGGGTGTGGGGAGGTGGGGCTGGGATTGATCCTCCTGCCGGAGCAGGGCTGGACCCTGCCAGACCCCTCCGGGGGGATGAGCTCGCTGGGAAGTGTCCGGAGCCATCGTCCTGTTGTGCTGCATCCCGGCATGCTGTGGAGAGGCACCCTAGGGACCCTGGCAAGCCCCCAGGCACCCTGGCAAGCCCCCCGGGACCCTGGCAAGCCCCCCACCCTCCCTGCTCGCCGTAGGCTGTGCCAGGGAGATGCTGTGCCACATCCCAATGCCAGCACTGCCCACTCCCCGCGGCTCAGAGAGGCAGGGACAGCTCCAACTGGGATCCCTGCTGCCCCAGCCCACAGCAATGTTCCCTCCAGAGCTCGGCACCAGCTGGACAAGCTCCTGGAACACCCCAGGGGCTGAAGCAACACGTGGTCCCTGCTGGTGGCCCGGGTGGCACAGCCTCTGCCAGCTGGCGTGTGGCTGTGCCGTGGGGCTGGTATGGCACCAGAGCTGAGAGCCATGGCTAGTGCCAGTGTGGCCACACTGAGCCCCACTCCTGCTCCTTCCTGGGCATGGCCAGGGCCCCAGCACCAGGACAGGGACAGGCTCCTGCCACAGGCTCCCCAGACAATGCTGAGCTGTGCTTTGCTCAGGGAGTTGGTCTCAAAGTGCTGTTTTTACTCATCTCCCCCTGGGTTCAAATCAATGAATCTGTGGCTTCACAAGCTACTGGAAGTGGACTTTTTAGCAAGAAGAGAAACACTGTGAGAAAACAGTGCAAAATGCTGCCCAGTAACTCACCCTGCCCAGGAAAATGTGTCTGAAACAGCTCAGAGGAACAGCTCCCCCAGTGCAGCCTCTCTGCTGGCTCAGTTCTGGGGGGTCAGGCGTGAGGCTGGGACACTTGGCATGCTCTGGTCACCCACCACCGTGTCCAGCTGCCCACAGCCAGGCCCACCAGGTACCCTGGCACATCCCTTAGCCATGCACGCAGAGCTGCAGTCTTCCTGCAGCCTGGCACGCAGGTGTCTATTAAAAACAAAGCTCTGTTCTTCCGAGGATTTCCCCCAAATCCCAAGGAAATGACACCCAACCTTTCTGTCTGAGGCAGAGCTCAGCTTTCATTCAGATTTTGGTGAATGTTAAATGCACGTCCCTGAGTCATAACACACTGACACCAGGCAAACCAACCTCATTTACTCCTCACAGGGAAGTGACTGCTTCTCCCCTGAAGCATCCAAACTTGTCACTGCTCTGTACCTGACATGAAGCACATCTAAGGATGATCTAATGACCTGGGAGAACAGCAGACAGCTCACTGCTCCTTTCTGTCCCTGCCATATTTTCTCTCCCAGGTGGCTCCTGCCTGTTGCAGGTCTAACAGCAGACCCAGCCTCGGAGAGTTTAGCCCCTTTCCCACATCCAAGGACCCCCAGGACATTAATTCAGATGGAAATGGCACCTGCTTTGCATGTGGAGGCTGAAAATCTCGCAGGTGGGCTGAGGCTGGCTGGGAGCATCATGGCAAGCACGAGGAGGTGCCTCCGGATTTGGGTGTGTTCATCCACACAGGCTCCATCTTTGGGTGCAGCAATCCAGGATGTGGTGTGGACTCAGACAGAACGAGGCAGGAATTGGGCCTGATGCCCAGAAAATAGCAGCAATTTCCTCTCAGAAAGGGCAAATAAATAAATGAATAAAATCAAGTTATGTGTGAGAGCCTAATGCCATTACTAGCATTACAAAAGCGTCATCGTCAGTCCAAATGTTTCCTCAAAGAGCACAAGACCCAAATAGGCAAGGATTGTTTTACAGGACAGAAAATTGAGGCTCTGGGAGTTAAGGTGAACCTCTGAACTCTTCCTCCTCCTGCACCCACGGCCGGGATGGAGGCCCAGCAGCACCCACTGAGAGATGCTCAGCTCACCCAGGGATTTAGGAGAGCAACAAGAGGACAAAAAAGTCATAATTGAAGCAGACAAACTCCTTGAAGCAGGGCAGGAGTGGCCCCCAAGGGACACCCCCATCACCTGCTTTATAGTCTGAGAGAAACAAACCCCAGGACTCACTGCTAACAGCCCAGGTGGGATTTCTCCTCCCTGCCCTATCCCAAGCCTACTGAAAGCAGCTGGAGCCTTTCCTTAGCTTTTTATGAGCCCCAAAGCAGCTTGGTTTTGCTAAACCACGCTTTTCCTACCTTCCCATGCTGCCTGAGTGTTTCCCCTGGGCTGTGCAGCCTCGAATTTAAGCGAGGGCACCCCAAAATCCTGTGGGCTGGCAGCACACACTGTCACTGACAGCACCACAGAAGGTGAAAGGGACAAAAATAGAGAGTTGGGCTGGAAGACAAAAGCAGGGCTTGCAGCTACAAAGCCAGTTTCCAGGTAAAGCTCTTAATTCCCACCGTCTGTCTAATGCCCTGGAATGTGAGTTGATTGGATCCCAGGCTCTGCCAGGGCGAGCCAGAGCTGCTGCTGTGCCCACGCACGTGGCCTCTGCTGCCCTGGAAGGGGGAATTTGACTTCCCCACCAGCCCCCCAGGAGGGAAGAGAGGGAGTTGGAATGTTAAAATGCCAATTTCAGCCCTCAGCTCTGCCTGGCAGGAAGCAGAGCTGCTCTGTCAGGGAACAGCCATCCCTGTAGGAAAGGGGGGACATCCTTCAGGGGAGGGGGAGGTGACCATCACAGAGCCAGCATCAAAGCAGGGATGGGATGAGGGGGAAGAGCAATTGTGCCTGTCAAAAGCCATGTTTTTTTCCCAAGAAAACAAGAGCTCAGCACCTGTGACACTGTACTTGGGAGGTGGGATGCAGGAAGCATCGCTCCAGCTCCAGCCCAGGCTCTGAAAACATTCAGGTTTTAATTTAAATGCTGTCCTGAGCAGGGGCACAAGCACACATCCAGGAAAAGCCTGTGGCACTCACTCTGCCTGTGCCACAGCCCAGCTTCCTCCTCCTTCCTCTGGAACTGCCCTGCAAATGGGCAAAAAAAAAAGGGATATTCCTACAGCCCCCAAAACTGCAGCACACAGATTAAACACACACCCAAAACCACAGGCTGTCCTCAGGACACCCTTCTACCAATTTTCTTACAATCACTAAGCTTCAAATTCTGCTCTTTCGGGTTTAAACCAATGAGAGCAGGGGCTGATTCCAGCTTGATCAATTCCTTTCCAAATGGAAAGCACAGCAGCAGGATGGCACATCCCATTGCTTTGCCAGGGATTCAGTGATTGACTCCCTGGTCCTTTATTAAATACTTTGTCAATTCAAAATCTCTCTGAACCCGCCCTGCTCTGCTGGTGCTGCTGGAGAAGAGCCTGGAGAGAGCAGGAAAGGGATGATGCCAAATTCAAGCCTTCATTTGGAGGCACTACCTCTGGAGCTCATCCTTGATCTCGGAGAGGTGGGACAGGGAGGTTTCTCCGTGTCCCCAGGGAGGTGACACAGGCAGCACCAGCCTGCACAGCCCTACCTGAACTTTTGCTTTTCCCAACCATTTTTAAGCCCAAAAGCACCCACAGCTACAAGCAGGAGAGAGTGCCAGCAGGTACCACCAGCTCAATCTGGCTGCAGAGGGGCAGGACTGGGAGATATCAGCACATCAGGGGATGCCAGCCCTGCTGCAAGAAACGCCCTCCATCCCTCCGGGGTGGCTCAGGACTGGCACTGCCTGCAGCTCCCCAGGCTGGTGGGTATGAAACATATTTTTTATTCCTTCCAACGAGCTTAGCTCCAGCATGGCTGCGTGCATGGGAAGGGGGTTAATTGAAAAGCAGCACGTGCCCGGCTCCTTGGCTCGCTCGGGGCTCTGTCTCCTGGCTGACACACAGCTCCTGGCAGCTTCCCCTCAAAAATCCCTGCCCTCCATTGCTGGGGAGGCTTGCCTGAGCCCATCCAGCAGATTGCACTCCTTACCTGGTCAGACAGCCTTTGCATTTGTCAAGTAAAGCAATAGTAATAATAATAACAACGATAACCAGGAAACTTGGCAAAAAATAATCCTAAGGAGCTTATTCCAGGCTGTGCCGATTATGCTGATATCCCAGTGCACCTCAGCCCCCACTGCTCCTCTGCTTGGATAATATCTGAGGTTATCTGTGCTCCAACAGGCCCTGCTAACAGCCATTATTTGACCAGATTTAACCAGCAATTACTAGCTGTGAACAAAATCGCTGTGGTGAAATACAACCCACATCCTATTAACGGCGCAGACACAAACAAACCCTCGCAGAGAGCCAGGCAAGGGCCAAATGCCAGCAGGGAAGAGCCCTCTCCCCTCAAAACACTGCTTAAGGTTCCCAGAGACTTTGTGAGACACCCAAGCAGCACCAAAGGTGGATGGAATCTTCCTGGGCAGCGTTTTGGTACCTGCAGATGGGCCTGGGAAGGAGCTTCCAGGAGGAGGGAGGGAAGGAGGCATCTGCTCTCCCTGCATCTTCAAGGAGGGGCCCAGAATAGCTCTGCTTTGGGTAGGGGCTGATGTTTAACGTGTAGCATATGCTGCCATTTCCATGTGAGTCCCGAAATAGTTGGTGTTTTCTTTTGTAATTTTAATGCACTTGGGGTTTTTTTTTTTTTTGGAGGCCTGGGGAACTCGTGCCCTGTGCTCTGCTCGTGCACCCCTGACAGAGCACTGCCAGCACTCCAGGCACCTGCAAACCCAGCAGAGGGGACAATCAGCTGCTGTAAATCTCAGCTCAAGGTGAGTTCACCCAAAGATTCCCCAGGGTGGGTCTGTGCACAGGAAAATCCACCCAAACCATGCCCAGGAGGAGAATGACATCCAACCCCAGGGGCACAGCACTGCCAAGGACCCAGTCCTCAGGGGAATTCTCTTAGGGATGAACCTTTTTGGAGGTTTTTTCCCTGATTTCCACCAGGATCCTGTGAACTCCAGAGTCTTAGCAGGGGTTTGCCATCCCCAGGCAGGGCAGAGCTGCCCTCTCACACGGTGCTGGCTCCGATTGTTGTGTGCCTGTGAGATAAATGCAGACCCACTCCCTTGCAATCAGGGGAGGGGAGACTCCTGTGCAGCATCAACTCCTATTAGACTAATTTTATCTGCTCTCAGTGCCTTCCCAAGATGGAGCCAATGTCCTCTGAGATTATCCAGCTGACTTGTCTTAGGAGTTTTACCCTGCTTTTACCTCTTCCCGGCTGTCTCCCAGCTGCAGGAGGATGACAACATTCCTCCTTCAAGACTTCCCAGGCAGGCAGGAGCAAAGCCTGGTGTTAATTTTGGAGCAGCACCTTATCCTGCGGTGGCTGGGACACAGATGCTGGCCTGGAGAGCTGCTCTGGGGTTGGGCACTGCTGCCTCCTGCACCCCCAGCTCTTTCCACTCCATAAACGTCCAGAAACAGAGTTCCCATCAGCATTTAGGGCCTGGCCCCGTTGCCATGGAAATGGAGAGACTTTTCTGCTCACATTTTGGTGGGAAGAGGCATTTCAGGAGTCACACCAGCTCCTGGAGTCAACACAGGAGGAGCCAAGTGAGGGCAGAAAGCAGCAGAGGTGCCAGGGGGAGAAAACAGCTCCCACCCCACGCTCTGGGAATTCAGAGCTGGATGCGAGCAGAGGGAAAAGGCCACCAATAACCAGCAGCAGAGCGAGCTCCAGGGATTCAGGGAATAACATCTTGGGTTTGCAGTATTAAAGAGCAATTTGGCTGCATTAAGAGAGCTTTTATAGCTGCTCCTCTCCCACAGCCCACGTCAGGCGAACGACATCCTGTCAAAAGCAATCTACCCAAACCTCCCCCCCGTGCAGGACCTGTACCTGTCACAGCTCTGGGACAGCTCTGTCCTGGCTGCTGCTCCTCCCAGGGCTGGGAGATGTCCTGCCCATCCCTGGATGGTGAGGCTCAACCACGAGCTGCGAGGGAAGGATCCATCGTGGATGGATGCCAGGGCGTTTTTCTGACCTCATCCACAAAACCCCAGCATCGTGCCAATCCCAACGTTGTGAGAAGCAATGGAAGAGTGAGAGGAGGAGACCCCAGAGGTTCAGTGTGGGATGAGGCTGCTGGAGAGACAAACAACCCCAGATCCCCTGACCCGGGCAGGGCTGCTCCCGTGCGTGCCACAAAGACAAACTCATGGCAGCAGCACCCGTGGGTCAGCAGGGAAGAAATTGAGGCCACAGCCCAGACAAGCTGATTCCTGCCTGGAGAGCAGCATTCCTGGCAGGGCTGAGGAAGGCAGGCCAGCCTGCAGGATGCTCTCAGATCCACGGGCTATTCAGCTGCCTGACCTTATGTCACCCGGCTCAGGACGAAGTTCCACTCCACTGTAGGGAAGCCTGAGCATTTTCCAGCTCTGTGGTGAATCAGGGACAACAAAACTTTGGAGCAAAGGACACCTATCCAGCTGAAAAAATGGGGAGTGGGGAGAGGGAGAAGTGGCACTCCTCAAAATACAAACTTTAAAATGATCCCAGTTGAAGGGGGGGAACCTCCCAGGTCATTTGGCAGCCAGAGGAGTCACTAGATGGCCCTGCTAGTCCTGTTCATCCGATCACAGCTCGGAGCTCCAGGGATGCTGGTTTGGCTCCTCCGCAGGAACTGGGAAATCTGGGAGGAAGGGCCTCCAGGTGGGACCTCGGCCAGGACATGTGGCACCTCCCCAGGCAGGTGAAGGGTCCTTCCCGGTGCCACCACGCCCTGGATGTCCTCTTCCCTCCCCGAGAGTGGCTCCAGCAGCCAGGGATGCTGGAAGTCTCTGCCTCAGCGCAATCCTGTTGGCAGTGATGGGTGTGAGAGCCAGGGAACCATATTAATGAACCCCGTGTTGCTGGATAATCACGGCATTAGCATTATTGGATTAGAACATTTGCATAATTTGGGCACGAGCTGCTACCTGCACGGAGACATATGTTTACATGAATTTCCATCCATTTGCATCCCGATGAAGATGCATCATCAGCAGCTTCCCCCCAAGAACAGCCACGGGCCATTGGTGCTCCACCCCAGGGGGACATCTGCCGCTGTCAGGGTCAATCCCAAACCGCTCAGGTGCCGACAAATAGCAAAGTTTTCCCTCCTCGGGGTGTTCCTCGCAGGGGCTGCACCTCGTTTTGCTCCTTGCCGGGTCGGGAGCAGCACCCCCGGCCTCAGCATTGTGGTCAGCGAGGCTGAAGCTGTCCCTTTCCCAGGTCCCACAAACTCTCGCTGCCTCCCAGGAGGAGAGGCAGTCAAGTCCATCCCACTCACAGCTGTGAAAAGGGATCAATAAAACACTCCCAGCAGGCTGCAAAGCTCAGAATTTAAGAGGCCAATAAAGGGGACCCAAAACGAACTAATTTCTCTGATTTTTCTTTTCAAATCCCGTGCTCTTTGATTCAATTACTTGATTTTAGAGGAAGGGGGAGGGAGATGCAATCACTTGATCCTTGATTTCTTAGCATAGAAACAGGGGACTCTGCAACCACGGACCACAGAAAGGCAAAAACGCCCTCAAAGCAGCATCGCCAGAGTTTGGTGGCACCAAATTTTACAGGCCTGTAAGAAATCAGCAATTTCCCCTCCTGGGCTCCACAGCAGCGTTAAAGGAGCGCGGTAAGATCTGAGCACAAAGCCCTGCAGCCCACCCACAAAATCCCAGGGTGAGAGGTGGCAGCTCCCTGACCGCACCTTTCTGAGTGCTTACCTAAAGGAAAACTGCTCAGGGAGGCACCAAATCCCTCTCACAGCCCCGGGAATCATGAGCTGGGAGCCACCGGGAGCTGCACACTCGCTCCCAGGCATCTCCAGCCCCCCTCCAAAAATTGCTGTGGGCTCCATCCAAAGGCTGCCATGAAAACAGACAGCAGGACCAGCCCAGGGGTGTCCAAAATATTTCCACCCAGGCTCGGGGGCACCACAAGCCTCACTGCCACCGAAAGCTCTGCAAATCGCGGGGATTTATTTCCCAGTGACGGCCTGCAAGGTGCAAAGAGCTAAAAACCCCAAAGTGCCCTTGGGGTTGAACCTACCTGAAGGCATCAGCAGCAAGGAGAGCAGCAAATCCTGCAGGGAGCTCGCTGGGGAGTTTGGGCCGGGATGCTGTGAGCCGGAGCAGCTCTCTCCGCTCTTACCTGGTGCTCACAGCGATGCTGCCACCTCGATAGAAGCTCAGATGGGGTTTTCAGGGTCTGCTTCCTCTCCTGAAGGAGCTGGAAAGAAAAGGAGCGCTGAGAAGCCGCTCACTTGGGTGAATCCCAGCGTAGGGGATGGGATTCAGAGCCCGGCTCTGCTGTGAGGGAGGTGAGGATGGCAGCCTGGCCCCCACCCACCACCTTTCCCACTCCCTGCGCAGCTTCAAAGCCTGGCATTTAGCACATCTCTGCTCCAGCCATTCAAGCTGCTAAACGGGGACGTTTTCACTCGTAAAAGCCACGCCGAGACCCCCTTGGGAAACCTTTATCCTTCTTTTAAGTGGGGCTGCATTGTATTTCACTCCAAAGCCGTTCCCATAGCTGGAAACTCCCGGACTCACAAAGCACACTACAGACAGAAAGAAACCCAGCAGAGGGGTCGGAGGGACTCTCACCTCGACGGGAGGGACAGCACCAGAATTTCTGGCTGAAAAAAACCCTTTCTTTGGTAGGAGGAACACGTTTTTGCAGCTGCTTGTGTCATTAGGTGCCGAAGCCAACTGCTAATGCCTGATGGCTCCGTGTCACAGGCAATGAGGCAAGAGCCCAACAGGATCCAGCAAGAGCAAGGAACGTGCTGGAGCATCACTGCCCTGATCTGGGCTCGGGCAGAGCGCTGGAGATATTGATGGGACGCTGGATGGAGGCCACTGGAGCGTTTGATCAGCCCGGGGCTGCCGGTGTGGCTCGCAGCTGGACACGCCAGATAACGGGAGAAAATGAAAGCCCTTTCTCTCCCCTTCTCGCCTCTCCAGAGGGCCTGTCTGGGGAAAAGAGGGAGGAGGGAGGAAAGAAAGCCCAGTTAATGAGTTCTGCTGCTGTATAGCAATCTCCAGCCCTGCATCTCCCCCAGGCTGGACCTCAGCGGGGGCTGTCAGATCCCGGGGGGTGCAGAGGTGCAGGATCGGGGGTGCAGCTGCTGGCACAGGTGGGGAGAGAGCGCAGGGGGCAAGGCAGGTGAGGAGCAGGACCAGCCCCGGGCACAGACCCCGATCAGGATGGGGTTGAGCTCCCTGCGGCATCCCTGCCCCTCCGTGGGGTGGCTGTGCTGCCCCATGAAGCAAAACCCTGTCTCTCTCACCTCCAAAAATACATCAGGGCTGAGCCCACGCTGCAAAAATTCCACTCCTGCACGCTTCCCTCTCCTCAGAGGTAATGGGCCAGGCTGCATCTGATTTCTTCCCTCCCTTTCCAGTCCTTTCAGCCTCTTTTCCCTATCTTCGAGGAACAGATGCACCCATTCATAACCATGCAGAAGGAAGTGTGCGTTTGCCTTCCCGACCGCAGTGCAGCTGGCAAAGCGCAGGAGGGAAAATGATGTTTTGCACGAATACAGAAATTATCTGCACTGATCTTATTAAGCTTGAATGGGGAACAGACAGGGAAAGAAGGGATGGAAGTGAAAGGCGTTGTTTGGGTGTAGCATGGTTATTGTTTATCCTCTCCGAGCATTCCATCATCCTAATTCCACCATCTCCCACCGAGACAGGTCGGAAACAGGGATGAGGGAAACAGCAGGACCCAGAGCCTGCCACAGGGATGCAAACCTGGCAAGGCAGTGCCCGGAGGTTCCAACAGCACCTCGGGGAAGCCTCCCCTGCAATTCCCAGGCAGGCCCAGGCCAGGCATCCAACAAATGACAGACATTATCGGTGTTAAAAGAGATTCATGAGGTACTAATTAGCACCAGAGCGCTGGGCTAGGCAGGGGTGAGGGAGAAACAACTCAGCCACTCCCTAACCCACACCCTCACGGGGATACTCTCATTTATCACATGGAGAAATCCGATGCCAGGATGCCCAGGAGGGCTCGGGACAGCTCCTCCCTGGCGCAGTGGCATCTCCTCAGCCCGGGTGACAAGAGCCAATTCCTCGTGCCACAGGCAGCACAGCAACTCTGGCGAGCACAGTAATAAAAAAACACCAAAAAAACAATCACAAGGTGGGAATTCAAACAGAACACAAGTCACCTGCTCTCAAAATACCGAGGAAATCTGGCAAGTTTCCTACTTAGCACTTACCACATCAAGGCTGCTCAATGGTGCTAATTAAACAGCTACCTCCCAGACACAGGCAGGAAGATTTACATCCCTAATTTGCATTCCTCAGTTTATTTTTTTTCTTTCCTCCAAGGCACCGTTTGAACGGCCACGGTGTGATTGCTTGGAGGAGTTTAATTTCGCACGAGTGTCACTCCAAGATGAAGGTCTGTCCCGTGGGCAGCTCGGTGCCTGCTCCCCCTGCCCCTGCTCTCCCGCAGTGGGGCTCAGCTGCTCACTGAGATTTTTCTTGCTCTTTTGGGCTTGGCTTCGCCAGCTGAGGAATAAATAACGCCGGGCTCAGCTGCTCTGGGTGATCCAGCTGCTGTCCCCATGCAGGGGCTGGGTGTGGGATCAATCCGGGGATGCTTTTGAGGGTGACTCTCTGAAATACCCAGCAGCAGTGCAGGGTGGTTAGGAAAGGTGTCAGAGGTGTGATCTCTCCACCCAGCTCCCAAATCCAGCCCCGAAACCTGAGGCCAGGGCCGCTCCCATGGGATGGGACAGCACAGAGGTTGGTATATCGCAAATAACTAAAAATACTCTGCCAGCATCCCTCTCCCAGGCAGCCCTGATAAGGCTGTGATAAGCAGCAAGTCACCAGCCTGATAATCAGTGCTTCCAGTGATAAGGCTGGTGGGAAAAGGGATGAGAAAGGGAGCTGGTGATGCCTCTTTGCTGCTTTTGGTCAGCTCTTGTCGTTATAGAGCACGAAATGAACACCACAGAGATAGTTTCAAGCAGGAAAAAGGCAGAGTTTATTTTTTGACTTCAGTATTTATAAATTTCTGACTTTGTCTATGGATTAAAAAATGAAGTTACCTCTTCTCTAACTACACTGTCTCTTCTTTCTCAAAAGAATGCAAAACAAACCAAAAAAAATTAAAAACGATGACTTTGTTTACTTTAAATGCGTGAAAAACTCTATTACAAAAACACAAACAATTCAGAGGGCTGAAAAAATCAGAACAACAATCTCCTGAGCGAGCTGTGAGGAGGTGACATCTGTCATCGTGCTCCTGTCTGTGCTGCCGTGGATCCTCACCTCGTGCCTCTCACTGCAGTTCCAGCGCTGCCCGAACCTGCTGCTGCTAGAGGAGATGGTCAGGGAGGAATCCGAATGAGCAGCTCGGGATGAAAGTTTTCCACAGGGTGCTGACCCATGCTCTGCCATCCCACGCCTGCTGAAAGCCTCCTTATGTGAGTGCAGCCTCAGCCCTCCCAAAAACCCTCCCTGAGCTCCCTGTCCATCACGCCCACCCCCAGAACAGGGTGGAAGGGCAGACCCCGAGGTGTCCGAGGTGGAGAGGAACAAAGTGCTGGGAGGAAGGAAAGGGAGAGGGGAGCTGGTGAGACACTGCTACCGCCAGCCCTCTCCCCTTGAAGGACACAACTCCTGGGAGGGGAGGAGAGGAACTGCTGCCAGGTTTGATTTCACAAATGAACTCCAGAGGTTATTTGCCGGCTTGTGCCACTGCCCAAGCACTCCTGCTGGCTCTCCAGGCTCAGCAGTGGCCAGAACCACGTTGCCCAAACGCCAGCTGCTCGCCCATTTGCTTTGGCTCTCGCAGAGGAAGCGCTGCCCTCCTCCCCTCCCAAAACACCACCGTAAAAACCAGACACGGCAACCTGGCAGTCCATGGGCAGTGTTCCTGACTCGGAGAGATCCCCCAGCCGGCTCTCCCATCTGGTGGCTGTTGTCATGGCGAGCGACAACACAAGAGCTGCTCAGTCCTTGACACACTCCATCCTTGGCCTAATGGCAGCTCCCCAGCAGAACAATCCCAGCAGCAATTACCGAGGTGCTTTTAGAATGGGGAGAGCAGGAAAAACAGATTAAAAAAGCTGCTTGAAACCTTGAGGCTGAGTGCCGAGGGAAGGGGAGCAGCCAGGGAGATGCAGAGACACTTCTCTGTGGGGCCAGGTTAAATGGTCCCCAATTGTCCAAGAGCCTCACGAGGCTGTGGGGATGATTTTTTGACAAAAGAACAATTGGTGCTGCTTTGTGAGCGGTGGAAAACCTTCACAGAGGGGCTGAGGAGCAAACCTGTGCCGCCGCCAGCACGAGGCACCGAGGAAGGGCCAAGACAAAATATGACTTTCGAGTGCAGAATTCAATTAAACTCCAGCCACATGAATCACAATTCCACTGGCTGGGTTATTGTCTTGCCTTGCTGGAGGATTTGGAGAGTATCCACAAAAAAATCCAACCTTTTTACTGTTTCAAGAATAGGGGAAGTTGTTTCTTGAGCAAAAGCTTTATTGTTTCCAGTAGTAAAACACCAGATAAAAGTTGTGAGGGATGGAGACAGGAACAAGAAAATAATAAACACAAATGACCAGAGCAGACTGAGCACATCCACTGAGCCCTCCTTGCCCCACATTGAGCCAGCTCAAATTTAGGATAATATTCCAACAAAAGCTGCAAAACACAACCAAAAAGAATCACCACAAAGGGAAAAGCGGTCTTCAAAATAAAATAGTGCACAGGGCTGCAGATGTTCCTCTATCACAATGTCCAGGACCAGACCTTTCCCTCAATTTTTCCACAGCTGACTGAACAATTCTGGTTCAAACTCAGGTGGAATTACCCCACAGAGTTAAAATACAGAGGCAAGAAGGAAAAGTTTCCAGTCTCGCTGGCACCAGAGCAATGTCAAATTTACCTCTGAGAGCATTTTATGAAACCTGGCCTTGGTTAAACATCAAGCTGATGCCTCAGAGTGGCAGAGCAAGGATTCCCAGGCTCCTGGGCAGAGCTGGCACCCCAGAATGTGGGGAATGCTGTGGGAGGTGAGAGTGGGAACAGGGACACGACTGACCTGCCTGCACTGCCCAGGAGCAGAGCACAGCGAACTCCAGGAGAGTTAGAAATGACACCCTCGATTTTAAAAGCTCTTTCCAGCACAGTGTAGAGCTGGTGATGAGAAAGTAACAGGTTTAAAGAAAATAGAGTCAATGCCTAAAAGTCTTTTTCCTCCTTCTTCTGCCATGGAATTAACTTAGGCTGGCAGGCCAGGCTGTCTGAGGCGCTGCAGGAAGGAGCAAGACAGGCCTCATTTGGACTGTCAAAAGCTTCAAGGCAAAACAGAACTCTTTTTGGTGGCTAAACACTCTGGAAATTGAAGACCCTACAGCTCTCAGAAGAAACAGCTCTGAAACCACACCAGTATTTCAGCAAAAGCTGTCAGCTGGAGTTCCTTTTTCAGATAATAATTTTGGCATTACCCCTTCCAGAGATGCAGCCGGTGGAGCCTTAATGGCCAGCTTAACCACACAGACCATGCCATAAAATACCCCTCAGAGGGGAACAACCTCATCCCTTCCTCTCTCCAGCACTGATGGCGTGGGGCCCACATTCAGTGATTTCCTTCTCTGCCACCTCAGGGCGCCCACGTGGCCCAAAGGTTTTGTTTTCATTTGTAAAAGGGCAGGAAGGGATCACAGAGGAAAGGTTGGAAGCATTTCACCAGCAACCTGCCCCAGGACATTAACTGGGAAAGCAGGGAGGGAATGGTTCTCTGTTGGGCCACGTTCATCTAAAAAGAAAGTCGAGGATTGATTTCCGATCTCCTGCCGGAGTGTTCCAGCACCCAATCTCATTTATCTTCATACTGCAGCCATTTGTAAGAACACACACTACATGCACACAGAGTGCCCAGTGCAAAGGAAAGCAGAACAAAAGAGTAATAACCGAGGGGAAAGGCTGACATTAATGGGCACAAATTGCCTTTAACTCCACAATTTCGGAGGGAACTTTTCGGAATCCTTTGTTTCTTTATAATAGACAGGTCAGCTCCAAAGCATTTAATAAAATCCACAGACTCCTGCCAGCCCAGTGTGGGTTTTGTTCAGGTCTTCAAAGATCTAATTGCCCCAGAGATGTGAGGTAATTTGATTTTTCTCATCTTAGAGGGAAATTTTCTGTCCCGGAGAATAAGCAGGACCAGGGCACAGGGTTTTCAACAGCCTGACTCATGATGACAGCACCACAGCCAGCCAGATGCTCAAGACTTGCAGGAAAAAGGCAAATAAAAGCCCTTGCTCATGCAAGGTGGGCACGTGGGAGGGGAATCTGCAGAGCTTTACAAGCTTTACAAGATTTGAAAGCTTTTATCCAATTTGGGAACTCGCGGGCAGCCAGCTGGGCCGGGGGGTGGGGGTGAGCACACACACATTTCCCCCGACCCCACACCCTCACACAGGCCAGAGCACAGCCAGGAGGAGTGGGAAAAATCACAGCAAAAAATTCCTTGGAGTGTCTTTACCCTGAGCAGAGAGAGAGAGGGGGAGGGAAGGGGAGCACAACTTCTCCAGCTGGTTCCACACCAAACCCACTCCAGCCAGAATGGTGACAAGGAACACAAGGAGTGACCCTTCCCCGGGGGAGCCAAGGGCAAACCACAGCCCCAGTCTCTCTTTTGGGGCTCACAGGGGACAGGCAGGTGCTGTCTCAGCTCCTGTGGATGTCACAAAGTCACCCTTTGGAGCAGTCCCTGTCTGGAGTGAAGTCTAAGGAACAGATCCAGGGAAAAGCAGCTCCACCTTCACCTCCATCAGAGTCGTGTTCTGGTGTGGAGTCGTCGTTTGCCTGCAGAATAAATAAAGACAAATGTTTTCTTTGGAAAGCAGAGGAGGGGAGAGGCTCCACGAAGTTGTTTTACGTTGCTTTTGCGTGCTCAGTGCCGTTTAAAGAGCTTCCTAAAAAATAATAAAGAGAACATCTACGCATCATTAGTCCAGCAGTCAGGGCCCATTAGACTTGATTAAAGAAAGAAAACACAAGGGAGAGAAAAGTGGAAGGAAGGAGAAACAAGGAGCTGTGCTGCTAGAACTGGCCCCTCAGTACCTGCTGCCCAGATCAGCCAGAAAGCCAAACCTCAGCTCTGAGGGGTGACAGAGCAGATCTGCCATGAGACCTCCCTGCTCTCCATGGGCACAGCAGGATGGGCATGGGCACAGGACAGGCCCTGCTCTGCTCCAGAGTTGGGCTCCTGTTGACCAAACGAAGCTGAGCTGATCCCTTCAGCACCCCTGGCAAAACCCAGGCTCTGCTGGGACAGGCTGCTCCTCCTCTTGGAGAAAGGACAGGGGAATCAGCGTTCAATGTGAATTCTTCAAGGCACAAAGAGCCCCAAGGCAAACTCCCCCCACCAGCTGCTGCCTGACACCCCCGTTGAAAGATAACCTCCCGAGCCATAAAACCTCTCCACGTGTTTACAAGGACTCCAAAATCCAGGCTTTTCACTTCCATCTTACTGACTTCCCCTGCTCTTCCCTTCCAGCTTTGTTTGGGGAGATGAGACCAACTCTTGCCCTCGGCGCTTTGTGCGAAATGCTGAACAGAAAGTTGGGAGCGTGAGGAGTAAATGTATTGCAGAGGGCAGAGAATCAGTCTGAGGAGGTGGGGGCAGGAGGCCAGACAGGCTGTTTGATCAAAGACCAAAGCACAGACCTCGGCAGTGTGAAAGAAGGCACAAAAATAGGAGTTCCATCTTCAGCAGCAGACTTGTTTCCTGATATATTGAGTGAAAGAGCCGAGAGAATGAATCTTTGTCATCCCTCTATTTTGAAGGAAGAAGCCTTCAATTTCAAACTCCATAAAGAATTACAGGAATAGTGAAAGTAATTTATTTTTTAGTTACTCGAGCCTTTATTCACTTAACTTCAAGGCGGGCTTGAAAGAGCTGAAAATGTTTTGCTTCTACCACTCGAGGATGAAAATATTTTAATTCCCTCAAACATGGAAGGGGGCACAGGCTTCTCCTGAGGTTCATATTTACAAATGCATTGTATCTGGAATGCAAACCTTGAATCATTTCCTAACGCTGCCACTACCCAAAGCTATGTTTTATTTATAAATACAGCAGGACCACTCGGTGCTCTGCGGGTATGAGGAGGCAGAGACAGCTCAAAGCTCCTCAGCCATGAAGGCACAATTCAATTTTTTCACTTTGGGGAAGACAGACAACTTATCCTCCTTGGCAGCAGGGAAACTCAAATCCCAGCAAGCTCTGAGCAAAGGGGGATAAAAGAGCAGTGCCCAACATTTGATGAGGTGGTCAGGGAAGGGAGCAGAGGCTTGGGTGGGAGAGGATCTTTCCTTCCTTATCTGATCCCTCTGTCCTTCCTAAACTGGGCCCTAAATGCAGGCAGAGGGAGGAAGAGCAAGGATCACCCACCTCTTCCACCCTGCTGCAAAGCCAGCCCTGGAAATCCACACTGGCTCACACAAACAAGGAACAAGTCCGAAAACATTTAAGCATCTTTCTCACCAAGCACAGGAAAACAAAAGTCAACTCCCCAAAGACTGCCGTGAAGAAAGTCATTAAAGAAATTACTACCCCATTTGGAGCCTAATTACTGTTAGGACAAGGTTGGTTTTTTTTTTTTTCCTTCCTACATGGAATGGAGTAGTCAGACCCACTGAAGCAAAATGTTACCTCCCCATCGTCCCTGAGGGAGCAAAGCAGACATCTGAGCAGCAGAATGGAAGGGAAAATAGCAGTTAATGCTTTAACTTCAAAGATGCCCAGAGAATTTCCTGCCACGAAAATAATGCTGAATGGCTCTGCCTGGCTCATGTATTAACAGCTTGAATATTTATGAGCAAAAGTGGATGCCACAGAGAGACACCACCTCATTTCCAAATCCAGTCAGTTCCTGAAAGACAAGGCATAATTCTCCCCAAATTAAGAGAGCTGGCAGCAGCATTCCCTGTCCATCCCCCTCAGCCCCAGACCCTTTTCTCAGCTCTCTCCCAGCACCAAGCAGCTCAAAGGAGGCACCCAGGAGCTGCAGGAGAAGGCTCCAGGCTGGACCTGCTGCAGTCCGGGGGTTTTTCCAGCAGGTCTCACCCCATGACTGCAAACCAGGAGGTTTCTTAGCCCTCACCAGGCAGTGCCACCCCCATCTCAGCTCCCAGCCCTGCTTAACGAGGAGGCTCTGTTTAAGTGCCAGCTGCTGCTGCACCACTCTTTAAGTATTAATGATTTAGACAACACACTGGCGAGCGGGCAGGGATGGCGAGGCTGTGATTTGCACTCCCTCCTTGAGCTTCTCTCTCGTGGCTGCCTCTCAAACCTCCTGCTTCCAGCAGGAATCAGAGCTGCCCCACAGCCCATGCCAAGCTCCCTCAGCATTCCCCACCAGCTGCTCGTGGAACAGCGAGCAGGAGTCTCCCATTTCTGGGAACCCAGAAGATGCTGAGAACCCCCAAATGTTGGCACCCATCAATGCAGAACTTGCTGCTGATCTGACCTGCCTTTTGCTTAATTTGCCCCCTGCAGAAGTCCCAAGCTCAGATTTGTTATCTCCATTAAAATTTCTCCCATGGCTAACGAAAGCTGCTGTAAGATATTGATTATTTCTTTGTTCCGTTCTGTTTAATATTCCCCTTCCTTGAATAAAAATGTCATAATCAACACAAGTGAGGATTTTGCTCTTTTTTTAAAGGCATCTCTCAGCATCAGCTCTGCAGCCAGAACAAGGTGAGTCACCTGCCCTAGCTGGGAGCAAGCAAGAGGAAAAAAGGGAAGACTGTACTCCTTCCATATGTGCAGATTTAATTTTCTTTAGGATAAAACATTCTTCAGGAAAATGAGTGTGTGACCTTCCTCTTGAAAGCTATCACGTCGGAGCAGGCACCTCCAGGAACTGGAGCTTCAGAGGCAGAAGAAACACCAGCCCCTCAGAAAATGATGCTTTTGAAAGGCTCTGAGAGCAGGTGGTANCTTTTAAAAAACCCAAAAAGAGAGGGGAAGAAAAAAAAAAAAAAAAAAAAAAAAAGAAAAAAATAATAAAACTGGCAGCCTCTCAACTCACCACTCTTCTGAAACTTTGGCTCACGGGCTGAGGTTGCCTAAATCCCAACGCAGCTCTGACAATGAGTCATTTTATGACAAACTCCAGGCTTCATTATCTGCCTCAGCAAACCCCAGCCGGAGCACATTGGAAACCTCCAACCTTTCCCTAAGAGCTCCTTGTTTTCCCTTGGCCACCACCCTGCTGCTGGCTTGGCCTTCAGACTGAGAGGGCTCAGGACTGTGAGAGCAGCTGCTTTTGCAGCACCACTCCCCAGTTCCCCTGTTCTGGAGGCAGCCTGGGATTTCGGGATGCTGAAGTGCTCTGGGAAGTTGTGCTTGAGAGCGGAGTTAGAGCAGAGGTGAGAAAAAGAAGTGCAAAGAAAGCCACCGGTGGAACAACACCTGAGGTGATAATATGGAGCAAAAATTGCTCCTGACGTGGTGTTCTGAAGGTGCAGAGCCTTTCAGGGGAAGCACAGAAAACCATTTTTTAACAGCCCTGTTCTGCAGCTGAGGCTCAGGAGTTTAAATGAGGAAAGATCTCTGCCCCTTGCTCTGCTTTGGGGGCAGGGCAGAGCTCGGGGTGGGTCCCATGGGCAGGGAGATGCTGGGAAGAGTTCTGCCAGTCCTGACATCCAGCACCCATAACCTCCACCACTCTTTAAAGAGATCAACAGCAACAGCAGCCTCTGCTTGTTGGCAAAGAGAGGCACCCAAAGGGATCCTGAAGTACTCACTGCTGATTCCCTGCCTCCCTCCCCTGGATTTGGGAAGCCACAGACCCCTGCAGCAGGGCTCTGGTCTGAACAGAGCAGCCCCTTCTGCAGGAAGGGTGGGAGATAAATGACCCCAGGCATAATAAAGATCTTTACAGAAACTCCCCAGGCAGCCAACCTGGCTTAACCTTTTCCTTGGCAGGATCCTCTCTGCATCTCAGGGCCAGCTTTAACTGGGCTCAGGAGATTGCTGCAGTTCTCCTTTCTGAAATACCTGCCCATGCTGCCTGTCATTCCAGCTCTCCCCCATTGACAAGGGGAGATCCCACTGGAAAGCTTTGACCCCTTGTGCCAAGCTTTGCATATGGAGTTTTTTAGCAGGAAATGGGCTTTTTTTTTTTGCTTTCTTTTTTGCCTCTGAGTGCTGTTTGCACTGTCATGGCCAGGCAGCAGCTGCCTCAAAGAGCAGGCAGGGAAGCTACAAAATGCTGAGTAGCAACACATTGTCCAGGAGCGGATCCATCCATCCTTCCATCCATCAGAGGCAGCACCCAAAGGGGTCACACCTGCTATCCCCACCCACTTCAATCCCACAGGACAACCTGCAGCTCTGCTCCACAGGCAGCAGGGCCAGCCCACAACAGGAATCCGCCCTCTCTAATTCCACACACAACGGGAGCTTAAAATAAACCACCCAGACCAGGGCAGACTCTAATCCAGGGGGAGGAAGGACAGAGCAGAAGAATCACTCGTTTGATTTTCACTAAGATGAAAGAAAACTGCAATTCCCTGAAAGCTGAGGAGGGAGGGAAGAGCAGAGAAATAAATTTTTGCTGCCTGTTTCCAGCGGGAAGCACAAGGAACAGGACCACAAACTCCACCTTGCACTGAAGGATGAACCTGCTCCCTCTAATCCAATTTATGCCTCAACATGCCCAGCACCAACCAGGCTCAGGAACAACAGGAGAGGCAGTTCAGAGGGCAGGAATGCTCAGGAGGGAGCAGTGCTGGATGATAACTTGAGGGGTTAGTGACTAAATTAGTGGGAACTGCAGAGAGAACACATTTGCATCTCTTTCAGCTGCTTCAGGTGTGATAGCAGCCTCTGCTTTCCCAGTCACTTAATCGTTCTGAGGTTTTTGAGGGGGAAAAAGTGCCTTTTTTCTGCACTGCAGAGTTCTGGGAAGAGCCATACTCGGCTTTAAGAGCCACCTTCCTTCAGCAAAAATGTTACTCAGTCTCATAAAACTGCTGGACTTCTTTTGCTTCAGGAAAAGCTCAATCTGTTCTGCCAGCTCTGCAGGACAGAGAGGAGCTCCAGAGCCCTGCAGGAGCCCCCAAGCTCTGAGTGCTCCTGGCCGTGGGTGCAGGCAGCTCCCACCCCAGATGATTACTCACGTTGCAGAAAAGGCTCTGCATTAGGGGAAGAAGGTGTGACACCGAGACAGCACAAAGAAGAAGCAGGGAGAAGTGACCCCTGGAGTCACTTTCCCAGAGGCTCGGTGTGCCTCTGGGAAAGCTGTGCTTCCAGGGAATTCAGCCCCAAAAGCAGGGATGTGCCCTGAGATGGGGTGCAGCTTACCAGGGGTGCTGGTGCCGCCATCGCTGTGGCGTCTGTCCGAGGGTTGGTCACTCTGGCCGCTCTCTGTGGGGCTGAGCTCGGCCCCCTGCTCGCTGCCCAGGCTGCTGTGGCTCCCCGACAGCGTGGGGGGCTGGGGGGTCCCCAGGGCTCTGCCCAGGGCCTGGCTGGGTCCCCTCGTGGGCACTGCAGGGAGAGGACAGAGATGCTGCTGAGGGAGCGGGAAGGGGGTGTGGGTGTAGGTGATGAGGGTGTAGGTGATGAGGGTGTAGGTGATGAGGGTGTAGGTGATGAGGGTGTAGGTGATGTGGGCGTAGGTGATGTGGGCGTAGGTGATGTGGGCGTAGGTGATGTGGGTGTAGGTGACGTGGGTGTAGGTGATGAGGGTGTAGGTGATGCCTTAGGTTTTAACTTTTATATTGTTTCCAATCCTGCACTGCCCAGTGTAACTCTGCAGTCCCTGTAGCTCATTAGCTGCTGCTCTCCTGTGCTCGGATAGACATAACAAAGCCTCTCCAGCTTGCTCATCCTAGGCCTAAAATTGCAAACCTTCATCTTGGGGACAGGGGGAAAAGCTTGGGGAAATTACATCATGAGCTAAAGTTTTAATTGGCAAATTTATGCTGATATGCAAATGAACCAAACCTATAAATGTATGAAGAACTCATGACCTGTCATCCATCCTGGGATTCACTGAGGCAGGAGCCTCTGGACCCCAGGGTGTGACCTTTGACATCCTTTCAAATAAATCCTTCCTTTATTCCCTTATCCCTGTCTAGTCTCTGGTTTTAGGTAGCCAGATAAGGCTTCTTCATAGGGCTGGGTCCTAAAGGAGCAGCAACATCCCAGCTCCAGCCAGGAGTCCTCAGGAGCAGGGTCACCCCCAGTTCTTGTGCTCTGCTCCCAAAAATCCACCGGTGATTCCAGTGCTGTAAAGCCAGGAGTGAGGAGCTGGCCGGGGATGTACTGCCAGGACACCCTGGAATGCTGCAGGCCGTGGAATGACCCACCAGCTGCATGGGCCAGGCAGAAATCCCAGTGAGAAGGGCTCAGACCCTCACCTGGCACAGCCACAGCCAGGAGGGGAGGCAAGCAGCTGAGCTAAGAGCCACAAACATTCAAGCACTTCACGCTTCCCACCCTCCAGCCACAAGGAACTGCAGCTCCTCACCCATTCCCGCTTGGAGCTTTCTCCCTCGAGAGCCTTTCGATCCCACGGGGTCAGGCTTGTCCTCCAGGCTGGAGGAGCTGAGCTCCGAGTCGCTCTCGCTGTCACTGGAAACCACTGCAGGGAAGATCAGGGGGAGGAGAGGAGAGAGACAGTTATTCACAATGTTCCTCACACTTCCCAAAGAGGTGCCAGATGGATCCAAACAAAACAGGAACAAACGCTGACTCGCCGATCACGTTCTCCCTCTCCAAAGGAGACCCTACCTGCAGTTCCCCCACAGCTGTTCACTCTCCCTCTCCAACACGATGTGGTTTTACTTTTTTACAGATGATTTATAACTCTGCTGCACACACTCCAGCACCTGCAGGCACCACCATTGCTTCTCTCCTAAAGCTGGCAGGGTCTGTGAGGGATCACAGGGCCCTGGGTAATGTGGGGAGAGGGGTGGTTTCTCTCCAAACTGCATTTCAAGTGTGGCAGGGCCTCCAGGATCTAAGAGGAAAACACCCAGGTAAATCCTGAGCACATCAAACCCTCCCCATCAGCAAACTGCCCAGAACTGCATTACTCCCACCTCCCCAAATCTCCAAAGGCAAGGATCACTCCTTTTCCTCAAGGAGACTGTTCTGCTCTTTCAAAGCTGCTTTTTTATCTCCGTGTTTTCCTTCCCCCTGAATCCTGGCTCTCGTCCTGCTGCTTTCCACTCTCCATAGTTTCCAAAGGAGCTGAAGGAGCCTCGTTTTGCCAGACAGAGCTTCCCAAACTGGCAGGTTCTTTCCACTTTTCCATGCAATTATGCAAACACCTCTCCTGCTTACGCTGGTGTAAAAGATAACTCGGCTGCCAGCTGCTCTGGGTGAAATGAGAAAGGTGTTTTCCCCAATTCCTGGGTTTTTGTGATGGTTTGATCTCAGAAAAGAAATGCTGAGGAGGAAAGTAACAAGAAAAAAAAACTCTGTATTTTGTTTGAGGGATTGCATCTCCAGCACTCCTGTACTTGAGGCAGAGATCTGTGCTACACCAAATATTTCATTAAAAAATAAAAAAAAGAGAGAGAGAAATGAATACCTAAAGTAGAGCTAACATCTCTGAGGATATTAAAGTTGGCTGCCAGTGTTATTGCAAAGTGTTATCGAAGCTGGCTCCTCCTGCACATCCTGCACAGCCTCTCCCTGCTGCCTTTTCCTCCTGGCACCATCCCTGGGAATGGGAGCTCTCACCTGCAGGGAAAAGGGCTGTGGGAGGGAAAAAAGCCCCTTTACAAGCTGGGGGGCTGCAGTGCTGGCTAAGAGACCTCGAAGCAAAGGTTTGTCTAAAAAACATCTTCACTACTACCTCAGAACTCCCTGGGAGAAGTAGGGAGTTCTATATAAACACTGTTAGTAACAATCCATACATTCCAGAGTGGGTTTTTTCCCTATAAAATCCAAATATCAGCTGTAAGAGTTATCCTGACCATCTTACTCCTCAGTTCTCTTAAAAAATGAGCTCCTGATCTGCTTGGCCATCATCTTTTTGGGTTTTTTTGGCCTCCTGGATTCATAAAATCCATTGCTTTAGAACAGCTCCTTCTTCCGTGAATCCTCTGAAAATTCTGGGAGCAAGAATTTATTTGAAGAAGGCCCCAGTGAATCAGTGGAGGTGACTTTAGCTGCCTGTCCTTCTGCCATTCAGCAGCTCAGAGAGAACCAGCACAAGAGGAGGAAAACATTAATGACACGAAGGCAGCCGCACCACAGGAGCAGCCCTGTCTGCTCTCATTTCCTCTGCTGCCAATAAGAGTGCATTTCACTCACTGCACCAGCGTCTCCCTTTCAGGTAATCCTTCATCCAAAGCTCCCAGACCTTCTGCTGGGCACCTTCCAGAGCCCAGAAATATTAAATCTGGTGTTCCAGCAGCTGCAGATATATCAATAAGAGTCGTTGGACAGCTGTTCTTTTAGAGAACTGAACAGATTTATCCCTCCCTATCTCCAGCTGACTGAATAAAAAGCTCGCAAAATAAAACATGCCAAGATAAAACTTGCTAGAAAAAGCACTATTCCCACAGGGAATGGGTCACCCACTGAGGGCCTGGAGCCCTGCAGCTGCTGGCAGAGCCCGGGGTCCCTCCACACATGCTTCAATCCCCAAGGCAGAGGCATCAGAGAGCCACAGGGAATGGTGGAGGATGAGCGCTGGCTGCACCCATCCCCAGAGGCAAATCAGGACGTGGGGAGGCCGTGCTGAGGCCAAGGGGAAGGAGCACTTGGCTGGGGCTGGGATGTGTTGTTCAATGCGTGCTTTTGGCACGGAGAGAGCCGGCCGAGCTGCCCGTGCTGCCGGCGCAGGGCAGGGCTCAGCCCGGCACACGCAGCGCTCGGCGTTCCCTGCAGCCCTCAGAAATCCGGGAAAAGCACCTGGGAATCACAGCCACACAACGCCAGGATGAGGATGAGCGCGGTCCCTGAGCAGGGCTGCCCTGCAGCACCCAAATTTTGGGCAAGCACAGGGAGAAGGGAGGGTGACAGCTCCCGGTCACTGCTGGTGGGAAAGTGAGAGATGATGGGAATTGTTACAGCCCAGGGTCCCACCGAGAGCAGCTCCTGTGCCAGATCACATCCAGCGTTGCTCCAAGAAGGAAAAGGTGGCTAGACCCAACCCTCCTCCCTTTCAGGAGCAGCACAAGTTGCAGCTCTGTCACTGCAAAGTTGGCAAGTTGGACGTTTCCCTTGGTGGCCTGCAGAGCGCTTGACACACCCCAGCACATCCCTGTCTGCTCCATCCCTCAGGGATTTGGCCTCCAGCTCACAGGCACGGGGCAAACCCACAGCATCCTCCTGCCCAGCTGCTGCTCCGGTGCCTCTGGCACATCCCAG
The DNA here is from genome assembly GCA_013400515.1 of Erpornis zantholeuca. Taxonomy (NCBI): domain Eukaryota; kingdom Metazoa; phylum Chordata; class Aves; order Passeriformes; family Timaliidae; genus Erpornis; species Erpornis zantholeuca. The sequence continues at coordinate 802,132 of VZTN01010882.1, read as the reverse complement.
TGCTTGGCAACACGGCTGGAACAGGAAAATCCCCCGGAGACCGAGCGGAGCAGCAGGCAGCCCTCCTGCCAAACAGTGCAACAGCTCAGGGATCACACTGCTGCTTTCCACCCAGCTGCTTTCCATGTTTTTGCTGCAGGACTCAGAGCCTGGAAGAAGGAAAGCCCTGCTGCTCTTACTCCCACCCCCTGACCCGGAGCAGAATCCCACCCACATTCCAGCACGTGGAGCCGAGCTGCTGCCCAGCACAAGAAATATTGCTGCTATTCTCCTCCTGACAATACATTTGTGCCTTAACTAATAGCAGGGTTCCCATGGCAACTCCTTGTTTATAACAGAAAAACCAAAGGCACCAGCAAATCCCAGTGTCAGCGAGCACGGGAGGAACACCGGGTGTGCGAAAATAAAACTTCTGCCTGGTGGGGTTGGCTTTTCTTCCTTGAGGCACATTCCTGCCCTCCCTCAGTCCTGCTGCCTTCCCACCCTCCTGCAGTGGAGGAGGTTCTGGCACTGATTTCTCGCTTTTGAGGGGGGAAAAGGTACATTTGAAGTTTGTCCCATGGCTGCTGAAAGGCAGCTCCTGGCGTGGAGGATGTCCAGGGCTCGCGGCAGGACTGTGCTGGCCCTGCCTGACTGAGCTCAGAGATGGCTCCTTCAGCACATCAGGGAGGAGCAGAGGGGTTGGACAGGGCTGGCCAAGATCATGGAAACCCCCACGGAGAGCAGCCTGTGGGAGCCAGGCTGTGTTAAATGCCAGAGCTCATTCCCGGGAACATCCTGCCCAACAAGCACCGGGGCTTCGCTCGGGGCTGAAGGGACGTGTCTGGGTGAGGCCCTGCAAGGTGTGAGATGACAAATGCTATCAAGCCAGGCACGGGGAACCAGGCTGCCTTGGGAAGCTCAGCCCGGCTCCCATTGCAGATCCACCACAGCAATATCATGGACACACATCTCCAGGGGGGAAGGAGGCTGCCCTGCACACGGCCGAGCTTTGGGATGACAAACAGCAGGAGTCCCGGAGCTGGCAGCTACAAAAGAGGTGAAAGAGGGGGGAGATGCACAAGCTGCCAGCTCCAGAGATGAATTCCAGCCCGCTGTGCCCACTGAATTCTGTCCAGAGGACAGGCGGCCTCACAGAGAAGGGCAACAGGGAAAGAAAGCACCAGAAAATAAAGCCATAAATTAATATTACCCGACCCATAAAACAGCAGCCAGACAGACATCAGAGGGCAGGGAGAAAGGCAGCTCACCACCCACATCAAAGCTTACCAAAGGTCACTTTGCTGTCCTCCCCCTGCTCCTTTGCTGCTCCTGCCTGTATTTATGGGGAAGCCTTCTCCAAAAACAAAAACTCATCTGAAAAGCTGAACTAAGCAGCAGGCCAGGTCTGGGCTCAACAGCTTCAACTCAATGTTTTCCCTATCACGTGAATATAAAACAACCTCATCAATCAGTCCCTCTGCTAAGACAGCTCCTTCCAAGCATCTCCTGGAGGGAAACACAACCATCTATAGCTGATCTAATTTGTCTTTAATTACAAAAGTTACAGTAGGGCTGGGAGTGCTTTCTTAGCTGGGAAGGTTTGTAAACCCAAGTCTCCTGAGGCTTCTTTATTAAAAGGTTATTTCCCCCTGGACTTCTGGTAAGTGGAAGAGTGCACAGAGCTGGTTCACTCCAGAGGTCTTCTCCAACTGAGGGGATCTAACAGCAAAAGACAGAAGGGGAGAGAGGCCACACAGTTCTGCTAATCCACACAGAGCAAAAGGAAGAGATATCAAAGCAGACTGGCAGCAGCTCTGATTCCGCAGCACTCACAGGCTGGCAGAGCAATTTCTAGCTCAGCTCTTGAGGAATCTGCCCAGCAGAGCAGCAGAGGCAAGGAGCAAGCAGTGAGGGAGGGAATGAAACCAGGCTTGGGTCAGCCCTCGCTGCAGAGTGATGTCCACCAGCAGCACCATCCCCTGGAGTTCAGCAGGAGCAGCTCTTCAGGCTGTGACTGCAGGCTCATCCCAGAAAAACAGTGGGGGCTACAAGGAATGGAGGGGAGCAGGGGTGGACTAAAGGAGAACTGGCACAAGTCAGGGCCCACCCACATGTGCTTAAATATCAGCGAATCCTCAAAAACCACACCACAGCATAAAACTCCGACAGCCACGTGAGAAACGTGCCACACCTTGTGGGGATAACACCTCTAACAGAGAACTTCCCTGATTATTGGGATCCTGCCAGCAGCAGGAGAAGCCAGGTCCTTCTCCCACCTGCTTCCTGGGTGGGACAACCAACCTTTTCCCCTGGCCCAGGTGAAGGAGAGGCTGCTCCCGACGCTCTCGGGCTCTGGCACGGCCGCCTCGCCCTGCCAGGGCTGTGCCTGCAGCGCCAGGGGTTTGCTGCTGCTGCTGCTCTTTGAGGGTGTGATGTATTTGGGCAGCCCTTTGTAGAACCACGCTCCAGACCTCTTCCAGACCTGCCAGAGACACAGATGTGACACCTTAAGCTGGGTTTTTACAGCAAGAGGGCACAGCCGCCCCAAAATGAGCTCCCAACCTCTCCCTCCCATCCCAAATTCTTCCCCCAATCCTTGTCAGCCCAGATTCATATCCCTCCTCCTCCCACAACTACAAAACCCCAGCAGAGGGTGATGGCAGAAGTGCTGCCTCGTGCTGTACCAACAGCACGGCCTCGGTGTTCATCTCACAGAGCAATTCAGGCCAAGCCAGATCATCTAACGAGCTTGAAAACCCCAGAACAAGGAGGACGACACTCAAATAACCCAGACCTGCAGCAGGAAATGGACCTCGAGCACTAAACTGTAATATCTCCTGCAAGAACAGCCTCTCCTCTCCAATTTAGCCTTAATGCAGCTTATGATGAAGGCACTCTATTAAGTATATTTAATATAAAGCCTGCTGTAAGCCAGGGGAAGGGAGAAGGGTGGCAGCTCAGACAAGGAGAAATGGCCTCTTACAAACCTAATTCTTGTGTGCCTTCCAGCAGCCTGATAATGAGCTAATGACACGACCAGGGCAAAAAATAAGTTAACTTAGTAAAAATATCATTTTTCTATTTCTTGCACTTCTGTTCAGAGCGAAGGAGACCATCAGTGTTTCCACTCTAAGTTCCCAAAGCGCTTTACCCACAGTTTCATCATGATGGCAGTGGGTGCAAATGCAGATATCCCTAATTGCAGCAATACAATTGCAATTTAGAGCTTAATCAAAGCAGAAGGCAGGGACAACCCCTGGCATTCAGGAGCTGTTCTCGTGCAGGCACCAAAAGCAGGACAGCAGCAGCACCATGATTGCCTGGTTCCCAGTCCAGAGCCACCAACAGAGAGAGCTCAAATCTCTGTGTTTGGGGTCTTGAAAGCCAAGTGCAGGCGATCTGAACCCAGAGGGGGGACCTGGTACTATGGTTTTTAAAAGAAGATCGTGCAGCAGAAGAAAGCAAAGCTCTCTGTGACGCAGCACACGTGCAAGGAGAGGCTCGTGCATCACGGCAGGAGCTGCAAAGCAGGAGGTGAGAGCATCCCTGCAGCTACACCAACGTTTCCCTGCTGGGTACCCAGCCAGCAGGACGGCGAGTCTGCCATCCAGGCGAAAAGCTGGGAAGCCAATTTCCCCAAGACTGCAAGTTCTTGTTCTCCAGAGAGGCTTTGGCAGGCAGGACGCCTCGCCAGCTCCTTCTCCACTGTGCCAACAGCCAAAGTGACCCAGCCAGGCAGGCACAGGCTGACACAGCTCCTCCTGTCCCTCCTGCTGGCACGTGGCGACTGCAGAGCAGTTGGTACAGTGCGTGCAGCAGCACGGGGACCCTGCAGGAACAGGCCCTGCTTTCCCAGAATCAGGAAATGCAACAGATTTTTGAAGCGTGGGACAGACATCTCTGCACAGAGCACGGCCCAGGGAGGAGCTGCAGGCTGGGCAAGCTCAGGGCTCCCTGGGGAAGGCTGGAGGTTTTGGGAGCAGCCACAGGGCACGGCAGGAGAACAGGGACAGCGTTGGCACCTGGAGGAGATTGTCCATCCCTGACACACACACTGGGAACCAGGTGCACACATGCTTTCCCTGGATAGGGGAGGAAACAGCCCTCTGGTGCACTCACTCTCTGAACAGACCTCGCAACATCTGTAATTTAATTTGGAGCACTGGAGAGACCTATTATCTTCAGGCGAGCTCCAATTTAGGCACACCATAAAACCAATCAGACACAGCACGGATGGCTGGAACAAAGGCTGGTCACCCCCAGGTTCCTCACTACCCCAAAGCAAGTCGTTACAGAAAGAGTTAATGACATAATACACCCAGCTCTGATGTGGTAACACTACTATAAAATTGATTCTCTGCATACATATTCCCTTTAAATTGGTGCTTCTAATAGAGTTTGGTCCTATTACGGCAGCAGCGAAATTGTTTTGAAATCGGCTCTAAAACAGCTGCAGCGAGATGCTCTCCCCTCTATGGATTCAGTCCCTCTGCCCCTCCAGGTTTGCAGCATAGCCCATCCCAAAGGACCATGGATCACGTCCTGCTCTGCACAGGGGCACGGGGGGCAGTTTGAGCATCCTTGGAATCAAAACAGGTCACTGTTGCTGACTGCTATTGATGGCATTTGATTGATGGCCAGAGTGGCCTGACAGCAAAGTTCTTGATTGATTTTAGATTAATAAATCTGTAACAGAGCCTCGAGAATAAAACTCCTGTTCGTGAGCAGGAGTTTACCCTCGCCAAGGAGGGGAGGATGTTGCTCCCACCAGTTCTGTGAAATTTGCTCCCCAAATCAGTCTGAGTTTGGGTGCAGCTGGAATTTCACCAGGCAGAGGGACAGCCATGGCCATGACAGATAAATGCCTTTTATAACCCCTGATAATATTGCCATTAAAGTTGCATCGAGGCATCATTGCAGCTCCAGAGTGACACACGCAGAAGCAGATGGGGATTTTATCAAGCATTTTCAAGTGCAGCCTGGAAATGGGACCTAACAGAGAATCACTGGGCCCTGGTGAAACCCATGTTGCTGCTCAAACTTCCCTGAGCATACAAGTGCTAAAACAAGCTCCCAGACAGGGAAAACATCAGGGCTTGCTGATAAAGAGGTGGACCACAGCTGAGGGAATCGTAACAAACACTCGCAGCCTCCGCAGACTTCTCCTCACCAAGCCACATCCCCTAAACAGAGATGCTTAGAAAGGATCTTTGCTGCAAAGCCACATTTTGCTCTACCACCTCCTGCTTGTGCCCTGCAGGATCTGTTCCCACCCTGCAGCCCTTCCCTTCACAGCAGCCCGAGCTTGGGCAAGAGGCAAACCACCACGGTTCAGCTTCCCATGCTGACAGCAGCAGCACCGAAAGGTGAGGAAGCAGCTTCCCGTGGGCTAGAGCGAAGAAAAAAGCACCTGCAGATGCAGCCACCCCGGGAGGACCTTGCTGGCATCCCCTGCCTGTGGCACATTCCCACACAGCCACTTTGTCCCAGCTCTCCTGCACGGCCCTGGCACGCTGCAAACACCGCCGGCAGCAGAGAGAGAGAGAGAGAGGGAGAGAGAGCGGGCGCTCTTCAGCCTCGTTATTTGCATTCATCTGCTTTTCCATAACACAGAGATTTCCAATTACATTATTTACAGCAATCTGTTGTCGACTCCCACATTCGGCACTTGAGGATGAAGGAAATTAAAAGGCACTGAAATTACCATTCGGGGCTTTGTTTCCGGAATAGCAAAATCCATCGCCCCCCCTGACCCCGACGTTTCTCGAGCTGCAGTGGCTGCCAGCCTTCAGCCATTTATCATCCCCCTTTCAATCAGGCCTCTTTTTTTTTCCCCCCCCCGTGGCTCTATTCTAAAGGACACTATTTTGAGTCTAACTGCTCGCTGCCACCCCCAAAATAATAACGGCAGAGGCTATTGATGAGCTCTTTCAATTGCAAACAGGTGCACATCGCTCCGATTCGATCCAGAGTCACCCGAAATAAACACCCCTCTCCACCCTCGGGGTGTTTTGCCAGGAAATCGTCATGCCAGGCAGGAATAACCCCGAGCTATGCTGCTTTACAACGTTCCGAGTGGCAGGAGTGGGTATGTGGAAAGGGAAGCCCCGGGGGCAAAAAGGGGAGGAGACGATTCCGTTCCTCCAGCGCAAAAAAATCTTCTTTCCCTGCGTGGTTTGTTGGGATAAACTGAGAAATGCAGCCAGCCATGAAAAAGCCGTGTAGGGAAGGAGAAGGAATTAAAAGGAAAGTGAAGCAGAGGGGGCAAATTAAAACTTTTAACAGGTCCCTGGTAGCTGACACTCTCTTTCATATTCGAGCGATTTAAAAAAAAATAAAAGCTCTCTCCCCCCACCCCACCGAAAGTGCTTTCATTATCCCCATAGTTCTGGATGTGTCAATTCAAATGTAAATGTGCACGAATGCTTCCAAGAGGATTTTAATTACAATGATAGCATCACTAATTATGGATATATATAAAAAATATATATATAATGGGGTAATTCAAGAAGGTGCTCTGCAGAACCTGTTGGGGATCAGTCAAAATAAGGCTGTGCAGAGAGTCAAAGGGCTGGGTGGGGATTCGACAAAACCCAGCAGGTCCCTTTCCCCCTCCAGGCCAGGGGGTGAGAGGCAGATTTCGGCCACGCACAGCTAATTCAGCATGGGCACTGCTGCCCGAGCTGTTATCGTGCTCTGCCAGAGGCCTGGCAGCAGGGAATCATTCCAGCTGTGTATTTACCCACCACCACTCCTGCCAGGCTCTGACAGCTGCTGCAAGGAGCCCTGTGCACTGCAGGAGCTGCTCCCTTCCTGCCCTGGGATCTCATTCCCGGGGGAGTTTCGCTGCAAGCCCAGGGCCAGCGCTGGATGCAGGCAGGGATGAGCATCCCTGGCCACCACGGGATCCATGCAGGAGCAGGACAGACCCAGGCAGGATCAGCCCTGCACACTCTGCCTCCAGAAAGGCAAAGCGAGATCAAAGCTGAGAAAGGCAGCGTGGCACGAGGAGGAGGAGGAGGGAAGGAGGAAGGGAGATTCCTGCCCTCAAAAGCGAAGGTGAGCATGGCTGAATTCGCTTCCACCCTTGCTTGCAGGAGCACTAAACCACAATCCACATCGTCCTCAATTCATCCAAAGAAAAACCTCACAGGATCCTGGAAGAACAAAGGAGGGTTTTCCATTGGAAAACAGCTGGGATAAGTGGCTCCAGCTTGAAGCAGACGAGCTCTATTTTATTCACTTGGTGTGGGGGGGCCTGTGGGTCCTTGGGGATGTTCCCTTTGCCAGCAGGAACACCCAGACTCTGCCAGAACACAGAGTTTTCCTCCCAGCTCCTCCTGGCCCCTGGAGCACCCTGGCCCATCCCGAGCAGGCTGCTCCGTTTGGGATGGCTGGGATGCAGTCAGAATCCCGGGAAACGGCAGGCAGAGCCCATTCATCGCCTCCACTCTCCAGAAATAAGACAGTGCCAGAGCAACTCGTTCCTCATCGCTATGCAGCACAGCCTTCCCAGAGGAGGTTTTCAAGGAAACAGAAAGCGGCAGAGAACGCTTCCGAGCGGCTGGGGCCGGGATTCCCAGAGGGATCTGTGGGCACCAAGCACTCGACTCCGACTGGAGAACTGCTGTGAACGACAGCTTGTTGCTTTGGTGTTCATTTTGACCCAGCAGTGGTGATTATTTTATCACAGCCGAGGCCAGCACCGATGCTGTCCACGCAGCAAAAGGGGGTGAGAGGTACCAGGTGCCGCTAAACCCACGCTGGCTTAAATCCAGCCTGCAGGGATAAAACTCATGGAAAATGAAGGGATGGATGCTTCAGCACGTGTGGACAACACCACACACTGCAGCTGTTAGCTGGGGCGTGGGAATGTCCAGCCCCACCATCCCGAGGTCCTGGTGGGCCACAGGCCTCCCGTGCTCCCTCAGTGCGTGGCTGAAGGGCACAATCACAGCCCAAAGCTCTCCTCCCAGCCAGATGATGCTGATTAGCCCTGGCCGACATCATTTATTCCACTCGAGGTTTCCAAATGACCTCCCTTCCCCACTTGAGAGCCCAGCAGCCTCTCACAGGCCGAGTCAAGAGCTTCACAAGCATCCAGCCCGAACAGCCTGAGCGGTGGCTCGGAAAATCAAACAGCGATCAAAGCTCTGCTGGGGAGGGAATTGCCTCACCTGGAAGCACCACATCCCACCCCACTGCCTGGGGAGGGGGCCCTGGACCAGCATCAAACCCTCCCCCACTGCAGCTGGCTGAGTTTAGGGCTCTGAGCAGCAAGGAGGTGCTGCCAGAGCTCCTAGGCCTGGGACCAGCCTTCTTTAAGTACAAATTTCCTTGGATAAAGTCACTTTGAGAAGGGCATGGAGGAAGGGTGATACTGATTTGTTGCTCCACCAGTGCTGCAGTGCATTCCTGCAGCTCCCTGCCTGGATTCCTGCTCCTCACACACTTAGGGAAGACCAAAGCCACTCATCAAAGCCACTTTCCAGTCATTTATTCTGATTTGCCTCAACTTCCTTGCCCTGGCTGATGTGCCCCAAGGCTTCTGCCAATTCTCAATTCCCAAATCCCTCAAAATAAAGGCAGGGCACGTGGGAAGACAGAAGGGATGTATGACTTGATGTCTGTGTGCCCACACTGTGACCTTTCCAACCTTCTCCTGTTCAGGGCACCAGCATAAACAAGAAAGGAGACAGACTTGAACCCACCTTAAAGGGAATTGAAAAATAAAGCAGAAGCTAAGGCTGGAGAGGCAAGTTGAGGCTATAATTTAGTCTGAGAAGGGAAGGTCCATCCATTTTCATCAGGGATGCACTTTGGCTGTATCTCAGGACTCACAGAGTGAGTGCTGAAGGTTATCATACCCTCACACCCTGGCCACACATAACAAGTGCTGGACATGTTAGTATACTCTGTCCAGTGACCAGGTTACTTATTACTTTTTAAGAAATAGGAAAAAAAACCCCACAGTGGTACAGAGAGATTAAAAAAAAAAAAAAATCCAGAATAAAAGAAATAAAGTAAATTTTAGTCCCTGCATTTCCCTGCAGAGCACAGAGAATACCTGCCCCTGCCTTGCTCTCTGTTTTGGGATCTCTATCTGGAATTCAAAACATCTGGATGATTCAGTGTATCAAATCATTACCAAAATCCAGGGAGCTGGAATGCTCTCTTCCTGTCCTACCCACACTGCTGCTGATAATTCAAAGACCAGCAGCATCCATGTATCCCTCATCTTACCTGAACGTGGACTTTGCAGGTGCTCCCACACACACACACAAACAAAAATAAATAAAAATCCCACCCATGTAAAACATAAGCAATGCAAAGTTTCCACAACTAACATAAAAAAACATTTCAGCATCTCCAGTGCCCAAATGCTCTCACTACACTTCAAACTTTGATTTAGCAGAGCACCCAGGTTACACTGGTCAAAAACAGCTGGGCTGGATTGATGCTCAAGGACCACAAGCCAAAGCCCAAAATAAATTGATGAGAACAAGTGAAAATCCATCTGTAATCACAGAAAAAATCCACAGACCTCCCTTCAGCACAGAGCCCTGATGTTGGTGGATGCTGGCTGGCAGACAAGAATTGAGGCAGCCCATTACTTTTTTTTTTTGCAGTGTAAAGCTGAGGATGAAGGATATAAAAATTTAGAGACCTGCATTAGAAGTCTCTCACGCTGGCAAGTTATGGGATTTTGCAGGCAGGGAGGAAAACAGGTTTAAAGGCTGCAATCCCAGTTATTTTTAGTGGGACAAATATTGCAGTTATGCTCTACATCTCTCAAGCTGTATTTAAAAAAAAAAAAACAAAAAAAACCCAAAAAACAACAGTTAGCCAAGTTTATTTGCCACAGAGTGAGGAGAGAAAGGGTGTGAGGGAACAGTCCCTTTATGGCCAGAGCTAGAAAAATCCCACAAAGCCAGGCTCCAGGTGTAGTTTTTCCCCTTAACCCCCTCATAAAACAAAGTTGTCACCACTGTGTGTGTTTGAGCCTGCCTGGCCTCCAGCCATGCCTCCCAAATGCCATTTTCTGCCTTCCAAGGCACAGGGAAGAGTCCACACATGCTCTGCACAGATTTGGGGTGGGCAGGTGGACGCTGCTGAGCCCCATCTCCCCACAGCTCTTTTACCTCTCTCTGCTCACTGCAGATCTTGCACAACCACAGAGGGCGTTTCTGGGCTCCAACAGTTTCTATCCCACACTTGGTGCAAACTTTCTGAAAGAAGGAGAGAGAGATAAAAAAAAAAAAAGAAGAAAGAAGAAAAGTGGTGTTAGCAGCTCCCCACAGCCCTCAGGGTGGGGAAGGTTGAGAAGCAACAGCTGTTCTTTCTTTCCTTAAAACCCTAAACCATGGCACGATTTTCCTGTTTATCTTGGTGAATCACTGACTGCAGGAAGATCCTTCAGGTCTGCATGACATGAGAAAGGCAAATCCACAGCACAGTCCTTGACTCCAGGGTGAGGAGAGAGCTGAGAAGAAGAACAAATCAAACCCCATCATGCACAGGTGTATTTCCAGAGCAGCTTTTTTATTCCTCTAATTCCTATCCCCCAATCTCTGTGGTGTGGAAAGCAGCTGTGACCAGGCACAAGAGCAAGACTGGAAATGTTCTCCTCCCTCTCCTCACACCCGTGGTTTTAAACCCCTTTAAACTTCTTCCCCTCCAGCTCAGCACACTCTCCTGTATCTGTGGATCTTTAGGAAGTGGCCACGGCCATGGTTCCACACATTTCCTGAATGTCCGATGGTGCTGCACAGCCTTTTTTGCTACAGGAGGGAACTTTCAGGTCTCTGCTGGCATTCCAAGCCATTTACAACCTGAATCACCCAGCATTGCATAACGAAGCCGATGCCGATCAGCCCCGGAGTGCAGCTTGAATGAGAAATTGGATGGAAGCTTTGATCCTCGCAGAGGAAAAGCCACTCACAAGAGGAGAGGGAAAACATGAGGTAAGGTTTTACATGTCCCCCACACCAGGCTGCTCCCGTGTCCGGGGATGAAAGTCTCCTCTTCTCCATCCCACTACCCCTGCCCCCATCCTCCCAGAGGAATAATGAACAACCTGTTGGGTCTGGCGCATCAACCCTCACCGTGGTTCTCCCCAAGCCAAGGGGGATTCGCAGATTCAATTACAGACACCACCTAAACGACCCCAAACTCTCCCTCCCCCAACCCAAAACCTGCGGGAGCAGCTCAGCCTGTAACCCCCTCCTTCATCCCGATCCCCGCACGGATAGCACATTCAAACACTCCCTCTAGTGGAAGTTCCCAACCGATTTCACTCCCAACCATGAATCCTGAAAAATCCCAAGGCTAAAAACGGTGTTTCCCTCCTCCCCTCCTCTGCGGAGCAGCCGGGAAATTGAGCATCGCTCACAACCCCTCGGAAGAAGACATAAAAAAAAAAAATCAAGGGCATTAAACGCAGCCCAATTTCTCATTAAACACAAGACAAAGCACTTCCTTCTCCCACTCATCCTTCACCTTTTCCACATGACATCAATCCCCTCTGCGTGGTAAATGCCATGCTGGGCTTTGTCTCGCTGCTGCTGTTGTTAACACATCTGCCTCTGCAGGCACCTTTTTCTTGCCACGGTGCCTTTATTTCCCAGATAATAAAAACTAATATTAAAAGCATTCTTTACAAAGCAGGAAGTGGTGCTCAGAAGATCCATCAGATCTTCTGCTCGGCAGAAAAGGACTTGCTGAAGGTAAATTCTTTGCTGTGTTTCAGGTGCATCGTTACAAATTCCTGTTATTGAATTAAATGGGCTGCAATGACACGGTAACGGAGCAGGGCCTGCGAGAAAAATATGAACTTTAAAAATCCATAATTCCCTGACAAATTGCTTACTGCACACGGTGCTGCATGAGTGATGGATCTCCCCAGACAAGAGGGAACAAGCAGTTCACTCCGTGCTCTGCTGAAGGGTTGGCTGTTCCCCGAGTTCACAACATTAAAAAGCAGAAGGGGAGAAGCTCAGGGCACTCAGGCAGCATTGCCTTGAGCTGACAAGTGCAGCCAGTCCGAAAGCAGCTGCAAAATGCACCCTGGAAAAGCAGGATCTCACTTAAATCAACCTGGATGTGAATGCTGCTGAACTGCCCAACAAAAAGGCTCCAGACAAAAAAGGGAATCAACATTAAAAAAAAAAAACAAACCAAACCCTCAGCTTTTCTCTGGGGTTTTCTGATCACAGCTTTTCTCTGGGGTTTTCTGAACCCAGAGCCTCAGGCCACCAGCTGAGGGTCACTCCTGCAAATGGACAGGGCTGGGAAGTGTCCGAAGCAGCCTCTGCCTCCTCAATAGTGCACAGGGTTCACAGGAAGCTGGATAAAAAGCCCCGTGGCAATGTGACTTAGCTGGCTCCCGACAAGGTGAGAGCAGAACTGCCACAGGAAGAAGGCAGGGATAGAGCACATCCTGTTATTCCACATGCCTGAAACACAGGAAAGAGCCAAGAGCCTCCTGCCTGCCCCCAGCCCTTCACTCTCCACAGCGCAGAGACCAGGCTGCTCTCAGAGCTGCTCCCGTTCCAACCAGACCTTCCACTCCCCACTGCTGCTTCCTTCCACACCCCCTCCCTAAAAGCTGCTTTCCCCGTGGTTTAGGACCCGGGAGGACTCCAAGATTTGCATTTCCTTTCCCAGACACTGCCTCAGGAGGAATCTCCTGCATAATCCCTGCGCAGGGGCTCTGGAGGAGGAAGCAGCAGAGCTCACAGCAGCCTGCTCTGCACGAGAACTGTGTCCCAACAAAAGCCACGGAGGGTTGTCCCCCACATGGGCACAACCAGCCCGTGGCAAAGCAGCAGGTTGTGCTCAGTCAGAAACACTCCAGCACCCAGCAGGTGCCCTCACCTCGCCGCAGGCAGCACGCTGAGAATGAAGGAACTCCCAGAGGTGAGTCCCCAGGGGAAGACAGGCTTCAAGGGCAGGGAAACCAGCCTCCCCACAGAGGCAGGATGAGGTGGTTGCCTTGGAGATCATCATCTCCACAGCGATACAGATTAACCCCTTGGCTGTGGAGCCGAGAGTGGCAGGAATCATCCCTGGGGTGCTGGCAGAGCAGGGCTCTCCCCGTCACAACACGGGACAGGGATGTGCCTCACAACCCTGAGGCACAGGGATGGAAAATTGACGCTGCTTTGGGGCTTGAGGATGGATTTGAGCCCTCTTAGAGGGTCTCAGGGCAGACCTTGCAGTGAGCAGCAGCAAAGCTGTGCTCTGTGGTGAGTTGCCTATGATGGCTGCACATTTCTGCCCCTTGTCCCACTCTGCAAACCCCAGCTGGGAGATGCAGAGGGGGCTGGCACATCCCATCCCAGCACTGAGTGCAGCTCAGCCACTTCAGGATCCTGAGGAATCTCTTGTTATCCCCAGGCTGCAAGAGAAAACTCGATGGTCTGACAGCACTGATGAGAATAAAATAAGTTCATGCTGCAGAGCTCTCCAGCTGCTGAGGAGCCTGGTGTTGTTTCCTAGAGAGTTCTGCTGCCAGGAGCAGGCACGTGTGACCAAACCCACCTTTTTGCAGTCCTGGCAGAAGACAGAGGAGCTGCCCAGCAGCCCCAGCATCTCCCCACAGAGCAGGCACTGCGAGAGGCCGTTCCCCATCGCGTTTTTCCTCATGTTCTCCAGCCTCTCCACCAGGCGCCTGCGAGCAAGAGGCAGAGCAGAGGTCACGGCACTGCGGGAAAAGCTTTAAGTGCTCAGACCAGGGCAAGTCAAAAAGCACTGGGAAAGGACAAAGGAGTTAAACCTGCCAAGCCCTATCCATTTCCCCATCTCCCTGAAAGCAGCACGGCAGGCACTGCCTCGCCCACGTCCTGTTGGAAGCAGGAAGGCCAGACTGAACACCAAGGACCAAAATGAGCCAGACCAAAGCCATCAGGCCAAAATGAGCCTGGCTATGGCACAGGAGTGCTCCCTGCTCTGTTCCACAGCCCATTTGGAGGACAGGAAGCACATATGCATGCACAATGTCTGCAACAGCAGGGCTGGGAGAGTGGAGGGAGGCAGGAGAAGCAATTAGGATGCAGGGTGTGGAGAGCATGCAGAGCAAGGTTGCTCTGCCATGAGATCACTGCTTGGCAACCTTCAGGCCTCCATCTGTAGAGGGGGACAGCAGCAGCCAGGCCATTTATCAGCAGCAGCAGCACCAGGAGGAAGCAATCCCGCTGCCCATGAATCCCATTCTCATTAGTGCTAATGTCCCATCCACCAGGGCCCTACTGAGAGCAAGGCAAGGGCTGCTTGAAGGAGGCACTGCCCGTGGTGGGGAGGTCAGGCTGCACAGCCAGACCCAGCCATCATTAGTGGATTTATGATCCTCGACTCGGACTCCGGCACAAAAGAAGTGCTGGGAGTTAACAAAGGCAATTCAGAGAATGTTTCACCCTGGGAGCTGCAAGGGTAGCACTCACTGCAGCTCCAGCAGCAACCCCACAGGAACAGCCAGGCCCTCAGGGTCACTGGCTGCTGCTGGGGTGCCCCATTTGTCACAAAAACATCGCTGTCACTTCTCGTTAGCCCTCACTAACGAGCGCTGCACGGGGAAGCAGAGAAGCAGGAAGCTGGGCCTGCTGAACACAGGCTGGGAGTCCCTGGGGTTTCCTGTCTCATGGACACAAAAACCACTGGGAAATGCTGCAGGGCTGCCCAGCTCCCCAGCTCCAGAGGCAGCCAGTGTGGGACGATCACTGACACAGCTCAGGCCAGACCTCCAGCAGGACTGACAGCAAATGGGAATCTGCAGCAGCAAAAGGATGCCTGTAAATTAAATAATTCAAGCTAGCAAACTCCATCCAGAGGGCTTGGCCAAGTAGAACATAAACTCATTCTCTGCTCCAGGCAAAATCCCAGGGGCCTGGTGCGGAGAAGGGAAAACCTGGCTGCCCTGCCAGCAGTGATCCTGAGCCATCCATGCACCAGCCCAGCATCTTCCAAGCCTCTCCCAGAGCCACTGCCTCAGCACCGCCTGCGTTTTCCAGGGACTGTGTCAGGGCTGCAGCCTCAGCAATCCCCAAGGCTCGAAGAAAGCATGAAAAGACTTCAGAGAGAGGGAAAACATCACCCTCCTCCCGATGGTCATCACCTCCCAACGAGCAGCATGGGAGGGGAAAAATAGCTGACCAAAGGGATGCTCTGAGTGATGGAGGCTGAGCTCAGCTGGGAGAGCCCCTCCTGCCTCTGCTGACCTCTCCTTGGGAGGGAAGGGGACAACGAACGGGACCATACCCAATGCGCTGCTGCTCCACCACGTCCAACCTCTCTGCCTTGCGGATGACTCCCAGGATGACCTCAAGCTCCTTGGGGCTCAGAGCCTGCATCTTCCTCTGCTTCTCAGTCTGGAATGTGTGCACCGACCAGCCTGTCTGGAGCCTGTGGGAGGGGGTGGAGGGCAGGACTCAGCTAGGAAAGGAAGGAAAACACAAAACCCCTGCCCTGCCCCAGGGGCTGAAGCTGCCCCAGCACAGACCCATGTCAGCCTCCTGTCAGGGGAGTCTGTTCCATGACTAAACCTCAAAGAAGGAGTCTCCCCTCACTGACCACATTTCCACATCACCCCTCCAGCATCACCAAGTGCTGTGCTGTCTCTCCCTGACCTCTCACCTCCCTTCCTGCTCCAGTTTGTATTTTCCCACTCCAAGCCCCCATTCCTGCTTGCCCACGAAGAGAATCAGCACCGCTGGGGCTGGCTGTCCTGGGGACACCCTGGCAGAGATGGGTGCTGATGCTGGGCACCACCAAGGCCAAGAGCAGATTCCTAAACACAGAG
Organism: Erpornis zantholeuca; assembly: GCA_013400515.1. NCBI lineage: Eukaryota > Metazoa > Chordata > Aves > Passeriformes > Timaliidae > Erpornis > Erpornis zantholeuca. The sequence continues at coordinate 786,354 of VZTN01010882.1, read as the reverse complement.
ATCACCTGCACCCTCCTCCCTACAAGACCCCACACCCCTAATTCCCTCAGTTCAAATCGCTGGGCATGCCTGGAAATATAAATTTGGCAACATCCTCCCTTGGTCCAGCCCAGGTTCACACGAGGACTTCAGCAAACTCTCCGTGCCTCACAGGCAGCAGCCGATGTTTCTCCTTGGCTCACTTGGCGACAGGCAGGAGCTTTCACAGCTCAATTAATTAATTACCATTCAGGAGGGCTTTGGAGGTCGCTGGGTAAAGTTATGGCTGCAAGGAGAATGCAGGGCACTCTCGGGCACCGCTGCCTTGCTGAGGATTTCTGCAGGCTGGGGCAGTGGCAGTGGAAGGCACTGCTCCCAGCCAGGCAGCCCTCTCAAAACATGGGGTGTTCCCCTGGTTTTTAACACTCTGCAGCAGCAGCAGCTGAGCCCAGGGGTTCAGGCAAGAGCAGAGGTGGCACAGTCCCAGCTGCCAGGGAAGGAAAGCATCCAAGAAAAACGCACTTCTAGTGCTTGACTCATCCCCATCCTTTTCGTCTTCAGGTTATGCAGTAATTTTAACTTCAGGGGAAGATGAGATCGAATGACAAGCTCCTGAAACAAAAGGGTGCTGGCAGCTGGGGGATGCTAAATTATATTTAGGGTGCCACAGAGATCTGAGGCTGCCTCCAATCTCTTCATATCACCCAGGGACAGACCCTCGGGGGTGCAGGAGGAGGCCAGCAGCTCAGTGCTGCACAGAGACGCCAGGAAAGCTGGGAGAGCCGAGCTGAGGGTGGAAGGGGAGGAGGAGGAGGAGGAGGGTGGGGAGCACTCACTTGGCTCGCAGGGCCAGCTGCCGGTCGTTGGGGCAAACCCAGGGGCCCGTCCCGCTGCCGAAAATCATGTCAGCCATGGCCCCAGGCTGGGGAGGGAGGGGTGGCAGGGGTCACACCTGAAAGAAGCGAACAGCAGCCACCCTTGCAGCAGAGCAAACAGAGGTGACCTGCCAGCATCACGCACGGTGGGAGCAGACAGACTCCCACCCACAGACAGCGATAAAAACACACCATCATCCTCATAAAATGTGAGCCAATAAATACCTCCAGGTACCTCGAAGGCAAGGCTGGAAGTTTAGGTTTTATGGTATACTCTCTCAAAAAAAAAAACCAACCAAAAACCAAAACCAGACACTCTTTGTCAGTCCTGATTTTTCATTTCAAACTAGAGACGAGCGTTGTCTGTGAGAACAATCTCTGCCTCCCCACCTCCAGAGCTCCAGTGCTGCAGTTCTGACAGAGAAAGCCACTCCAAAGGACACAAAGAAGCTACAGTTGCCTTTTTTTTAACCTCTTAATAGAGTAACAAACAAAAACCCACGCAACAATCAGCATGAATAGTGGCAAGTCATTTCCTTCATTAAAACTGCCTCCATAATAGCCCGATATTTATAACTCCAGCCTACAATAGCAGCTTGTTTGCATTCTCTGATGCTTAAGACAGCACCTCTTGCAGCAGATCTCCTGCTGTGGCTCCTGTCCCCGCCGTGGTCACACCTGTGACTCCTTGTGAAATGAAAATTCCACTGAACTGATCACAAAAGGCAGCGAGATGCTCACGGGAGGCAAATTCCAGACGCTCACGGGAGAAACATCCCCCGGAGAGACTCTGCAGCTGAGCAGCTCTGAGTCCTACCAGCAGCTCAGATGGATGGAAAGCACCAAGGGACAGGCACAGCCTGAAGATTTCAATGGATGCTAAACCAGACTTGATGTAGCGAGCTTTTAACCAGCTGGATTTGCTCTCCAGCAGAGAGAGTGTCACACAAGCCCTAATGCATGAATTTCCAGGTATTAATACTTGTCCCCAACACAGACACTCTCCACCTTTGAGACCGCACCTGCTGGGCAGAGATAACGTGTTTAATGCTGGTTGGCACCCAGAAATCAGATCCAATGGCAGGCAGGGTGTATCACCTGCCAGCTGTGCTGGAGTTCCCAAGCAAACCCTTTTTTCCAGTCTCAATCCAAGCACGCTCAGCCAGCAGGGCTGTACCTACCCCTGCTATCTGCTGCTGCCACACAGAGCTCCGTGCTGCTGTGCCAGGCACAGCCTGATGGCCTTGGCCCCCTCATGCAGAGCTCCTGCACATCCAACTCTCCCTCCTGTGCTGAGCTCACACATCCCCCAGCGCAGAAACGCTGACCCATGGCACAGAACTGACAGCTCCCTCCTGCCAAATCCCACCTCAGCCCTCAGAGCCACAAACAATGAACCAGCTCCCTCCTCTCTCTGGCCATCCCAGGTTTCTGGGAAGAGCCTGAAAATGCAGTGCTTACAATAGGCAGGAGGGAAAAGGGGAATTCCACACAGATTTCTTTCAGTGTAAGTGGAAGTGTGTGTTAAAAGGGTGAAGGCTTGGCACGGCCTGACATGCCAGCAAAGTGAGGCATGGAGGGGATGGGAAAGCTGCAGGAAAGGGGGCTGAGGCAGGAAGGACAGACAGAAGTCTCACATGTGATTTTTTAAAACCTTCACTGCACCAGCCAAGGTGATGGCTTTTGAAAGAGACCATCCCCAGAAGAAACCCTCGAACCCTGGCACCGACTGCTCTCCCCGCTCTGCTCAGTGCCACACGCTGGGTTTGCATTTCCATTCGGTGCCAGAACACCTCCTGCTCTTTTAATCTTCCTCACAATCTCAGGCGAGGAGAGAACACCGAGAACACCTTCCCCACACACATCCTACAGCGCTCACACACCGGGGAGCAGTCAGGCATGAACAGCAAAGGAACACAGAGGCTCCTGCCCTCAGGCCTGGGTGAGAAGCAGAGAGAAGCTACAATTTCACACAGAATGCCTGACCTGGGGTTTTTCAGAGATTTCCCAAGCCTGTGATGTGTGGTTACAGGATTGTATGCACACGTAGCCCCCCACACACAAAGGCATATATTAAATCACTCTTCAGCTGCACCATGTGTTCCTCCCTCCCACTCAGGAACACCTGAAGAACAGCACAGCCCACACTCTGTGTCCACGCAGGGCTCCAGGCAAGCAGCCTGTGGTGGCTGAGGGGATCTTTGGAACAAAAGCTGGAGCTGGAGATGAGCCCCAGGGCACAGGAGTTTGCTCTGCCAGCAGCTGTGCTTTCAGGGTGTCAAAGGCTGTGCTGGAAGCATCTGCCCCTCCTCAGCAGAGCTTTATCTGCTCTACCAGAGCTGAAGGCAAGTCAGAATAGAGCACATGAGCTGAGCATTTTTTCTCAGGAGAGGCTTAAAGGCATTCTCCAGCCTCACAGCACAGTGAGCTTTGCTCAGCGTGACTGAACAAAAACAAGCAATGTCATGGTCTTTTGCCTCCTGTTACTCAGCATACGCTTTCTGTCCTCCACCGTTCCCTGAGCAGCATCTGCAAAGAGAGAAGGCAAACAAAACACAGCCTAAAGAGCCACCAGATCCCAAAAGAGTCTTCAGAGAGATTATTCCCTGAAATATTTACAGGAGCATTTTCTCTCGGCTGCACCAGGATGTGCTGTCTCCTCTGATGGGAGCTGCTGGCTTTGCCCCTTTGCCTCTGGAAAAAGCCTGGTGGGGACACACCTTGGAGAAGGAGACAGGAATGGGGCTGCAGGGCACGGTCTGCTGGGGGAAAAGCAGGACTGGGAGGAAAGGATTGTCTCTCATGGGCATGGGAATGATGCCAGAGGAGTGGAAGACGTGAAGCATCTTCCCTCTTATCTCAGGACAGGACAAGCAGTACAGGGAAATCAGAAACTCCCAGATAGCAACACCACGCCAGCCTGGGGAGTCATTTCCATGGGCTGTGGTGAAACATCCCCCTCAGGCAGTCTCACATTTTCTCTCAGAAATACTCCAGTTAGCACTGAGCCATCCCCTGCCTGTCCTCCTCTCCTCAACAAGGGGCAGAAACAGCAAGTCTCAACCAGTGAGAGAACAAGAGAAATCCACCTGTGAGTACCCCACACACAGGGTGACAGCAAAGCACAAGCACTCAGTGTCAGAGAAAGAAAACCTCCCACTGCAAGGTTCTGCTTTTTACCCGAATTCAGAATTAAAAGAAGAGCTCTTATTGATATTCTATGACCTGCTTTAAAACCGCTCCACCTGTTCATTCCTTTCCTGTGATGGAGGAAGTCATGTGAAACAAAACCTCATTAAATCTGAGTCCACCTGGCTGCCCTTGGCACAGGAGCACAGGGGAGGAGTGCTACCCTGCAGAGCTGACCCTTCATGTGGCTCCAGGAGCACCCTGGGGGATGCAGAACCGAGCACATCCCTGCCTGCAGCTCTGACGTGGCTCTGCCTCTGCTGTCTCCGTGATAAGAGTTGTACTCTGGCAACCAGAACTGAGAACACGACTTCAGTCTGGGAGGAAAAAGCCTTCCAGTGGGGCCTGAGCAAAGGGAACAATGGCATGCAGACACAGCCCTTGGACAGGGTGCTCTTCAAAGAAATTCCGAGAAAGAAGCCAGGTTTTCTCAGCAGAACATCAACATGAACAGCATGAGTTGTACCTCAATAACTGAGCACAGACACAGCAGGTCATACCTGCCACCTCACCAGCTGCCAGAGCAGATGCTTAAAGAAGAATATAAGAGCAAAACACAACACAGCAACACTTATCCAGAGCACCCTCCCAGCCTCCAGGGATTCCTGGATCGTGCACTGCCTGACCTGGCCTGCAGCTCTGTATTTAACACCCTCAATATTTTCCTGTCCCGAATTTACCAGCTTGCTTTTCCAGCACTGTCTCACTACACCAAGTCCCTTCCCCACTCCTCCACCTCAGACTTTACCTTGGCTACATCAAAGTTAAAACTGAAGGGTCTTGCTGACACTGAGGCACCCGCGGCAGCAGAAAAACCTCCTCATGCAGTGACAGCACAGCCTGCACCAGCTCATTACAGGTGCCCACAAAGCATCAACTTCTCAGAGCCCTGCAAAGACAAAAATGTCCTACCCAGGCCCACGAGGAGACCTCCAGTCAGCTTTCATTTGCCTGGTTATTTCAGCCGAGCAGCTCGTGTCTAGGTAAATTTGTTTTCAAAGGAAATTAATTAGGCAATTTTTTAAAAAAATTACTTCATTTTAAAAAAACCCCAAAATCAGACAGTCAGCTAGAGCCAAGCTGCCCATTCCCAAGCCATGCCGTGCCGGTGTAATTACCTCGCCTGCTCCCAGGGCGTCACCTCCCCCAGCATTCCCAGGTACCTGCTGGCTCACTTTCCCCTTTTAGCGGCTGCTCCCTCAAAGGAAGCGCTGTAATCGCTCCCTGCTCCTGCCAGACCCCATTATCCCCGGGGAACCTTGGCAACTGAGCGAGTGTTTGCTCGTGTTGCCATGACAGAGGGTAAATGAGTGGCGGGGATTGATAAGGTTAACCCAGCCCACCAGCCGGTCCCTTTTCCTCCCAGACACGGCAGGGAAAGGTTATTTGCTCCAGACACAGCTCTCCCCGCCGTGTTTTGAAGCCCTGCAGGTGTATTTTGAAGCCCACAGCCGGTTTGAAGGGGCAGAAAAAGCCCTGGGGGCTGTAGGAGCGTGGCAGAAGAGGCAAGCTTGGCTTTGAAGGTCTGGCCGAGCCTTGGAGCCAGAGCAAAGCTGAATCAGAGCTTCGGAGAAGTTTTCCTCGCACACAAACCACTTCGAGCTGCTCATTCACATCCACACCCAGCAGTTTGCCAGCCCCTTCAGCCGGAGCCTGCTGCGGGCACCAATAAAAGGCTGTAAGATGATTTTAAAAGGGCTAAGCAGGCAGAAAGTGCGAGCACAGGGGAACCAGGAGATCCCCAGCACCTCTCTGAGGCACAGAGACACCTGGGCATGGCTGAGGAACAGCCTTTTACCAACCCTCAGGAGCAGGTGGAGAGCCAAGAGGCACAGGGAGCCCACTCTGATCAGGCTTGACTTGCAGCCCTGGCCAAAAGACAATGCCTAAACAAACGCCACAAAGCTTTGGGACGACAACTTAAGGACCCAATCAGACAGACTTTCCCCAGCCTGTCTCCCCACGAAAGCTCAATCCGAGCCAGCAAAATGGGATTCGACCTCGTTCAGATCCTCGTTCTGGTTGGCCCAGCCCAAATGAAACACCAGCTGGCCCAGTTAAACACCGGCTGGGAGGTGTCCTTACCCTGTAAGGTCAAGCTGGCAAAGAAGTGGGTGAGGATGAGGTCTGGGGGGAAAAACCAAGAAGTTTCCTACCCACCAGAGCTGCTTCCCAATCCCGGCAGCAGCAACAAGAAGCCGAACTGCTTTCAAGATGGAGTTTATAAAGAGCTTTTAAAATACAATGCCCTGAAGGTCCATGCCAGTCCTATGAGTGGGAAGATAAAATCAGCTCTACAGGAAAGCCGACATCCAGCACCAACAATCCTTTATTGACGAGAGGCGCTTGTTAGTGTGGCTACTTGAGATATGGTGNCCAAAGCAAAGCAGCCTCCCGGCGCCCCAGCACCCCTCGATGCCGGGGAGGAAAGCCAGCACTGTTCCACCTGCCAAGGTGTATCTTTATTTATCAGACTTTGGACCCATTTCCTCCTGATCCCCAGCCAGGCAGGTGCGTTATGCAGAGTGAATAATTCATGAAGACAGCAGGCTCTCTCTGACTAGCGTTCCGGGGCAGGTTGATCTGGCACAGGCCTGGGAGAAGCAAATTAGCATCTAAATGGCCAATTAGAGAAACTCATTTCACTATTCTGATATGCTAAAAAGCTCTAGAAGCCTGAGGCTGGCGTGTGGCACCTCCCAGCCTCCAGAGAAGCATCAGGTTTCTTAGAAAGACTCGGACAGAGAAGTGCTGAGCACAGGTCAGTGTTTGTCAAGGAAAGCCGAGCAGGAGAGCCACATGCCAGGCTGCTTCACGGATAACCGCGGGTGAACCAGGAAAAGAACAGCTCGTGGCCAGTGGAGAAGCTCTGCTGAGCAGCCAGGCCTCGCCAAAAATTCCCTATTCCTCTGAGCCACAGGCCTGCCAGCACGTCTGGAGGATGGAGTAGCTTTCTCAGCATCCTCAAGGCATCATATTGGTTTTAGGCATCCTTTGAACCATACCACGAACGTGGCCACTCCAAGGCTTTTATCACCCTGGACATGGTTGCTATGAGCAGAAAGAAAGCCACGGACTTTGACCAGGTGCTGGAGAGCACCTGAGCCAGGCTGCAGCACCCCAAAACCCCCGAGGGTGAGCACAGTGCGTCGCTGTTAGCTGCACATACAACACCCATGCTCCCAGAGTGCCCAAAAATCACGACACTCCAGTTTCCACGAAATGCACGTGGCTTCTCCCACCTCACAACCTGCACAACAGCAGCTCCCAACAGCAGGACGTGGCTGATAACTTTTCCACATCGCTTTCAGCCTCCCCGTTCTGGCTGGTTTCCCTCCACATCTTTGCCACTTACAGTTCATTCCCTTCAGGAGCCCGAATTCCACCTAAATTCGCAGAAGGGCTGGGGTGGGAAGGGACCTGCGGAGCTCACCCGGTCCGACCGCAGGGCAGGCTCGCAGGACACATCTCGGCGGTCACCCAGCTGCTCCCGGAGCCTTTCAGGGAACTCTCCCACCGGTGGAGCCCCGGCTGTGGGTGGCCCGGTCCCCTCGAAGCTGCTCCCCATTCCCAGAACCCACAGATCCCGGGCACGTCGCTTTTCCTACCGGTGTCCGACAGCCGGTGCGCGCCGAGCGCTGAAACTCAGCTCCAACTCCGCCCGGAGC
>VZTN01010882.1:767649-778377 GCA_013400515.1 Erpornis zantholeuca | reverse complement strand
GGCTGGAGGGGATGTGGGCACAGCCAGATGTGCACTGGGAGGGCTGGAGGGGATGTGGGCACAGACAGATGTGCACTGGGAGGGCTGGAGGGGATGTGGGCACAGACAGATGTGAGCTGGGAGCGGCTGGAAGGGATATGGATCCATCTGGCTGTGCCCCAGGACCTGTGTGGGGCTCCAGGCACTGCCAGATACTCGCCAGGAGCAGAAGAGGGCTGTGGACACAGCCAGATGTGCTCCAGGACCTCTTCTGGGCTGTGGGTGCAGCCAGATGTGCATCCCAAAACAGAGTAAGACCCCACGGGATAAATACTCTCAACTATAAACAAGGAAAGGCGATACCAAAACAAACCCCAGAAAGACCAAATGAAAAGTTTCACAAAATAAAAACAACAAAAAAAAACCCCACCTGAAACAGAAACAAAAGAAACAACCCAACCAATAAAATCACACACACACACAAACAAACCCTCCAACAACCAAAAAAACCCCTGAAACAAAAGCCCCAAAGCAAAAAAAAAACCAAAAAAAAACCCCAAAAAACAACAAAACCCCAAAACCAAATGAAAACCCACACAAGAAACAAACAAACAAAAACCCAACCCCAAAAATTTGCAGGGGTTAAAAAACACATTCACACCAAGAGCAAGACAAGGACACATGCCAGGCCTGGGACAACCACGGGGGGCTCAGAACTTTTAAAACTGAAGGACCAAACCTGCTGAGCAATCCCAATAACAGAAAAAAAGTGGTTTTGTGAAGGAACCTGGGATCCTCTGGTGAGTCAACAGCAAATCACAGGAACACAATTATTCCTTTGCACCAGAACACAGGAATTTGGGCTCATTACTGCCTAAATATCCGGTTGATGCTGTGAGTAAATTTGCCACGTGACAGGAAGGGATGGGGGGAAAAATGAGAGAGGGGAAGGAGAAAGGAAGAGAAAATAAGTTGTTTCCACCTCCTGTTCAGAGCCTGCTCTGGGGAAATCTGGAGCCTCTGCAAACTCTTTCACCTCCACACATCCACCAGCCCTCAGCCACCTTTCACTTGAATCAAGTTCAAGTCTAAGCAGGTATTTTGCTTTTTGCTTCAGCAGCTGTTGAAAAATACATTGGAGGAAGCATTTTGCATGAGCACAGAGCCTGCAGTTCTGTGGAAGGCAGCACTTGACGATGACATTTCGCACCGGGGTAGTCCTTCCACACAGTCAATAATCTAAATAAATTAAACACACGGTTCAGCCAACTTCGGGAAAAAGATAAATTACCTTATTTAACCAGCTGTGCTGGCAGGAAAATGACACACATCTCAGAGGCTGCATCCATCCTGCTGTTGAATTTGCTCGTCAAGGTCCCCACAGATGCTTCGGAGTCTGCCTGCGAGGCTGGGCCTTGGTAGCCGGGTGCCACAGGGAATAAATATGATGTTACATTAAAAATTTTAAGGCTAAATACAAGTTTTATCTGTGATAGCACCGAGTCATTTTTTAATAGACTCATTTCTCAGAAGGCAGGCACTTCCAGTTCCACCCAAAGAACCCTTCAAAGCCTCTCTTTTATCGATGATGGGTTCCGCTGAATTATTCACCAGATCACAGCTGCCAGAGATTTTAAATATCCCCGTGACAAGGACAATAAAGGATAACAACCTCCTCCTGCAGGCTCAACCAGTGCTGCTGACAGAGCTGATCCCTTCTCCTGGCAGCACAGCAGGCAGGGAACCTCTCCTGTGTCATCCTCGGGCTGGGATGTTCCTCAAGGAGCAGAGAACAAAGAGCAGCTTTTTTTGGAGAGGTTCAACTCGTGGGCCTGGTGTCCTGCAGAGGAACCATGGGTGATTAAAAGCAGCTTTGCTGTACAGCAGGATGATCCAAATTGGAAGAAATTGCAAGAAGTGCAGGGTTTTTCTCCGAGCTGTCGCTCTGATTGCAACCCTCTGATTCAATTTGTACTCGTCCCTCTAATTACCTTTCCTTAATAAAAAGGTCAATGATTCCATCCCTAATCTGAACCAAAAAAAGTCTTGTTTACAGAGCACACCTGCTCAAGGATGTGCAAGACAAAGCAAACGTTGGGAGAATATTGATGCTTTGTAGCAAAATCAGCTGCTTTTTAAAGCTGTTTTAAAGAAAAATTCCCAGTTCTGATCCACATTTCCTTGCAGGGGCAAGGCTCAGGTCTAATCCTCCTTTCCTTGTTCACACTGAGCCTGCAGCACCCACAGCACCATTTCACAAAGCCCACGTGTAGATCTATACACAACTTCTGTGCTTCTGTGGCATGGGAAAACAATGAAGATTTGGGAATAAATTGGGAAATTTAGAGGAATTTCTCTGTGTGGTCACATTCAAAGTCAAAAAGTGACTTGTCTGGGGATGATGCCCTTTCAGGATAACACAATCTGCTGTCAGGGGCACCCCAACAGCCAACCTCCTCCAGCTCTTCCCAGGAAAACACCGACAGTGCTTTAAATCCTTCCCCTGACCCCTGTTCACACACAGGTTTTCCTTTATAGCTACAAATCTATCCCAGGGATGGAGCACATGTAACTACACCGAGTCAGCAGTAGGAGGCATGAGGCACCTGCCAGGGAGTAGGGAATTCCAGAAACTGCCCAGGATTTGGGACATTCCTGTAAATATTTAGTGGATATTTAGATATTCACCCTTCTGCAGGTGTGGATCACGGCACTGATCTATCACTGGTGGTGAGTGGTTGTTAAAACTACCAAACAAAAAAAGGGGGAAGGGTTATTTCCAAAAACCTTCAGTGTAAAGAAATAATTCCATTCATTTCCAGTATCTTAGTATAAAAGATGCCTGAAAGTTTCCAGAAACTGTACTATTAAAGAAAAAAAAAATCACATGGCTCTCTGTATTAATGGATAACAGCTTGAAAAAAATCCCCAACAACTAAGAATCAATTTCCTGCTTTAATTGAGTCAGGCAAACACAGTGAACTCGATGCCAGTGCAGAAGTGCTATTAATGCAATAACAGCCTCAATAAATACATTTACAGGTGTGACAATCCCTATGTTGGCCAATTGGAAAAATATATATTTCCTACTTAAAAATAGGATTTTTGGGCCATTACCATTTTTCCTGTGGATTCGTGTTTCTACTAAGGCACAGCAAGCAGTTGCCTCATTTTATTTTATTTTTTTTTTTAAATGAAGCAAGCAGGAAAGCCTCAGAAGGCTCAGGTAAGCCTTCACTTACCTTTTTTGTGAACAGAATTTATCATTTTAACTTCCCAGCTGCCAGGCACTCCCCACCCCTCCACGGCAACAGCAGGTAAAGAAGATTCCTGCAGCAGATTTTCTGGAAGAGCAAAGTGTGAACCAAATACTGGAGGAGCCTCTAACACCTCTTTTGAGTGTCACCCAAAGCCCCAACAATTTCTGTGCCTTAGCAGTGGTTCCTCACTGTCTGTGTCTGTGAGGAGGACAGGGCATTTACATTTTAAAAAACAAACCAACCTGTTAAAATGTGGATGCAACTCAGACTGCATCAACAATTAGAAGGGCTCCTTTCCACACCGTGTGCTTGTCCTGGAGTATTCCTAATATTCCTAAATATTGCTGTTGGTTTATTGCCAAATAACACTCCAGATCTTTCCAGGTATCCACATTGGACACTGCAGATTTGTGAGCAGATGAAGGACCAGACCTTGTTTAGAGGCTGAAGTGATTTCCAGGCACACAAACTTACCTTCCCTGAAACCAAGAGGGCTGCAAAGTCAGGATGGGAATCCAACATTCACCTCCTGGCTTTTGATCCAATTCTTAGGTCAAGTGTTTTATTTTGTAAAAAAAAATCGTTATCTCAGCCCCTCAGATGTGAAATTCTGGAGAAGCACATGTGAAACAGCACATCCAGAACAACAAGGTTTCCTTGGAGTGGCAGGTACTAATTAGAGCTCGTTGGGCCAATATGAATTAAAAATCACATTGAACAGCCTTGTACTCTCCTACTTCAAGTTTTTATAGTAAAAGAATGTTTTTCATACAGTGTCATGTCAATACTTAAGGAAAACAGCCCAGCCCTCACTAAAGGAAGCATTTGAAAGTTAGGTGACATCTGAAAGTCTCCCTGAACTCCCCTGAAAGACATTGTGCTGATTTTTAAAGTTCTTTTTCCTTAATGGCTCTTCGAATAGACCCTTTTTATCCAGAATTGATGTTTATATTTGGCTTTTTTCCTGTTTAATACTTCAAAACTCCAGGATACCCAAAAGCTCTCAGAGCCGTTCGTAGGAAGCAGCAGCTTCAGAGCAGCTCCACAGCTCCCCAGACCCCAATAATGTCATTACATGCAACTCTAGAGCTTCCACAAGCACATAACCAGATGAACAATAAAAAGTAAGCAAAGAAAAAAAAATCCCATTAGGAATTAATTAACTGATGTTCAATTACATCCACTCCTGCTCAGCCAGAGTCACTAACAAAATCAGCACGCCTGCAAAATGTGGAAAGGTTAAAAGAACAGATTAAGCATCCAGAAAAACACCACAGCATTTCTCTCAACACAACAGCTTATAATCATCTCTTTCGGTTTTATAAAGTTTAATGCATAACACACTCCAGTCTTATGTCTATGCTGTGTTTACTAATGCAGAATTTGAGCATCTACATTTTAAAAATAAATTCCTGCCTGGTTAAATACATGTTCTGTTTGAAAGGGATTAGGTCTTCACTTGTAGGATATGCTGAAATCCATACCAGAAACTCTCTTTCAAAATAAAACTGTACCAGATGAACAACTCAAACACATTATGGAGAGGATTTTCAGCTGTCTTGAAAGCACTTTTTCAATGTCTTACTAAACTGACAGAGCCACAACATTTGGTGTTGGTTTGGTTTTTAATATAGACACTTTTATATAGGAAACACCCTCCTAGAATATGTAAACAACAAATAGAAGAGAAAGGAGCGAAGCTGGGATTGGCAGGAAATATTATGTATTCATTTCTAAGTAACTACCACAATAAACACTGAAAAGCTTTGAATGAGAAATAAAGAGACTTCCCTGCAGGATGGTTTTCAGATCATTTATTACCAATAAAGTAAAAGACAAATTGAAAATCAGAAGGAAGGGGTGGGAAACATCACAGACACCAGAACACTCGCACGGAGCTAATCAGAGCTTTGCAAATGTTGGAACATAAATAATTTAAAAGGTATCTCTACCAATTAAAATATTCTTAAGAGGTACACATTAAGTTTGCTTGCCTTATAAAAATCAGGTGCTTTATCCTAAAAACCGGAGCGTGAGGGGTACTTTGTGGGTTATTTTGCTTCTAACGAGGAACGACTAACGGCTACGACTTAAAACAACCTCCTCTTAGGTCTGTTCCGAGTGGATCCACGGGGAGAGCATTTGTGGGAGCAATCCAGGGTCTGTGTTCTCCCAGAATCCTGTGCCCAACAGTGGCCAGCACCAGCGGGGAGCGGCGGAACAAGGGATGGAGCAACCCCGTCCCGCAGAGGAGAGCGCGAAACCCCGCGGGCTGTGGGGTGAGCTGGGCCTTCTGTTACACCACAAGGACATCCTGGGGCAGCAGTTAGGGCACAGTTGCATCACATTTAAGACACTTCTCCCCAGCCCTGCAGCCCGAGACTGAGATGTTTTAAAGGGTGACGCCGCGCTGCTCTGAGCTCCGGAGCGCTGCCTGCCCCGACCGTGTCCTCTCTCATCCTGGGATTGTTTTAGGAGCTGCCTTTCTGAGGCAAGTACCAAAGGTGAAGGATGTTCTATTCTGAGCTAATAAATACGTAAAAAAAAAAAACCTGACAACGACAACACCCCAAACCATACAAACTCAAGGCTTCCTTCCTGCTGCACTCTTCATCTCCCAACCCCTTTCAGTTCCCTGGGACACACTTCCACGCCATCCATCACACTTGCACAAACACACGTTAAAGCACAGCTCAAGAACAGGCACCCGAGGTTGCCACTGACAAAACTCACCCCTGGGGCTGTGCATTGCCAAGTCCTCTTTAAAAGCTGCTCCAGGACTGGTGTTGCACCCCCACACACCTCAGAGGAGTTTTGGAACGCACGGGAAAGCTGTGCCCAGCTAAGACAGGTCTAGCAGGTGTTTCTGAGAGACTACACCACACAAAAAACCAGCACAACCCACGCTCCCCAAAGCAGATGCTCTCCACACTCTGTCAACACGGGGAAAAAAAAAATCTGGGAAAAGAAGGAAACCTCTCTGTCTTATTTTCATCAAGGCACACGATAAACGAACTCACGGAACACCCAGACAGACTTTCATAGTATCTGAAGCTATTCCCTTTGGTCCCCAAACTCACCACGCACTCAGGAGAGGCTTTTCAGCAGCCTGCAGACAGGCAGAGGCTGCCCTATCCCAGTGACATCCCTGATCCCAAGGACACGGATTTTTGCCATGCACTAAAAACCTGTCCCTTGCTACTGTTCACCTCCTCCCAACCCAACCACAACAGTGTCTCACACCCTATCCAGCACCTCCTTTCCCATTCTGGGTCCCTCCTGTCCAGCACTTTATCTGAACCTTGCTTTGGTTACAGCTCCCTCAGTGCACACAGTGGGGGTAAAAACAAGGCACTTGTGCTTTTCCACCTCCACATCACCCAGATCTGACTTTCCAACAACACAGGGATAATTTCTGGCCTGGTGTTCTCTGTTCCTACAGGCACAGGAACACTCGTGTGTCACACAGAACACAGATTCCTCATCACCCTAAGAACTGGAATCACACGATCGTTTCTCTGCTGGAGCAGCAGTTCATCTCCTGCTCTGCTCAGACCCCCTCTTCTTCCCGATTTACACCTTCACACAGAGACATGAATGCCGTACGTTAACATTTCTGTGTGTGCTAAATGCAGAATTCTGGGTTTTTTCTCTGTTAGCCTTTTCCAGCAATTTCCAGGGGACGGTTCTTCTGGAGAAAACACGATCTAAACCGAAACGCTCGACAGCTCTACATGTAACCAAACAACCTCGTGGATTCTCCGCAAGAGAGAGAACTGCCCTTATTTCCATCACCACGAAGCACCAAATGGATCTCCACCTGCCAGGCACTACCCCACACTCCTCCTTACCTGTCAGCTTTTCCTCTGGGGAAAGCGCTTCCCGTTATTTTCACCTGATTGCTGCGCTGCGGGGAAGGGGAGGGAACTCGCGGCTTTCGGAGGCGAAGAGACATAGCCCCTTCCTAAGTTACATTCCCACAAAAAAACCGCGCTCGGGCCCGTTCTGACGCTTGAAAGCGGGAGTTAGGAGCTGAGAGAGAGGGTCTGTACCTGCTCTTAGCAAGTGGAGTTAGCACAGTACGTTTAGGGACGGATCGGAGCGTGAGGGGCGGTCAGCAGCCGTCCAGGCCGCAGTCGGCGCCCAGGCACTCCGAGGCCTCCAGCTCCACGCTGGAGAGGAACCTGCGCGTGGCCTTGCGGCAGTTGTAGTCCAGCGTGGTGGTGTAGACAGTCTTGGCGTGCTTCGGGTAGATGATGGTGGTGCTGGTGAAGCGCCGGGGCCTGTGGCGGGGCTCGAAGCGCACCTCGGCCTTGTAGCGGCGCCACGAGCAGTCGGGCACGCAGACGACGGTCTGGCTGCACGAGGCCACGCTCAGCCCCACGGGCAGGTAGACGTCGTCGATGAAGCGCTTCTCCGAGTCGTACCTCACCGAGGAGGTGTACCTGCAACACAGGGCACGGGTGAGCTCCGCTCGGGGGTCTGTGGGGAAGGGGAGGTGAGGGGTGGCAGGGTGGCTCCTCGGCCTCGGGGCTGCCGCCTCACGCGGGACTGTCTGCTGGTGTCTGATGTGTTTACGGGGTGAGAAAAGAGCCTTATTTTAGCAGCTTTCCCAGGATTGATGCCTTAGGTTTTAGCTTTTATGTTTTTCAAATCCTGCACTGCCCAGTGTAACTCTGAAGTTCCCTGGAGCTCGTTCAGTCCTGTTCTCTTATGCTAAGATAGACATAACAAAACCTCTCTAACTCTCTATCCAAGCACACCCAGACCCTCCTAGGCCCAAGAACTGGAAACCTTCATCTTGGGGAGAGGGGGGCAAGCTTGGGCAAATTCCATCCTTGCCTGGGTTCTGCTTGGTGAATTGATGCTGATATCAAAGTGTGAAGAACACGTGAGCTGTCATTGTCCATTTTGAGATCCACTGAGGCAGGAGCCTCTGGAGCCCAAAAGTGGACATCTGAAGGCCTTTCAAATAAATACCACCTTTTTCCTTTATTCCTGTCTAGTTTCTAGGTTGCCATTTAAGGCATCAGGATTATCACCACTCTGCCCAGCTGCCAGCGCTACCCAAACTTCCTCTCAGCCCTGAGCTCTGCGAAGGTACAAACCTCCTGCAAACCCCTAAACCTAGAGGCCTTGATCCACGTTGAGGCTGGGCACACAAACATCCCAACTCCTCCAGGCCCGTGGGAGCACACGTTATCTCCTCAGCTTTGCCCTGCCAGGAATCATGCGGGAGCACTCTGCTATCAAACCCTGGCGCTCTCTGAACACAAACTCCTGAAGATTCAGCTGGCAGGAAAACGCTCCAGTTTGCATGCCCAAACCCTCCCTTGCCTGGGTTGCAAAAGAAAGTTTTCATCTCCTTCATGCTGTGACAGCTCTGTGCTGCTTTTCCTGCTAACTAAGGAGTTAACTGCCTCCAATTCCAGCCGCAGCACAGGCTCCTTCCCCACACCAGGACATAATTCTCCCTACCCTCCCCTGCATTAGGCTTCCATTTGATTTTATCAGCCTCCCTCTAATTGCACAGTCATCAACTGGGAGCCTTCTTTTCTCATTACTGCAAATCATGGTGTTCAAAGGAATAATTCACAGGCTGTGAAGTGATGCAGCGCATTAAAAAAAAAGAATTACGTACTCCTCTGAATGTTACCATTTCTTTTAGCTCACACCACCAGCCACAGCTGTTAAGATAGAAAGTGCTTATTATAAAACCATGAGGTTGCAACAGCAAAATTCCTTCCCCTTAATGAAACCGTCCTAACAAAGATCTTTGAAGCTCTTCCCTCACGATTACCTCCTGGTTAATCAGTTGAAAGGCAACATTTTGGAGCACTGCAAGGAAGGGAAAGCAGGAGAGTAAAATATAAGAAAGTCTTCCTGGAAAAATAACCAACAAAACAACCATATGGGTGGGATTCAAAGAGGTTGAGCACTCCTTCAGCCCGTACAAATGTCCAGGTCCAGGAATGTACAGCTGCAGTGAACAATGGCTCTGCAAATAAATTAACTTGACTCAGAAGCACTGATAAGGCCTAACTGCTCCTTTACAGGCTAACTCCTCTAACTCCTTCCAAACGAGATGACTGTAACACAATATTTACCTTATTTCCTTGGGTGGTAAAGGGTCAAACTCAACTCCTTCGCCAAAGGATAAAGGACACAGTCTTGGAGGGCAGCTGGAGAGAACGGGGCTGGGGGAGAACACGGAACTCTGCAAAAATATGCAAAAGGATTTATGTTACCATCTTGTTGTAACTTTTATGTTACAATGCAGCACATTCTCAGGAAAACAGATTTATTTATCCCTTGGTACAGGAGCTGTTGAGGTTCAGGAGGATCTGCTAGTCCAAGATGTGCTACAGGTGCATTGTTCAGGCCTGACTCCACACTGGTCTAAAGCATCCAAGAGGTGGCCAGGGGCATTTTTTGAAGACAAGGTCCTAAATTCAGGAGCTTAATTCAGAGGAGCTGCTCTGGGAAATGAGAGAGGAATGCAACCCGTGGGTGCAGTGTAGTCTGTTCCCTGTATGAACCCACGCTCAAGTTATAACCAACATTTTATAGGTGTCCGGGAGCTCTTTCCTTGCTGGATTCACCCCACGGACAGACCACAGCAGGAAATTATCACAGGGCACCTCGCCGTGAGCAACCTCCTTGCTCCACAGCTACGCCCTGGCTCCTGTTTGAAGGCGTTAAACCCAGCCTAATTCACACACAACTGGTTGGGAAGGATTAACTCATTCCCGGTGATTCATGGACTGTCCCTGTGCTCCCCTCCTGGACACAGCACCGTGAGCTGACACCGAATCCCACAGCCCAAGGAAACCAAAGCAGCCCTGAAGGGATGGAACCCAACCCGTGTGTCTTTTTGAAGCCACCTTTGCACGTGTGTTTACCATCGAGGGGCGAAGGGGCTGTGAGCATCTTGCCCTCCTGTGGCCTTTTCCAATTTCACAGCAGCACCCCGACAGAAAAAGCATTTTTCCTCTAAATCTGCAGCCTCCAAAGTATTTGTACCAGCAGCTCAACATCCAAAAACTATTTGGGAAAAAACCAAAATAACCGAAACCATTGTTTATGCAGAATAAAGTTACTACTCCGGAATAACGGGAGTTCACTTTCCACAGGGATTTCCAAAGATGTGCTGCGACACCGTCCCAGCCCCGACCTGGGGCAGGAAGGGAGAGGAGCTTCCCTTGCACCAAGACCGAGCCCAGAGCTGGAGGCTTTGTACGAAGCCCGGCCGGTCCGGTTCCCGGCGGGATCCTTCCCTCCCGGTGCAGACCCGTTCCGGGACACGACAGCGGCCGGAGGGCTCGGTTACAACGGAGGGAAACGGCGGGCGGCTGTTCCAGCCCATTCCCCCGCACAAGGAGGTTTGTTCCCACCCTCCTTTTCCCCGCGGGATGCCCGGGGCCGCCTGTGCGGGGTCCCGGGCAGTGCAGCACGGCGGGGTCCGAAGGGCAGCGGCTCCTCCGGGGCC
>VZTN01010882.1:701478-767540 GCA_013400515.1 Erpornis zantholeuca | reverse complement strand
CGGCGGCGGGCGGAGCGGCCGCGGAGCCGGGGAGGGGCCATGGTGGGGCGGGGCGAGCCCCGGTCCTTGTCCCACCACCGCTGTCCCTGATCCCTCCGGTGTCCCTGGATCCCTCCCGTGTTCCCGGCCCGCTACTGTCCCCGTCCTCCCGGTGCCTCCCTCTCGTCCCGGTTCTGGCCGTCGTCTTCCCGCTGTCCCTGTCCTCCCGGTGACCCCATCCCCGTTACACCCCCGTCCTGCATCCCAGCCCGACCGCTGCTCCCTCGCTCGCAGCCGCATGGAATTAGACATTGGATGGTGGCGGAGGCACCGTCCCTGGTTAAAGACAGAGCGGACGTGGCACTCGGTGCTCTGGCTATTGTTGACAAGGTGGGGATCGGCCCCGGGGTGGACTCGATGATCTTGGAGGTCTTTTCCAACCTTAATGATTCTGTGAAACCAACCCCGACTGCCCTCCAAGCATCCCTGCTCCAACCCACAGTGCACCATCCCGATGCGCTGCCAGCACGGATTTTGGGGTGCACGGAAAGAGCTGACAGATCCTGGTGGGCTGCCCCCACCTCCAGCAGTGCTTTCCCCAATAGCAGGGATTTTGGCTGCCGGGTTAAGCCCCCCAAGTTTTCCCTCCAGGCTGCTCTTTCTCCTTCCCCACACCCGAGCATTCGGACTCAGGCAGCAGCGCAGCCGCCCCTAATTGCATTTTTCAGTCAAAGCTGCCGAAGTCGAAACAAGAGAACAGAAGGAAAAGGCCTTTCTAGCACTACAGGAGACCGAGGGAACCTTTTTTGGAAAATCCTAATGAAATAATTGCGCCATGTCATCAGATTCGGTGGGGGAATACTCTTGTGGAGGGAAAGCAACTCTGCAGCCGGCCAAAGTCAACACTCCCCTGCACAGAAAGCAGCAGTCTGGGCTGACGGGCCCAGCACAAGTGAACCCAAACCTCTGAAAAAAATTCCTTCCCTGCCCCAAAATTAAAAGCAGAGCAGAACTTTCAGCCGTAGGCGTCTGTGGTTTGCAGCTATGCGGTGCTGGGAACTCCGGAGACTTCCTCAAGGAATTTACATTCCTTTGAAGAAATACTATGAGGCTGTTTGTCTTTGCTGAAAAATGCAGATGGAAAGAAAAAGAACATTAAAGTTTTTGACTGAAATCTTTGGGGTCTGAGCAAATGTGCTGGACAGGTGTTTTCTTCCTTTTGATTTAAGTGTATCCCCCCCCGCCAAAAGAGATGCTGGTCTCTGCAAGCAATGGGAAAGTTGATCACTTCTCACTCCAAAATCTCCCATAAAAGCCCTTTATGAAATCAGATGCCTTGGAAGGCACTGGAGCAGTTTCCAGATGAACACAATCATAATTTCAGAGCTGCTGTGCAGCTCCTGGGTGAAGAGCCACGCTGCCAACAACCCACTAAGTGCAGTTTAGGAGGGGGGAACTTGTGGCACATCCCAGCAGTCACCTCCGAAGGCTTTGGGTGCCCCCACAGCCACTCCCGTGGGGATCAGGGTCCAAGTGAGAGGGATCTCAGTGCCTGTGATAAGCAGAGCCCCCCAGGCTTCTGGAAATCTTCCTGCTCCTTATTTACTAGCCATAAACCTCCCCTTCCGGCATGGCTTGACACAAAGGATAATTTTTTGTGCCCTTCCAGGCTCTCGTTGCTGGGTTTTGCAGCCCACCCGATGCTCTCCTGCAGCACCAACATCCAGACCTGCCAATCTGCCTGCCTGGATGAAAAGGAAATGTTTAACCAGAATTTTAACTGCTCAATAACTCAAACACTCTTGAGTCACTGTGTACAGGGGCTCTGCTTTTCAGGACGTGTACTCTGCCCTCTCGGAAAGTCTGACTGGTTTTAAGTCTCTCAGACCATACCACCCTGTGCCATCCCCGATGGCACTGGAAATCCTTTCCCCTGCCTGCACATCACAGCCTGTTTGCTCACATTATTTACTCTTTAACTGCCCACGCACAGGCAGGACAGGGCAGATACAAGTCTCTTATCAAGATCCTCCTTCCAGAAAGGACTTTCCACCAGGCCGGGCTCGCTCGGCTTTATCAGCAACCGAACCACAGGCGATGCCACGCAGGGGCTGTCACGGGGAGAAGCAAATCAAAAGGATCCTGTGTCATTTGACAAGGATGGAAAGCTCTTTCCAAAGGATGGGGAACGCCAGGCTGTGTCACAGAGGAGCTCACCCAGCACTGGGGACTGGCAGCAGCGCTGTGGGGATGAGCGCTGACAGCACGTGGCCGAAGCTGCCGAGGTTTCATCAGCTTTTACAGCCCTGCTGCCACCGCCCTCGTGGAGCCAAGGAAAAGCTCGTGGAGGTTTGGACATCGTCACTTGCATGCTCAGAGTCTTGGCTGTAAATCTGGGGAAAGAAAGGAACACCCAGCGCCCGGCGCAGGCTCTGCCCAAGGGCGGAGGGGGCAGGAGAGGCTGGAGAAAAGCAAATGAGTCATTAATTCTCCGAGCGAAAGGAGCTGCTCCAGCGTCATGCGTCGCGTGGAAAAAGGCACTGCCCCCTAATTAATTTCAAAGGAAAAAATCAGGATCTCTCAGCAAGCTCTCCCGCAGTGGCAGACAGCAGAAATGATGTGATTATTTAGGGGCAGGAGGTCGGGAGCGCTGAGCCACCCACACGGTGCAGGGAGCTGCTGGGAACGCGGATGCCGCCGGAGAGAAGCAGAAAGGCAGAGGGGAGCTGCAGGAGCAGATGGACAGCAGGGAGTGCTGGGTCCAGCACGGTTTGGGTGAGGTCCATCCCGGCCGCTGGGGTTTGCAGCGTGGCAGCCGTACAGAAAACACCCAGCAATGAGCATCAGTAACCATTTAATTCGCTTTAGTGTCACACCCCACATACAGGCAGAATTACACCCCCGGCCTGAAACCATAAAAAGTGGCATTTAGTACAGAAAACACATAATCATCCTTTATTCCCCAAAGCTGTAAACTCCAAAGAGCTAATGCACAAATAGAGACCTGCCAAATCTAATAAACACCCAAGAGCCAGGGGCACGAAAGTCTTACAGCAAAAGTAGAAAACTGTGGATTTGCTCTCTGAAAGTGGAACTCCAAACACCCAGCCCTGTAGCGTTCTTCACAGGCTGAAACTAAAAACTCATTTCTCCTTTTATTTCTTCTTATCTACAAAAAGAAATGCAGAGAATGAAATGGGGGAAGCCTTTGGGTAACACACACAATGATAACTTCAACATCGTCTTCAGCTATTCATAATTTAGTGAGAGACAGCCTTAGACAAAGCAAAGCAAAATTCATCTAAAATAAATAATTCATCCCCCCTGAGGGAATAATGAATCTCTGCAAACCCACGTTCCCTCCTCCCCAGCTCTGCAATGTGGTAACTCGTGAGCCATCCTGCACGTGCACCTTGTGGCAATCTGTCCTTAGGGAATGGCTGCTCGGAATCCCAATGTGCTTCCAACCGTTCCTTCTCTTGCCACCCAGCGGGGAACCAGGAGAGGAAATAATTGAGGCAACAGCAGATTGGTAAAACTGGAGTGATGAGAAACTGCTGGTCCTCTCCACAGGTGGTGTTATTGCTGCTCTTCACTCCTCATCCCAGTGAAGCTCCGGCTTTGGGTGGATGGAGCTCACATTCCTGGAGTCTGATCGCCCTTCCCTGACGTGCAGCAGTGATTTTTAAAATCCCTCTGAGTAAAACCCCTAAATAAATACAGTCCTAAGGCCCAAACTTGCCCTGGTGGGGAGCATGACCCTCCCAGGAAGGCATCTGACAGCATGGTTGCTCCTCACCTGCCACACTGGTACAGGACTTCTCATTCTTGCACATGCAAGTGAAGCCGAGTTAAATAACACAGGCACGACTGGTTGATCTGCCCTACACCCACGTGGGATCCATTCACGGTTGGGCACACGCCTTCAAAGTCTCCCAGAAAGGGTACGGAGGAGTTTGGGAAGAAATCCAGCAGTGCTAATGACAAGGTGAGGCCTCCCTGCACGGAGACTCACTGGGGAAGCATCCACTGATCCCAACCCTGCTCCATGCTGGCTCTGTGGCTGGGAGCCAGGAGCTGGGCAATGGGAAGAGGGACCTGGGTTATCCAAAATATTTCACTGCTGGTTCTCCTCCCCTCTGCACTGCTGCAAGCTGAAGCTCAGAGGAGGAGGAAAGGAATGGCTTTGGAGCCTAAGCATGCTGTAAGCCTCCTGTCTCAGGAAGTGGCTCTGGTTCCCTGATAGAGCAAACATTTCCAGCACCTCTCCTTGCAGGGCAGCAGAGGTGCCGAGGTGGCACATCCCTGCTCAGGACACGCCAGCTGGAGTGAGATTGAGGGGCTGGAGCAGTCTGACACTTGCTCCATGAAGGGCTCTTTGTGGAGAGAGGGAGAGATGCCGGCCAGGAAGGATGGGAACTCCCACTGGGGACAGCAGGCGAGCCCAGCACACGCCAGGGAAATACCAAGCAGCTGGAGAGGGCTCCATACATGTCCTGCTTGGCCTTTAAGCTGTAACAGCAGCCGAGGCTGCCAGCTGGTTGGCAGGAGCTTTGCCAAAGTGCAGAAGGCATTAATTGAACCCTTTCCTCCTGTTCTCAAAAGGATTTGCCTTGCTGTTTCACGGTGCCTTATGCATGCCTGTCCTGGGAGTAGGGGAGAAGGCTGCCTTGGGCTTCCCTCCTGGGCATCTCACGGATTCCGTGGTGCTGCAGATGCCTGGATCCCAGCTGTTAAAAGGGTTGGGGTTCTGGTGGTGGTAATGGTTTGGGGTTGGTTCCCCCCACCCCACAAAAGAGGAACAGCTCTGCATCAGGGAGTGAGCAGTACCACAGAACTCGGGCAAAACCCTCAGTGCTGCAGCAGGAGCTCAGCCAGGATAAAAGCTGCGACACCAAGTGCATCACAGCCAGCCAGTCTCCAAATCCACCTAAATTGTTTCTGGAGCTGCTGGCTTCCAGATGCCTCTATTTTTCTCCATCATGTGGACCTGGCAATGTCCTGGGTTTCGCTCCTGCTAAGCTAAGGACAAACACCTCGGTCAGATTGTTCCTTGGTCTGAAAGCGTCGCAGTGCGCGATGGTTAAGAGCTCACAGGGATTGGGAGTGACAGCACACGGGCGTTTCAGCAGCAGGCTGTAAATCACAAAGCCTGACGAGCTCTGTTCCCCCTCACTGCCGCCAGTCCCAAGCCACCGAGTTCCCTTCTGCTCCCTCAGAGTCTCTTCTTGATGAGTTTCTCCAGTTTCCGTATCCGAGAGGATTCCTGCTCGGGCGTGGGAGCGCTCAGCGAGAGCGAGCCGGTGCCGTCCCCGCCGGGGGGAGGAGAGGGGAGGCGCAGGCGGAAGAGATCCAACATGCTGCTCTGCTCGCTCCTCTTCAGGCCCTGAGGGAGCAAGGGACAGGAGTCACTAATGTGGGAGCAGCTGCAGCAGAGCCCATTTCGAACCTCAACCTCCCGTTCCCCCACCAGGAGCTGCACAAAGAGCTCTGGGTGACCCCGAGCTCAGCCCCGGGAGCAGAGCAGGTCCAAAGATGTGAAATGAACTGGAAATCTTTTCTTCAGTAGCAATTCTACTCCCAGAGTAAAGATACACTTGTCTCACAGTGCTTCTCCCACCCCCAAGCCCCTCTGATTTCACACTGAAATAAAGTCCCCAACAATCCCAAAGCAGCACTAGGGGCTGAGCAGAAGCCCTGGACAGGTTCTAACCTTCATGTCGAGGATCTTCTGGAATGTGTCAGTGCTGCAGTCAGCGAGGAGCTTGATGTAATTGTCCACAAACACAACTGGGGGCTCATGGGGAGCCATCACCACCTGCCAAGACAAGGAAGAAGAGATCAGACAAATAATAGGAGTTAAAGGCAGTGCTCAGTCTGGCACAGGAGTGACAGCAGGGCTGGCTCCTAAAATGAAATGCTTAAGGAACAAGAAAGAAGCTGCTTACAAGAGAGGTCAAGGTGAGCGAAGAGAAGCAGAGTAAGGAGCAGGGAGGATGTTGGGTCTCTCTAAGCACAGCAGTGGTGCTCAGGGGCTCTGCATCACGTTTCAAAGCACAGCAGGATTTTATCTGCGGCCTGTGGGCTGGCAGGCACTGGTGCATTGTTAAAGCTCAAGATTTTATCTTGTTGCATGGGGAAGACAAGCTGGGGAGTCGCTCAGGGGACAGCGCTGGCAGAGGTGGTGACACTCACAAAGTTCCCAGAGATCAGGCAACCTGGACACAGCCCAGACCCTCACTTTGGCTGCCTGTCGCTCTTAGGTGTCACAGGGGAATATGACAAAACACTGTGGTCACTCCCTTGGTCCTCAGGACAGCATGGGCCAGAGCTCTCACTGGTGGGTGAGCAGTGCCACATGCAGCCACTCTGTCCTTGGGGTGCAGCTCCTCTTGGACACTCCTCTGGAGAGACTGTGATGAAGGATGGGAACCCCCCACCACCACCATCTGCCCAGGAGCAATGGTAAAAGACAGGAAAAAAAAAATCAAAATAGTCTCAAAGCTGGAAAGATGATCCCTCATTGATGTGCTTTTCTTACATAAGCAGCACAGAGAACACATCTTTTGATAATGCTGGGCAGCCAAACCGTTTTTCTGGGGAAGAGCACACATGTGTGTGTGTAAATGGGCAGAAACAGCACCAGACCAGACTCTTCCCTGTCTCCAAAAACATTTCCATATGTTTGCATTGACCCAGCTCACCCCACGCTGTATTCTGTCACCAAGACATTTCTTTCTTTCCCTGCACTTCAGACCAATGAAACATCATAGCCATGTATACACTTATAAATCCTTAATTTACAGCCCTTGTAAAAATCTTCTGCCAAGATGAAAAGCTGGAGCTTCAGACAGCGCAGCCAGAGGAGAAGGGGAAGAGCTCTGTGGGACGTGCACAGCCCAGCGCCCTCCTCCCCACTCCCATCTGTGCTTCCTGGGGCTCAGCTCAGTGGCTTTGCTTGTGCTGTCCAAGGGCCCAGAGTTTGTCTTCCTGCATTACCTGCCCCACAACAAGCCTGGGAACACACACTGCAGCTCCCAGTGCCATTAGCCTGTGGCTGTTTGGTTCCCAGTTCCACAGAGCCCTCCCTTGGGGCCACGAGTGCTTTGTGCAGCAGCAGGGGCTGTGTGACACTGCAGTGCCACTGCTGCTGCTGCACAGCCTGGGCACCTGCAGCACTCCACATGCTGCTTTCCCCTCCAGTGTGATGCTAAGGGGAGACAAATTAACTCCATCACTCTTCTGATTCACACATAAGCTCCAAGGAAAGAACTGTTCTGTATGCAACAGGCACCGACCTTCCCTGCTCCCGTTAGCACAAACCAGGGTGGTTTTATTCAGGCCATTTCTAAGAAAATCTGCACTACAATTCACTAACATCTCAGTCATCTTATTCCAGAAGCATGGAGCTGGAGAATTAATGTCTGAATCCAGAGCACAAGCTCAGCTGTGACATTCCCCTGGGCACGGGAACAAAGCCACACCAAGCAGCAGGCGAGGAGGGACAGCTCAGGCTCCTCACCCTCCCCTTGCCTTGGCTGGGGTTTACAGGAGGCTCTGGCTGGCAGCTGCCTGTCCTGCTTGACCCCAGGTCCCACTAATTCCCTCACAGGAATGCCTTCCCAGCATTGCTGGCGAGCAGGGGACAATCCCATAACCCGGGGAGGGTACAACTGTACAGCTCCCACGGCTTCCCCTGGGATCAAACCTGACTTCTCCCTCCAGCACCAGCTGGGAAGGGCAGGTTGCTTTGCTTGTTGCTTTTTACGAAGACAACACACTGCTTTTGGGTCATTTTCCAGGCACCAGGTCTGGAAAATGAAAAAGGGCTCTGGTGAGTACAGTAACCCAGACATGTTTGCACTGGCTGTTACACTAGACAGTAAACAGGTGACTCAAGCACGGCTTGGCTCCCCTGCGTGACGGAGTCTGCACAAAGGCCTGGAGTAACCTGAACCCCGGGGTTTGCCCCACAGCACACACACACACGGATGCAAACTCTGATTTTCACAAGCTCCTGAGGGAATCTGGTGCCCTGACTCTCCTAAGCAAGCAGAACTCGAGCCCTTGGTTTCCTTGAAAAGTGAGGATGAAAACTCAAAAGTGGTATTGGAAGAGAGTGGGGGCAAACCCAAGGGGAGTGAGCCAGCTCTGCAGAGCAGCTGGCAGAGCCCCCGGACAGGCTCACAAACGTTCATGTGCAATTGCAGATTGCTGCATTCAAAGGAAGGGCCCCCTGGAATTCGCTCGCTCCGATTCCCAGCCCAGCAGTCTGGCTGGCAGGTTATCAAAAGTCTTGAGTTACCTTCAGGATCATTTCAGCCCGAGTCATGCCTTTCACCACTATCTTTGTGTAGCTGGCAGGAGCCTTCCTCACCACTTGGGACCCGATGGAGGGCAGATCCAGGAGAACCATCTTCAGAGAGTGAGTGTCCAGCAGCAGCTGCAAGAGTTAAACACACTGTGTTACTCAGGCCCCTTCTACCAAGATCCACTCTCTGCTATAACCCAACATCCTCAAAAGTTTAACACTTCCCACACTGGGCTAAGTCCTGGGAGTTGGACTGCAGGAACAGGAGGGCCTGACCCACGTAAAGACACTTCCAGGGACATGATCACCTGTGGCTGTGCATAGGCACCGTGGCTGATTTTAACAGAGCACTGCTCTGCTGACTGGAAATGACTTATGGCAGCCCAACATCTGGCACATCAGGCACAGATTTCCAATCCTTCCCCCCAGCAGGATAAAGTGAAACAATCTTGATTACCTGGAGCTGTACCATGATTTAGATACCGAGGTCAAATGAACCAACACTACACTTCCTCCTGCACCCAGCCACCCACAGTGTCAGCTTTTCTGCCTTTACTCAACCACTTGATTGTGGTTTCTTTCCTTAAAAGCTGTCACACAATACAGCTACACTGAGAACTGCTCACAGCCTGGATGTTGTTTGTTACTACCCCAGCAAACAAATAAGTAGCAGCCATGAAATGGAGCCCAGACAGAGCAGCACTGTCTGATGACAAAATGCTGTGGGTTAGGGCTCCTTTAGAGCAAATTATCCCCAATACCACACTCCTCTGATTGCACAAAGCATGTCTGAAGAGGCAAGACCAGTGAAGAACAGAAATTTGAACTCAAACTAGAGGAAGAGCAGCGCAATTCATCCAGACAGCAGTGAGTGCAAAAGCCCTGCTGGGCTGTGGGCACACCCAGAGCATCTCCTCAAAAAGGGAGCTGGTGGAACAGGAGGGACAAAACATTGTGGGTGCTGCAGAGCCCCCAGCAGTGACCACAGCAGTGTGAACACCTGCCTTGGCACACGTGGGAGTGCACAGGAAGGCAAAGGGCTCAGCTGTGCAGGCTGGAACCCAGACCCTGTTACTGCTGTGGTGTGTCCTTGCTGGGTGCTGCCTTCTTATGCCTTGCATGAGAAGAACTGATGCCATCCATCTCCTCCTGGGGAGCCTCCATCACAGCACAGATGAGCAGCTCTGTGCACCCCAGGCTGCTGTAGCTGGATTCCTGAGTGTCTACCAGGGATCCCAGAGATGGAAGATATTTCCATGGCCAGGGAACTTGCATCTTTCCCATATAATCTCTCTCATGTCTAACAGGAGTTCTGCACACTCTGCAGCCTTTCCCACGGGCACAGCTCTTGCAGGCTCTGTCTTCTCAGCCCATTTTCCCCTGTTACCCACTCCAGGTCCCTGGCATTGCCAAAGCTCGCTGGGATGGAGTTGTTAAGCCAGAGAGGAAAACACAGAAAGCAAAACCCCACAGGTCTTGTTCCCTGCACTGAACACCTCCATAAATACCACCCCTGTATCCATATTCCAACCATCATTATTAGCAAACAGCAGGAAAAGCTTTGTGTAGGACCAGAAAGGCCAGGAAAACGTATTCCCCAGCAACACTTGCATCAGGGAGGAGAAAGTGGCATGGAAAGATGTTGGTGGGTGACCAGAGGGGTTCAAAAGATGTTAAAGGAACTGGGGTTCTGCATGCTGCAGAGAGAGAGAGATCAACTGCTGAGACTTCTGCACCCCTGGCCCCAGGGAGGTATGTCCCACTCCTAATGAGATGTATTCACTGGGAACCAGGCTAATAAAAACCTTCCCAGTCTGCTTTAGAGAAGCAAATTGGGCCTGTTATTCCCATACAAGAATATTAAAACCTTTTAACATTAGACACAAGCCCACTGCTGGTTAATCACTTTAGAAGCTTATTTAAAAAAGACTCTCTTTAATCACTCTCAGGTTATTGCTCATCACACAAGACGAGCAGGCACCGAGCTTCACTCATTTGCTTTCCATTAAGGACGAGGAAGGTTTTGATGTAAAGCTCCTGTTTCATTTTGCAGACACTGCTCAGAACCATCTTTGATGCCTAAAACCCAAGCAGCTTTGAAGGCACCCATTTGAAGTTCACGGCGGTCCCATTAGGGATGATCCTGCTGCTTTTTTCGCTTTTCCTTTTATTTTTATGAGCCCACAGGGCTAATAAGATCGATGTGCAGGGGACAGATGAAACCCTGCCTCTTCCAAACCCCATCCTCACAGAGCAGCAGGGTCCCAGCCTCACTTCTTGAACCCAAAATCCATCAGATATGACAGCACCTACTTCTTCTTACCTGCTCTGCACCCACCATGCTGATAGGTTTGCACTTGAAGAGATGGTTAATGAACTTGGGAATGAAGGAGCTGCAGGAGAGATAGAAAATGACACAATTACATCAGAATATGTGCAAGCCAGACAGTTTTCTGTGGTGACAAAGCATGCAGAACCAAACCAGGACAGCTTCCACAAAGACACCCCGAGTGCCAGCTTCCCAAGCTGATCCCAGACATGTTAAATACACTAAACAAAAAAAAAATCCCAATCCTTAGGCACAGTTCTTTTGCTTTAATCCCTCCTAATTTCAAAGTTCATTGAGAAGCTGCACACCATACTATAAGTTAATTAAATTGCTATAAACTAAATATGAAGTATTACAGTACAAGGTCAAGCAAACAAACTATTGTGCATCACAAAACCAGCAACACACCAGCATTAGTGGAAGTATTTTGACTGTATCCAGAACCTACATTTTCCTACACACAAGTAATTCCATAACATGCATATTACACACTGAACTTGAGGTCCAGCCAAGGCTGGAGGTCTGCTGGGCCCTGGACACTCACACAGAGGCACCCCTCCAGAAAGCTCCTGGCCAACACAATCAAGACAAGAAAAAGTTTTGTGAGAAGGAAAACACCATTACCATATTTTACTGTCATGAACTTCAGACTCAGAAAAATGACTGCCCAAGCAGGGAAAGCTTTGTGAGGGTGGAAGCCCAATATTCACCACTTCAGAGCATCAGCTTTGGTTTTAGCTTTTTGCCTCTTGATGTGAGGCTTTGAGGTGGTTCCATTCCTGGGTGGAGAAGCAGGTGCTCCCTCCCAGCAAAAGCACTGGCTGGGCACCTGCAGGACAAGCTCCTGCCCAACAACTCCAGCAAGGAGCAGCACCAGGAAAGCTCAGGAGCTGCATGAGCAACAAACTCTTCCACACCACTGGAAGGAGTCTTCCTCTTGCTGCCTTTTAATTTACTCTGCTTCTTCCACATGCCCTCCTTTGGCTGAATGCCTGCAGGGCTCACATTTCCAGGGCTTGTCCATGACCTGTGGCAGGTCTTACATTTTAATGGCTCTGTCCTAAGTGAGTTTCTGTCCTCTGGGCTGAGGCTGTTCATGATGATGATCTAAATTCAGCATGGTTTCCCCCTCGCATCTGTTAAGCTATTTGTTTCCTCCTCACAAAAGCAGGGAGCAGGGACAGCATCTTGTTTGTCCTGCCACCTGTTTTCCAAGCCAGGACATTTATTTCTCATCCTTTCTCATGGAAGAATGACAGAAGTGTAGCTCAGGCACGGAGTGTGCCAAGCTGCTGAGCAAACCCAAAGGAATGGTTCAAGGAAGAGCCCTTACAAGCAAAGGTTCCTTCCCTTCCCCTTCCCTCAGACACAGTCACTACCTCTCCCAGTGAATCATTTTATCCTGGAGAGGTGTCAAGGAGAACAATTTCAAACTACTGTTGAGAACCAGCTACTGGGCTGCCCCAAGCAGCTTTGAATTTGGCCACCAGAGAAACAACCTTGGCAACGAAACAGAAAGAGGAGGAGGAGGAAAACAAGCCCTGTCTCTTCTTGCACAAGAGCATTACAGTGGAGATTTAACCTGTCTGTTTTAAAAGTCCATTTTTCAGGTCTATAACTAATTCCCAGAGGGCAATTAGAGAGTGATGAGCACAGCTGGAGCTTAGGTGATCCTAGAAAATGATAAATTGGCAGCAGCTCTGGATGCAGCAGCTCACTGCTGGCAGAACAGTGCAAGAAATTAATTGTACCTTTGATAGTGGAGGTAGATCCAATTGTCCCTCCCTCTGCAAGGTCAAGCATGGAGCTAAAGCTCATGTTATGTATGAGGAACAGGGTGAGCATTTCCTTCTGCAGGGTGGCAGACTGGCAGCCCAAGGACCTCCTCCCCTGTTGGTTTTAATCTTCTTTTCTATCTAACCACACAATCTCCCATAAGACAGCATTCTGCCTTGCATGAAACAATTCCCAGGCCCCTTTGGATGGCCACCCACCATCAGTGCAGAGGGTAAAGCAACCTTCCATCCCCACATGCCTCTTATTTCACGCTGCCTTATTGGAAACAGCTTCCCAACTCCAGCAGGACAGACAAGACAAACTCTAAGAGCCAAGGGCTGCTCTGGAATTTTTTTCCCTCCCCTTCTTTTTTTTTTTGGACTAGCAGAGACCATCAAGAGTAGTTGCACTTAACAGAAGAATGCACTGGAGCCTCTTGCCTAGGCTGGACTCGATGCCTGATGCTCTCAGAGTACAGCAGGCAATCCTGATGTGAATAATACGTGCACGTTCAGGGGTAATGCTCTGCACGAGGCTCTGTGCTCTGAATGCCTTTCCTCCCTGCACAGTCACAGCTAGATTGGATGCCAGAATTCATTTACAGCTTCAGCTATAAAACTGA
Organism: Erpornis zantholeuca; assembly: GCA_013400515.1. Taxonomy (NCBI): domain Eukaryota; kingdom Metazoa; phylum Chordata; class Aves; order Passeriformes; family Timaliidae; genus Erpornis; species Erpornis zantholeuca. Next base: position 754,523 of record VZTN01010882.1, on the reverse strand, counting down.
ACCTAGCAAACCCTCCCTAGAAGCAGATAAGTCCCCAGTGTAATAATAAAGCAGTGCAAGGCAGATGAGGAACCTGAAAGCACAGAAACCACAGCATCTGAGAGGCTCCCATCCAACAGGAGCAGCTCTGCCAGAGCCTGTGCTCCCCTAATCCCCTGCACTGATGATGCATCAGACACAATGCCTTGCTGAGTGAGGCCCAGACAAACATGCAACCACAGTCTGTCTGTCTGTCTGTCTGTGGGGTTGAGCTAGTGCAGCACACCCCTCAAAGGTTCTGGTGTCACTGAGTCACGGCAGCCAGGGAGGGTTTTGCTGTACGCTGTCCTCTGAGGTGGTGACCAGCCCTTTCCCAGGCTGAGCTCAGCTCTGAAACCTCCAGGATCATCCACATCACAACCTTCCTCCCACCAAACTCCTCTCCCTTTCTAGCTGGAGCACCTGGAATGACACAGGACCGACCATGCCTGGCTGCTGGTAACGGAGGAATCACTTCCCCGCTGAGGGGGAGAACTGTTTGCTTTTCCTGTCTCTCAGTTCTTATCTCTTCCTCACTGAGGTCAGGTCACAGACTTCCCAAACACATCCTAGCACAGCAGCCACGGCTCTGCTGCTGTGGGGTTTTGATTTCAAAGGAGAAGGTGCAGAGAGAGCTGAGCCCCCACCCTGCCTGGCAGTGCCTCCCAGAACGCCGCCGGCCGCTGGCTGTCCCCAGGGAGCACTGCTCACACATCGGTCAAAACAAAGCAAAAATGACAAATTAGGTTAGAGGATTGATGCAATTTCTGATGGCCATTTTTCTTCTCTCCAGACTTGGCTCAGATCCTGCTGTTTTAAATTTAGTGACTTTAGCTGCCTTCTCCCCTGTGGTCCTGTAACTCAACACTCACGCTTTACACAATCCATTAGAGCTAAGAAGTGGCAGCTCACAAAGACACAGGCATTAACATGTGGAGAAGCACAAGGACTGTTAAAAGGATTTCCAGCATTGTGGGGCACACAAAAGGCCAGGCATTTATACTGGCCCAGCCAGCATATTCCATAAGAATTCGGAGTTTCAAAAATACAAATATTTGTAGGCATTAAAATGCATTTTAAGGAGATCAGTGCTCCCTTACTGCTGGGCTGGTTCTCCTTAACACTAAGTTGTACAGCTCCAGCAAAATCAGCTTTCAGGAACCCATTTTCCCCTTCTACACCTGATCCATGGCACAGTGAGCTCAGGACCCTGTCTTAATTTTAATGTGCTGCAGATCAGAGCTGCAGTTGTCTTAAAAGAAGTTTTGGAGAAGAGCAGTGGCTTCTGTGCTCAGGGATGAGGACACTCAGATGAGAACTTCACTCAACTCTGAGAGCTGTTTCATCTGGAGTTTACTTGGTATGTGCCTAGCAATAAAGTTAAAAGGGAGGCAACTAAGCTGAGGTATTAAGAGTGTGCTGTGAACAGCTGAATAAATGGAGGGTTTTATTTATCACACAAAATTCAAGTGTAACCACACAGGAGGTTTTCACGCAATAAATTCTCACTGCTTCAAACAGCAATTAAGGTCAACATCATCACAGGATTTATCAGTAACTGCTCCTTAATTCAAAATCATGAGCACCCCGAGACACAGAGGGGGAATGAAACTCTCAGGGGGGTGAAACTCTCCCTGCTGTGAAAGCTCCCAGCTCTCAGCAGAGCTGCTGCATCCCACCCTGCTGAGGCAGGAGCTGCAGCTCCAGCCTCCAACCCACACAGTCCCTGCCAGGCCACAGAGCTTATTTCAGGGTGATTACCTTATCAGAGATGAATGAAACGTTAAGGTATTTTAGAGTGACACATGACACGCACGCCACTGCTCACAAGTCCACCAGCACGGTCACATGCAACACCAAAAGCAGCAGCTACGACTGGCAGAGCCCTCCCGAGGGTTTTTCTTGGGGTGTTGCCATGTGGAGCTCAGCTGGCCACAGGGAAGAGCTCAAAGTGTCTTCCCAATAAACTGAATTTTTGTTCCAGGCACGGAGGTGAAAGTTGGGATGCTCACCCCGAATCCAGCAGCAAAGGGCATTTCTGTCTCATCTGCCACTTCTTTTATGCTGCTCGACTTTAAATGGCTTCACAGCAAAATACTTTGATACCCCCCAATATTTGAATGTGAATTTCTCCTCCTGATTCAGCTATTTTTGCACAGAAAATCAGCTTTTAGGCTGTGAAGGTAGAACATACTTCTCACACATGCCCTCCTTGCAGTGCTTACTGTAAATGTTATTTTGAGGCAAATTTCTCAGTATCTGCAAGCCCTACAGAAGAAAAGCAGGTTTCCCACAGCAAGAATCATGTCTAAAGTCAGATACTCAAAGTCTTTTAAAGGTGCCCAACCCAAAACCTTCTGCACAACACAGAGGGATCATCACACTGTTTTATGGGATGACCTGGATGAACTGTGTGTGTTGGTAACTTACTTTGCAAATTTGATGCAGAACTGAGTGAAATACTTCCTCGTGGAGGCCAGGTTGTCACGGATGATGGGGACATTCTGTTTAATGTGGAGGATCACTGAGGTGACATAAGGACTCTGGTCACCGACGTGTTCCACGTTCTGCCACTGCATCTGCACAAAGGGGAAAAAACAACCCCAAATGACTGCTTAATTCATTAAGATTCAATAGGTGAGGGGAACTGTACAAACTTCCTGCCAGGAGATCTCTAAGGAAGCATTTAAAGACTGCCTCTGCAATTCACCACCAAGGTCAAGTTCTTCATCATCCAACTGGCTGGGCAGAACCCTTCCACAAGACACAAGGAAAACCCAGAGCAACCCTTTTTGCACCAGAGCAGAGACTGTGACCAGCAACCCACACAAATGGGGACCACTAGGATTAAAAAAGCCTTTGGAGCACACCAGGCTGCTTTAATATTTAACAGTTTCCAGTTTGCTGGGATGAAGTGCCCATATAAATCCTGATTACAGGCATTTGAGAAAATATCTGCAAGCTTGCAAAGTCTGGATTCCTGTATGGCAGCCAAGACTTTAATACTGGTGAGACTGATGACAGATAGATGGAAGAGGTAGAAAGTCTTAAAGTCCAAAGCACTCCACACCAGTGTAGCTCACTGAAAACACTGCTGGTGTACAAGCCAGGATGCCCAAGTCCAGCTCTTCCAAATGCATGTAAAAGGTACAAAACAAGAAGAGTTACTCAACCTCCCATTCTGTTTTCATTTATTCCAAGCAGAACTGCAAGAGAACAGCCCCTGTGAGCCAGATGTGTGGCTCCCTTGACTTTCTCTGGGCTTTGTTTGCAGTACACAGGGTACTCCCAGTGTAAGTCAAGTGGAAACACCAAAAAAGAGGTGATTGTGTCTGGCCTGGCCTCACATATCCACCAGAGTCTCATGGAGGAACACAAGCACCCAGAAAGGCAGGCTCAGTTCTGCTGCTGCTCAGAACTCTGCAGTCCTCTCCCTATAACTCTTTGGAGATCTGTTCCTCATGCTGGAGATGAGACAGGAGGAAAACTCATAGGAAATCAGGAGAGGAAACTGGGCACATGTGGAAGATGAGTTTTTTCCTTTGAGGGGCTGTTTGTCCTCAAACTTGTTTTCTCAAGCTCTGGATTTTTGCATATAAAGTTTTTCATTTCTGGTTTTAATTTAATTTAATATGGCTACTTTGCCCCCTGCAACTCAGCTGACTCAATTCCATCCAAACAACACGCAGCCTAAGTGACTTAGCAGGAAAGAGAAGCCAAATTCTTTGGAAAACCACAGTGTCTGAGTCTACACATGTCCCACTAAATCTGTCTTTGTTTAAAGCAAACCAACCAACCCCCAGCCTGCTGATCTCACATCAGCTGGGTGACTGGAAGGGATCTCTCTCTCAACCTGCTCCTCAGGTTTTCATAGAGTCACAGAATATCTTGAACTGGAAGGGGCACACAAGGATCATCAACTCCTGGCCCTGCACAGACCCCAACAACTCCACCCTGTGCATCCCTGAGAGCGTTATCCAAACATTCCTGGAGCTCTGGCAGCCTTGACCATTTCCTGAGGAGCCTGGGCAGTGCCTGAGCACCTTCTGGGGAAACCTTTTCCTGACATTCAACCTAACCCTCCCCGACACAGCTCCAGCTGTTCCCTCAAGTCCTGCCACTGGTCACCTGCTTTTCTACTCCTCATGGTGCTGGTCTTATCCAAACAAAATACTCCATGCCTTTCTCCCTGATGGATTCACACATTCTCTTCTTGACAGAGCAATCCTCACCCAACAAACACACCATCCCCATGGAGTGGGAGCAGCCAGAAAGTGGGAAGGGACTGCTGAGCTGAATTATTGCACCAACAATGAAACAGTAGCTCTTTCACTTTGTTGGTCATTATTCCAAAAGCAATACTTTACAACCAAACCTTTAAAGCATGAATGGTAAAAATAACCCTTTTGTGTGTGTGTGTGTGTGGATGTGGGTGTGTTTCACCTGAAAAAAAAAACCCAGTAGCTGCAGAGAAAGGAATAGCACACATACTGAAAAGTCATCAAAAGAAATACGAGCCCAACTCTGCTGGTAAAGCTTTGTTCCTGTCGTTTTAAATTTATTCCTCTTTTTCCCCTTGTCCTGTGTTTTTCTTGGGATATCCACATGGTTTACACACACAAGGTGGAAGTGAGTCCGAGGAGCAGTGAGGTTTCCCTGAAAGGGAGAAGCCTGAAGGCACCTGCAGGCAGGGAGGACACAATGTGTCCTCAGGAATGGCAGACCTGGTGCTACCTTCAACAACACACAGGGTTCAGCTAAAAACAGGCAGGAGGAAAGAGAAACCCTGAGCAAAACTGGGGTGGTGTGGCACTTCCTAAGAGCCATGCAGCCTCTTGGGAACGGCAGGGGCTCAGGAGTGCTCCTGTGTCCCCAAAGAGCCACCAGGTCCCTCCTCTGTGTCCAGCCCTGGGTCTCCAGCAAAGCAGCTGCCTCGTGATCAAGCAGAAGATGAATGACTCACTGATTGTCCCTGTTCCCATCACCATCCCACTGCCAGCTCCTCCTCGGAGCCTCCAGACTGGGCACTTGCTGCCTTGACCTCGTGCTGCTCCTGCAGGAAGGGCTGGGAGGGGAGCGGGAAGTGGCGAGAGCTGCTGAGAGCAGATAGCACTGCTTGGCCCCGTGTTTGGGGACACGAGCTGGGCTCTGCACTGTCACACTCTGCACAGTGTTCCAGGCCTGAAACGCTCTCCTGGGGGCTTTTAATTAGTAGCTGGCAGCTCTGATTGCTCTGTTCTCAGGGTTTTCCCTGTGTGTGGAGTGGAGAAATGATTAAAGCCCCATGTTTGGGCACTTGCTGTTGTCCACTCGGCTGTGAGGACACCAGGAATTGCAGCCAAAAGGTTTTAGGAAAATGTAAAAAGCCAGCAAGAGATCAACCTGAGGCACTAAAATGTCCCCTAAGCCCCACTTACAGGCAGAGTTTTACATATAAATCGATGCTTAATTCAGCGAGCAAATCAAGCCTCATCCAGTGCGATCCATAAACTTAATTGGGGCAAAAATATCCCGTGCAGATTAGCAGTTCCCTCATTGCAGCGATTTAACAGGAAGCACACCAGGCAATGGAAGTGGCTGCTACAGATCGGTACAAACACATTAACAGTTCTTTGTTATCCAGAATATCACAGCAGGGGCTTTAGGGCGAATTCCCCTCCCACCCACATCCCTGCTCCCCCTTCCTACAGCCACATTTAATCATTCTACACCTGCTGTAAAGTCTGAGTAGGGATTATCACCTACAAATTTTGTAATACAGGGCCTTCTCAGCATTTACCATTTCTTTCAGAACACACAAAGTAAAGAATCATGGAAACCGAGCAGCATTCCCAGCTGAAAGCAATATTCCTGATGCTGTTTTCTGTGTTAAATCTCTCAACGTGGCCTCCAGCCAAAGTGGATTGAGAGGTTTAAGCATTTCATAATTTACCTCTATAGTTCCTGAACATTTTTGCAAAGAAAAAAAAAAAACAAAACCCAAAGCCAGACTCCAACAAAAGACTGGGAATGTTCAGTCCTGGAGGACACCAGAATGAAGTAAATGGAGAGAAGGTAAACAAAGGAAGAGCCCTAATGGAGTATGGGTCTTGAGAGAGCAAAATTGGAATGGATCAGCCACACAATCTTTATTTCTTTAATATAGGCTGAAATTTTACATTTCCAAATACTAACTCTGTGTTTAAATAATTGCATGCGTTTCTTACTCAAGTGTCAGAGTAACAACCCAGCCCTGAAGGAAAGGGAGGGGAGGAGGGTGAAGGAAAAAACCCTCTTGCACCAAATCCAGGTCTAATAAAAATCACATAAAAGCAACTCTGTCTGATGCAAATAGTGGAGTGTGTGCACAAGTGACAAGTATTTATTTAGCTAATTTCATAACACTTAAACTTGTTTATATATCATCAGTCCCATCACATGTGCTGCATTTTACCAGTGTTCCAAAGACAAAAATAAATGGCCTACCAGCTGCTGCTTTCTCAAGGTTGTGGTTTACTTGGGTATAAACAGCCAGAGCTGAGTGATTCAAGTATTACTGTACTCTGTGGATTCAGCAGAATCCAGGGACTGCCACAGCGCACAGGCAACACCTGAAGTGCCGAGCTCTTCCTAGTGGTGTTATTTTACTGGGCAAGAAAATCCTCTTTCCATTTGGAACCTGTACAAGCTCTATTACCAGCTGCATTCCACTTCAAATATTAGCTGGGGGTGGCGGGGCTGGTTACAGCTGGAATACATCATAAAGCAGAAAGCTATTAAAATTCATGGCAGCGAGACAGTGTGTTGATCCTACAAAAATGGAGCTCTATGTTTAATATTTCTAATTAAAAAAAAAAAAAAGTTCAATCCACTTTTGTTGTCTTCACCTCTGTCTAAAGCAGTCTGGGTTTTCACAATACTTTGGCAAGAAAACACAGCTCTGCATTTCAAACATATAAAAAGCCAGCAGTGTAACTGCAACAAAATCATTAAGCTCCAGCCATAGGGGCCTCTCCAGGAATGGCTCCATATGTCCTTGAGAGGATCACAGAAGCAATAATCTCAATTCCACATCACCTCCATTTGAGTACCTCCATTTAAGAGCCCCAAACAAGCAGGCTGGTAAAACTCCCTGCCAAGGAAGACAAAGGGGAGAGCAAATGTGAAGGAGTATTTGGAATTTCAGGTTAACAAAAGTTTTCTCGATTTTAAATGCTCTCACTGGCATTGAGGGTGGAAAGAGAAAGCCTTGAGTACTTACTGAATGTATTTTGTTGTCTGTAGGTTTTAATGTGCTGCAAAAAGCCTGGAAGCTCTAATCTGAATAATAAGAGGGTCTGGAGTGAGGGGTGTATTTATAAATATAGCAATTGCTGCTCTAAAAAGTAATGAAATAAAATCAGTGTGTGGCTAAGTCTCAAGGCAGAGTAAAAGGATTTATCAATAGTGAAATCAAGCAATCAAAGCCCACAAGAACTCCACGCAGATCTCAAGGTGACCTCTTCCTGAAAACCCAGCCCTACCTTGCTCATAGCAGTCAGGGCAGGGTCACAGGCTGCATCCAGGTCCTGCACTAACAGCTGGATGCTGTTGGAGATCACACTGCAGAAGAGGAAAAAAAAAGAAAGAATCAAGCACGAGTTTTAGAATCACACTGAGTAACAGAGTGCCAGAACTGGAGCATTTGACTGTGAGAGGAGGAAAATCCTCTACTGGCTGACAGTAGCACTATGATGTGAATGCACATGGCTACAACTTGTACTGAGGAGAGGCTGGGAAATCCTGCAGGGAGCTGCACAATGGGCTGCAGTGGGGAGAGGATGTTTTTACAGTTGACCTTTCTCTGTTTTAACACAAATCAGGGGTTGGGGATCAAAGGTGGCAGATGAAGAGGAGAAATCCCCAAGTATCAAGCCCAGACTGGGATTCAGCTTCAAATTTAATCCAGTCTGCATAACACCAACATTTTATCATCTCTCAATTTATACACAGTCAATATTCTACTGCTCAGGGGAAGTTGCAGAGAGGATTTTAAAAATGACATCTGCATGAGTTCTGTGTCTCTCCCATGTGTGAAGATGAAGGCAGATGTCTTATTTATACTACGTCTAGGACTGCTGCCATCCATTGTTTGAGTTCTTGAGACATATACCAGACTAAAGGACACATTAGTCAAACACATTTCCATCCCTCCTCCTTTAGTTGTTTTTTTTTTTTTTTTTAACAGCATGGTATTGCTTAGAGCCATATTTAAGGCCACCACATCATGATGTGCATAAAGGTGCAACTGATCCTAAAACAACAGCCAAGAAACTCTGCCTGCAGCAGCTCGGACCTCCCTCAGGGGCACAGACCCAGCACTCTCACTGCAGACAGCTTCTGCTAGAAGCAACAACTGATTCTGTTTCACTAAGCACAGTTTTTAAAAACAGTGTCAACTTTAAATGTGCCACAGATGTGTGTTTACAGCCCCAGGATTATATTTGTAAGAAGTGGATTTTGCTTTTGCTCTTTCTCATGATGGTAGCACAGATGCAAATCACAGGAGTGTGAGAAATCTGAGCAAAGCTTCCTCAAACCATTTTTCCTTCCCCTCATTGTCTTTGTGGAGTTCTGGATGCTACTCTGGGGTTCACTGTTCAAAATGTTTTTAAGTTTCCACCTCCTTTACCCACATATGGTGTCACCCACACTTAATTCTGACCTGAGTTTTGTTCTCCACCACGACCCAGGAAGGTCACCTGTTCCCCTTCCTACAGCTCCAGCACATAAAGTCTGGAGCAGGATGCAAACTAAAAGACTTCCTTCAGAGCAATTAATTTGTTTGTAAAGGCAAACTCATCCAAAATTAGTCGGGAAAATTAGTATGGGAGATGAAGTGACTACAGGCTTCAAGTTACACCATCTAAAACTCGCTTTGGGATAAAAAAAGCCCGTGACTCTTCCTGCTGGTGCCTCTCTGCTGCTGCTGGGCACTACAGAATCCACTCCCTGGGGGATCCCACCAGGCCAAGGGAGCCAGACTGAAATAACCACGCCGTGGGCACAGCTGACTCCTGCAGGGCACCTGCTGCCAGCGACTGGGAGGGAAGAGCTGTGGTGCAGCACCAAAGAGAAACACAAAGCCCTGAGTGGATGGAAAGTGACTCCATCACTTGTGTGCCCAGGCTCAGGAGTCTGTCAGAAGCTGGCTCACCCAAGTGCAGGCTCTCACCTGAAAACAGCAAGTTTCCAAACAGGGAGAGAAACCCATTTGCCTGCACTTCAAATTAAACAGCTGCTGTGGAAGGGAGGGAACACAAAGGATCACATCATGCCAAGAGGGTTTGGAGCTGGTTCTGCAGGAAGACACTTCAAATCCTCACCCCAGGCAGCACATGGCAGTGGGAGACTCCTCACACAATCCCTGATGTGCACAGAAGGGATGGATCAGGAAGCTGAGGCTGTAAAGGAGCAGTACAATCCTAGTGCAGCAAGTCCTCACTACAGTGAGCCCAACACTTCAGGGATTCTCTGAATGCTGCCCATAATCTCACAGGGCAGGAGGTGGGAATGAAGGATTTCTGGATTTGCATTACAGTAACTTTTCTTTTGTTGAATTTCAAGAAGACATTCCCATAATTTCTCCCATTTTCCCTAAAGAAACTGCTTTGTCACCCCAGGGATAAAACTCCTTTTCTACACATTTGGGGTGTTTCTGCACTCGCCTTTCTCTGAAAGAAGAAACACTTTCCAGGGTGCATAAACAGCATTTTATCACTTATTTTATGGCTGTGCCTAACAAGACATCAAATCCCAGAAGAAACAACTTATTTGATGTCGAATGAGTGAACGCCAGCGAGGTTTATAGCTCTGACTTACACTGACAGAAGGCTGGACAAAGCCCTCAACTGGAACAGAATGAAAGTCAATTAAAAGCCTTTGTTACAAGATATATCAGCCCTGTCAGTTGGACTTTAAAGCTGTCCAAAACAGCAAACGTGAACTATACATTAAACAACTTCCAAAACACTTCACGTTGGGTTGGTCTGGGACCAACCACGTCGTGAGGGAGCCTCCGTGGAGACCAAGCAGGAGCTCGAGGTTGCTGATTCCTGCTGGCAAAACTCACCCTCCCCTTGTCCATGTTAAGAAAATCCCATCATGTGGCACGTTTTATTTCTCCCTCCCTGCTACCTCGCTTGCTTTGGCTGAGTGGACACAGCAATCCTGGATTTCAGGCAGGGATTCACTCTTAAAAAGAAGAGCCTGAAGGGAAGGGAGTTTTCTGCAGCCTGGAATGGAGCCTGAGACCATGTGAAAGAGCTGGATGGAGATTCAGTGGGATCCTGCCCACTGCAGCAGGAGAGGAATCACAGGAAGGAAGTCTTCTGAAAAAAACATCTTACTGCTATCTGGGCTGAATCTTAGTTTCAGGGAGAAGGGGAGTTGGTGATAGGAATTATTTTCCCAGTCTTGCCAAGATTTTCTTTTGTCTGATATGAGGCAAAACAACTTTTGCCTCAATTTTCTTCTCTCAAAAAAAAAAACCAAAAAAAAATTCTATCTGTCTGTCAGGGGTGGAGAGGAAAGGATGTTAGAGCAGAATATTTTTAGCACCGTTACATGAAAAGTTATTTTAATGAATGATAATCTTCTCTCAATTATAATCCCCAAATATAAGATTGGATCAGTCTTTTATGTCATCTGAAATGGGGTTTGATCATACTGACAAGGCTGCTGATTACCAGGGGGAAGTTAAAGCAGGAAGGAATGTACTGAAATAGCTTCCTTTCTTGAAATGTAACAGCCACCTCGCAGAGCTGCCAAGATGCAAATGATGTTTCAAATGGAAACTCACTATTTCCTTTGCCTTTTCCAGTGCTCTTGTTCCTTTGGCTTGGACCACGGGGAGCAGCTAAAGCCTGTGCTAGTGCTGCTCTTGGAGCAGCCAGAAGATACCATTCTCTCACCAGGAGTGCCCAGGCTGGGGATCTGGGTGGATCCTGGGATCTGGGGATTGTTATTACTCCAGCACCATCTGGCTGACAAAAGGGGATGTTTGATAATTGTGGGAGGAGAACATACATGCTGAAAGTGTCCATCTCTCCTGTCAGGTTGATTCTCTCCATCAGGCTTGCATCCACTTTTTCTTTGAGTTTTTCTTCCAACTGTTGGGAAACAAAACAAGCAACAGGGAGATCAGGTTTCTAGCTCGAGATAATCGTTCTTGAAAACTTATGCCCTGCAAAGGTCAGCTTCTTAAAACTTAATCTGTGACCAAACTGCATCCAGATCTCATCCAGTGACACTGGAAATCTTTCCTTCTTGGCATCCCAGACCTGTTGATCTGCCAGGATGGGCCATGGTGGCTCCACGTCCTCAAAGAATTAAAGCTCCAAGGTCAAATATGTAACTCTAGCATGACATGCTACCGTACGAGCTTAACTCTGTGGCATCTGTCCTGCTAATAAAGATGTTTCTCAACACTCTGCCTGTGCCCAAACTGCAGAGGAGGAGGAGATTTGCCAGACCTAGTGGTGGAGAAGCCTGGATGCAGCCAAACATCACAGCTCATTCCTGACCCATGGCATTTTGGAAGCACCTGAATGTAATGAGCAGCGTGGCTGCAAATCACATCAGCATAAATTCCTCCTCTCTCCACTCCACATCGCCCCAATATTTCATGCAAGTCTTTTCCCAAAAGTAATTTGAATTATTGTTGTGCTTGTGTTTATGAAGGGGAGATCATGAACCAAGAGTCTTTTAAAAAAAAAAAAAAAAAAAGTGGTCCCCAATCCAAAACAAATTATGTAACAAGCAGAAAAGGATTGAACCCAAAACTGCTGCTGCAGAGCAGGATTACAAGCAAATTACTTTTCTCGGGTAGAAACAGCAAAATTAATACTTTTCTTTCTTTGAAATGCAGATGGAATAATGTGGAGCTCAATAATCAATGGATATTTTTGTACTTTTGGCTCTCCCAGTCTCCACAGAAGAGGGGCTGGGTGCCCCCTCAGAGGAAAACTCACCTGCTGGGTGGTGGCCAAGCAATACTCTGCAGTACTCAGGATGCTGCAAATGAGGCAGAGCTCTTCTAAAGTAAACTTTGCCACTTCAGAGCCTTCCTTTTCTTTCAGCAAACTCGTGATGGTGAGCCCACCACTGCTGCTGGTTGTCCTGGAAAAAAAAAAAAACAAAAAAACAAACCCAAATGATAAAACCTGTGAGGTTTTTGGGTGTACAGACACACAGACTGCAAAATTACTGTTGGATTTTAATGCCATAAAAAGGCTTTATGACCACAAAGCCCAATACCCTGCGCAACACAGGACATCAAATCCACAACTGCTCTTTTGGTGAAGGAATTTCTTTTACAAAGAGCTTTGTACCAGGTTTTCAAGCAAAGGACAACTCACTCATTGACAAGAAAATAGATTAGGATGCAAGTGGAACACAGCCTTCCCCAGGTAGCTTCACCTTCACTGCCAGCTATTCAAAATCTAATTAAAGATTACAGAAGAATCTCAGAACTATCAAGAAACATGTCATATTTATCTTTGCAGCACTAAACAGCTGTCCACGTGCATTTGAGACTTTGGCAACCTGTTTTAAAGGCTGATGGTATCAACAAAGTAAATTATAGAAGATGTGCCTTCCCCTCCAACTCTCTTCCAGTGATCAAGGTTCATGTATCAACAAGGAAAGGCTCAGAGCAGTTTAGAGGCAGGAAATTCCCTACTTCTCAACTCTTTAAAATCCAAATCCATTAAAAAAAAAATAGGACAGTGATATTTATCTTGGACAGCAAAAATGGAGCACTCAAAAAAATGTGGATAAAGAATGCAACTGAGGTCTGATGGAGAACACACATTAAATTTATCTTTCCACTTGTCTGGATGGAACCCTCTCCTCCCCTTCCATCTGTGAAAGGTTTTACTGGTTTCAAAAAGTCATTTCTGCTGCTCCCAGGTTTACAAGGGAAACAAAGTGAAAATGGTAAAGAGGAAATAAAATTATCTACAGTGGAGTTTTGGCAACACCTCAGGAGCACCTTTAGCCCATACACTGACACATATTGGTGCAAACTCATTATGATTTACTTTACTTCACTGGATTTACATCTACATATCTTATTTATACAGAGATAAAATGTTCCAGAGCAGAGAGGGGTACAGGTAAGCACTTTAGCATCACAGAAATACATCACATTCATTATAAATTACCATATAGATGATGCTGGGCTAAGGCAGCTGAGAACCACAGTAGGAACTTGTTACCCAAGCAGCAATTCTGAAATCCAGGCCTCTCTGAAGAGACTTGGGCTGGCATTTCAAAAGCAACTTCAAGAAACTGCAACTCTGGCTGCTAATCAAAGCCAAATATGAAGCTATTCTCCAGGGGCCTTTAAAAGAAAAGCAATATGTGGCCACCCATTTGCTCTCCTGCTTTTTTTTTTGGTGCAAGAAATTGAACTCTGGAGAAAACCACGAGGTAAACTGAGTGATATTGCTGCTACCTGGGGTGTTTGACAGGGAAACAAGTGCTCACCAGGATGTATTTATCATTTCTCTTTACAAATCATCTCCTCCTGCAATGTCAGCAGCACTGGGGAAGCCAAACTCACTTGGGCAGGTTTCCAGAAAGAATTTTCCAGGCGTATTCCCGCAGGTACTTCTGGAAGATGGTGGTCAGGGCGATCATGGGCTCACCAGTGCTGAGCTGGGAGCACTGCACCATGCACTTCTTGTAGTACACAAAGAGGTCAGCACAGCTGGGCAGGACTGCTCCTCCTTCGTCCACGTTGGGCTTGGGGGCACCCTGAGCCTTGAAATCGGCCACGAATCTATCGATCAGCTCGCCCAGGTTCCTGAGGTGGGCAACAAAAAAGATTTGGGTCTGTTGAGGGAGGAATTGGGAGTGGAAAGAGGGAATAGTGTTTTACAATGAGGTGGCCTGTCTTGTGACACACCAGCAAGTTCAGGTTTTAGCAGCTGGGTATCATCCCCCCAGCCCTTCTTTATCTCCCAGCACAAAGCTCACACAGTCCCACAGCCCGAACCTTTTGTGCTCGGGAGTTTTAGTGGCAGCTTCAAATCTGTTCTCCAGCCACACATAAAAGCTCCCAGGTCTGCCAGGACTTGGTTCAGCACATTTGATGCAAGTGCATAAAGCTTGTGCTCAAGTTTCATTCCTGGCACCAGGAAAAGGAACAGTCAGGCTTCCCATCTCAGAGGCCTCCAGAGAAGACCTCAGGGAATATGGATTTTAAAGGGATGTGCTCAAAATGGTGTGCCATTTGCCATTTCTTGGTCCCATTTGGATACCACCTGGTTTTGCACAACTTCACACATCCTTTAAAGAACTTTTATTTAGCATGAGCACAAAGTGCACTTCCTACTTAGACCCTTTTTAAAAGCACAAAAAGCCCTCTTATTGTCCCCAGTGATTCATTACAGCCTGGTCCTTACTCAAATATTTCAGTCTTTAGGCAACAATAAACTTCACTCCATCCTTTCAGGACAAAAAGGCTTTTGAGCATGGCAGAGGGCCAGAGCCATCAACACAGAACCAGAGAATCTTCTGATCTTGGGGAGTTCCTCTGGTCCTACTCCTCCAGAGACAGCACATCCGTGTCAGAGACCAAACCCAGCTCTCCCAACACCGGAGCTCAGCTCCGTGGAATAACCTCTGCCAGATGAACTGAATTCCAGCAATAAACCTCCTTCCCCAGACACACTCACACACAGCCTTCCTCAAGGAAGTTTGGCTTTTGGGAAATAGACCTTTCAGATGAGAGAGGTACTCTGCTGACCTAAAGGAGTTCCTGTATTTTATATTCCCGTTTCGAACACCATCTCCCCGCAGCTCTCCATGGCACAACCTTCACCCCTTTGAGGGTGTAATGGCTGTGCTGTGATCCAGGGTTGCTAAGGAGAAAGCCAAATCCTCAGGAGAATGGCTGAGAGGCTCTGCAGCACATTCTCACCTCCGCCGGTGAAAGGGGAAAAACAACCCAACAACGACAACTTTCCCCCAGCTTCTCTCCCTTTTTGAGACAGAGTTGTGTTTTCTCTTGTGAGAGAGAAAACCCCTCTGATTCCAGCTGACCAGGGAACCCACAGGGCTCTTCCCTGACAAACTCAGAGGCTGCTGCCTCAGAATGGACAAGCTCCTACCGTGGGTGATCTGCCAGGGCAGAACTCATCTACAGAAATGTGCTGGGAATATCAGGACTCTCAATAACAGAGCAGCCCCCGTTGGCTTTGGCCAGGCTGTTGCCAAGACAAGTAGCCCCTTTTTCCATGCCTATTGCCTGAGCCCTGCACACAGCTCTGACTCCACTCAGGCACAGCTCCTCGGCTGCCTTACAAGCCCTGTAAAAACATCAGGCCGCTCCACTGATGTGATAAATCTCCTCACTGGCAGCAGCAATTGAAGGCTGAAGCGAAGCATTGATTGTGTTGGGCCACAGAGAAGCAGAATTTACCTCCCTCTGTAGCTGTAGCAGAGCCAAGCAGATGGCTGCTGCAGGAGGGCTCACACGTGCTGCGGGCTGCAGATCCCTGCAGCTTCCCAAGGAAAGAGGACGTGGCTCGCTCCTTGTCAAATCCAACAGCTGCATCTCCACCTCTGCATCTGTGCTCAGCTCCAGCTGGGCAACAAAGCAGAGCTTTCTTAGCAGTCACCAGCCACTTGATTTTTTTTGGGATTTTTTTTTTGCCTCCTCTCAGTCTCGAGACGCGGTCAGGAATGTCAAAGGTTTTTTGTTTCTTTACGCTCAGCCCACATGTTCTCCTCCTTCTCCGAGGCGAAGTGAAATGGATCTGCGTTTTCCTGGTCCCCCAAGGTCTTGTCAGCTGGGATGCAGGAGAAAATGCAGCTGTTCTGAAGAGCTGGGAGAGCAGGGCTGGGGCTTCACGCTTGTTCTGATCCCAACCTGGATAAAAGTGCCCATGGAACCAGGCTGTGGGACTGCTCCTATTTCAGCAAGCAGAATATCAGGATATTGTGCACTAAGAGGACTAATACATCATTAATGCACACCTTGGTTGATGGCAAACTTTCACACTAGTCTCAGCTGGCCCAAATATGATACAAAATCCACGAATCTTTGTGTGGTACAATGGGGGCACAGAGAGTCTGGCAGAAAAAGCTGCTGGAGATGAAACATGAAGGCAGCAGGAGAGCTACAGAAAATGAATATTTTCTCCACAGACTCTGCAGAAAAGCTCCAAGAAAATTCTCTGGTAGTACAGATGTGGTATTTCCTAACAGTAGCATATTTATTGGCAGAGAGAACTCGCCAAATCTAACCAAGAGAAAGTACGAAATGGAATCACATAAAGGGAATTCTATCCTGGTTCTTTTCATTCCTGCATTCCTCTTCCTTTTTTTCTTTTTCTTTCACTCAACCTAGTCAAGAGGAACCAGGGACTCCTGAGCAGACCAGGGTGCTCAGGAAGCTTCCCAGTGATGTGAGCAGGGCTGGGCACTGAGGAAGGACAGTGGCACTGAGACACCCAGGTCACTGCAGAGCAGTGGGGGGATTTTGGAAGCCCCTCTGCTGATGAGGCTGCAGACACACAGCACCCAGTGCCAGCTTTCCCAGCACTCTGGGACTCAGATGTGCCTTTGAGGAGATTTGAGGAGGGCTCTGCACACTCTCAGCCCTGCAGCCCTGACAGAGCTCTTCCTTCTCTCCAGCAGAGCAGCTCAGCTCACGTCTGTGTGCTCCTGCTGCTCCAGCTGACCACAGAGGAGAGCTGAAGCACATCCCAGAGGGGCAGGAATGAAATCTGCTTTGCTGTTCAGAAATCTGATATTTACTCTGCAGCTGAGGGTGCAGAGCAGCATCTTTAAACTCTTTCCTTCAGGTGTCTCCTCTTTAAAGTGCTACAGATTTTGGCACTGTGTTTCTTTAAATGGGTATGGAAACGATTTTTTTGGCAGAAAATGTCCAGGCTTTTTTCTGCCACAGATTTAAGGCAAAGATGAGCAAAACTATCACATGCTACTCTCACTATTCAGAGCTCAAACATACACTTAATGATCTAAGCAACATCTCATTTTCAGACATCGGCAACAGATTCCTCAAAAGTTCAATCAAAGGAAGAAGAAGAGAGAAAACCATGAAGGAAAGCAATTTTTGGCAGTCAGGGGCAGCATGGGGAATACTGTGGCAGTTTTTCTTTGAACTCCCTGCAGCCTGTGGCTATAAAGCTAACATAAAACATCTCAGGATTGTAAAGGAAAAGGAAAAAAAAAAAAAAAAAAAGGCAACTGAAGGGGCTAGGAGCACAGTGGGGTAGAATTACCAAAATGGGGATTAAAATAGCCCCCAGTGAGAAGGGAAGAAATTCTCAAACAAGTCTGTGCTCAGTTGGCTGAGGGCAGGGGGAAATATCAGTTTCCCTTTGTTAGACTCTAGAGTGGAACCTAAACCCAGCAGGACACACCACTGTGCAGGGTTTCAGCTATTTAATGATTTTTTTCTTTTTTAAGCATAAAAAGTTGATGGGACTTGGAAAAGCTTTTTCAAGATGGTTATCGTGGAGTTTGGACAAAATCAGGACACTACAAGCCTCGAGTTACACACCCTCTCATGTGGAAAGCCTTGGAAGACAGAAGAGCACACAGAGATGAGATACATGAAGCAGGCACCTCCTCCTCTTTTCCAGCCACTAATCTGGGCTAAAAGACTAAATTGAACCTTTTCCAACTATCTCCTCTCCCAGGTGACACTGCAGTTGTTACTGAGATGTTACTTCAACCCTGGTGTGAATCGAGGAGCACAAGGAAGTGTGGTGAGAGCTCTGAAAACTCCTTTCATTCGAGCTGTTTAGCTGCAAGTCAAAGAGGAAGATGAAGAAGGGTGCCAGGGATTAAAGGCCCCAGTCTGTGAGCAATGATAATGTCATCTTACAGCCAGCTCATCTACAGCAGCTTTCATCTAAGGATCTCCAGTAACTTGTTTCTACAAAGCGAATCTTGCAATTCCTCTGCCACGAAGCCACATGTGTATTTTACAGAAAACCCAACCCTGTTATTTGTGGAAGACATGGGATGAAAGAAAGACACATGTCTGCAGTGGGAACTGCAGAGGCAACAGGAGTAATTTCAGGAATATGAAGCCTCTTGCCCAGGAAGGCAGCAGGCACCACTCCTGCAGCCACACACAAAACCAACCCCCAGAGCCCTCTGAACACCCATTTTGTCCAAGAAAAGGCCCCACTCAAAGCTTCTTGAAGCACAATCACTGCTCCTGATGAGATCAGGCAGCAGAGTTCCAATAAATTCATTTCCTGCAGCTTGAGCACAGAACCCAGCAGAACCCAACACCAACCAAACCCCAAACCTCAGGCTGGTTACTCACTTGTCCTGGGACTCGATATACACATAAAGGTGAGGCTCAAAGCACTTGGAAACAATGCCATGGAAAGGATTGTCAGGGACCTTTGGCTTCTTTGGCTGCAAGAAAACATTGAGAGTGCCAGTTCAAACCTGCCCTGTGAGACCTCAAAGAACAGCAGTGCAACAGCACAGGAGGATATGAATCTTTGCAGATATTGCAACACAGAAATTTGCTGTCAAATAATCGAAGCATATAAATGTCATTATATCCAAGTTTTCCCTCCTTCTTAGAGAGCTGTTAGCAATCCAAGGAATTATCTTTCCACTCATAAAATAGCCTTAAAGAGAAGGCTGCTCTGTGCTAACAGATTTCAGCTGAAGAATCTTAATGCAGTTTGCAAATAAAACCTCCCTGAATCCTTCAAGCAGTAACAAGGCTCCACTAGTCCCCTCTGAAATCAAATGTAGCAGTTCTTTGGAAGAAAGATTGAAAGAATTCTTACATTTTGGAGTATCAAGGGTAATAACTCAAAGTTACAAGCTTCATCTGAATGAATTTTATTTAGATAAACAGCATGTAATTACTGGAGGAGCCAGAATTATACAGGCAACACTTCAGGCCTCCTTTCACTGTGAAACTTCTTTCTGGGGATGCAAAGATTTCTATTTTTAAATCACATTTAGAGCATTAAGCACATTTGGGAGCCATCCTGTTTACCCTCATTTTAGTTTAGTGCTGCACTCTAACCATGGCCAAGCTCAGCTCACCAAAGCCCCTGGGACTACTCACACACTTGAATTCGTGCATGTTTAAGTACCAGGCTAAGCAGGGTCTTTAAGCTCTTTTTTGCCCTACAGCTGGATTGTTATTATTATTTTTTACTGATAGGTAATTTCTCCTGTTGCTTCCTAGCAAACCAACAACTCTTCACTGGCTGCAAAGAGGCTGCAGTGACTCTGGAATGGAACCCTTGCTTCTCTCTCCACAAAAAGCCAAGATCAGCTCCCAGCCAACAAAGATATGAATTTTTCCAGCTCTTTTTTTTTTTTAGTGCAAGAAAAGCCAAACAAAAGAAGCCTAAAGGACTTTCTCTCCTAAACAACAGAGGAGGTGGCACTAAGAATTTGGCAGAACTATTGGAGTGCGACAAGGCAAACATTTCTCAGCAATAATTCAGCCCCAAATGATGAATGCCTGCTCATGGCTGCAAACCTCAAGTGAGGAAATGGTTTTATGGAGACCAGAACACCTCTACAAGCCTGGCATCACCAAGAGAAGACTGTAAGTTTTAACAGCCTTGGGACAGAACCATTACTGGGCATCCTCCACCCAAATCCCTCTGCACACACTCACTGGAGCTGGGAGGAAAACAACGACTGGGAACCACAGAAACCTCCCATTTGCCAAGCCCCTGGGATGGCAGTGCCAGCACAAGGCTGCAGATTCACCATGTTTACCATTCACCAGGCTGGAAGAGGCAGCTCCTGAGGCAGGCCTGGCTCTCTGTGTGTCTCTGCATCACGCTGCTCCCAGCGTGGCTGGTGGAGGGAATACTAAATCTTTTAACAGTAGCAGTGAAGCTGTATTTCTGAGTGTGCAATCCTGTCCAAAAGCTGCAGATGTTTAAGCTATTTCCTCCTTGAGTTTGATGGAAATAATAAAAGGTTACTGTTGTCACAGTAAGGAGGTCTGCAGCTGGCCCAGTTTCCTTTCATTGCTATCCAAAGTAAACAGATTAAATGGAACTGCTAGGATTACCAAAAGAGGGGCTTTTTTAACATGGATTCCCCCCCAAAAAAATTCTTGTGCTCCCTCTCAGATTCCCAAGTGTCTTGAATTCTCAGGACTGGTGTCTTGGAAGGGCTCTTCCACTGAAAACCCTTCCTCTTCAACTCTTTGTGTCCCTTCTCCTCTTCAGGCAGCGACAGCAGAAGATGAGACTTGCAGCACTTCCAGACTCTCAGCACTACCCAGCAGCTTCTGGCACTGGGACACTGAAATCTTGGAGCCCACTTGGCACACAGGAGGCTGCAGGGAGCCCAGCACTGTGACTTTGGGCATTCCCAAAAGGACAGCCTCACCACAAACAGCATTTCCAGGGATATCTCCATGGATGCCTTCACAACAGCCTCCCCAGCTACAGGGAGCACAGCAGTTCCTCTCTCAGCAGCTCCTGAACTGCTGCATGCTGTTAATAAACCCAGCTCTAATTGCTGCAATTATCTCTTCACCTGCCTGCTAACACCACTGACTGCTCCAAGGATGTCCTCACATCAAAGCCAACCTTCCAGCCATGAGGTGCTGGAAAGCAAGCTCTTCCCAAAAAGTGCATCAGATGTGTCTCCCCAAGTTCCCCACCTCTGTCCCACTGATAAAATCTCACTGTCCAAGCTGTATTTTAATGAAAAGAGCAAAACTTTGCTTAAATCATTCTGTTTCATGCTGTGGGTGGAAGGCAGAGGGTTGCCCTGCTCATGTGAAAATCTGGAGGGGATGCAGTGCACCAGACTGTGCTGGTGGACAGCTGCCATCTCCTCACCTTCCCAGGGGCATGGATTTGAGCACATCCTGGGGCCCTGGTCACCCATCAGGATATACCTGTATGTGGCCCTTTTACAGGGCTGTAAATCCCCTAAATAATAAGAGAGTACCAGCCTCAAGTAACTCACAATTGAACATTTAGAAAACATCCATCTGCTGTATAAAAAAACACAGCCTTTGATATGGGTGCCAATAAAACCATTGCATTTACCATTCACCCTTTAATGCTTGCAGAGGGCTTTGGAAGCCCTGTGCTTGCAAGAGCAGTTAGGTGTGCATGAAAAGCACTGTAAAGATAAAAATCCCACAAGTGATTTATCTGGAGTGAAAATCTAAAGCCAACACTTGAAAGTTCAATGAGCTGCCTGGTGACTCCACAAAAGTTTGCTTGGCTGACAGGGCAAAAATATGAATTGCAACTGTTTGTAGAGGAGCTTCTTTGGGGATCTGAGAGCCCAAATTGCTATTTCATTTTGCTTTGACAGAAATCCTGTAGTTACATGTGAGCTGTTGCTGTACAGGCTAGAACAGAATCCAAGTCACTCTCACGTGGCAGGATTGTCTCTGCACTATTAACTGGAATAAAGATTGCTTTGGTTTCAGTGAAGTGAGCCAGAGCAAAGCATGGTCGAACTGGGAGCCTGAATGCTGCACAAAGGATCAAAACTGCACTAAATTAATTGCTGTGAAAACAAACTTTTCGAATCAATGGGATGGGAAAAGCTTAGGCCCCACTGGAGATTCTGACAGAGGCTGCCTTGCTGACAGCTGAGAACTTCAAAGACTCACTTTGTCTGTATCACTTTTCTCCATCACAATCTCATCTGTCTCTGCCCCAGTTTCATCCTCCAGAAAGGGGTTGGTGGAGGGAGGTGGCACTTCTGGCTTCTTCTGTGGGAAAAGAGGAAGCTCCTTAGAGAACAGGCAGTTTTGTGGCACACAGCTGCATCCACGTTTTTCTTTCCTGAGCCCTTCAAAAGCACTGCCCAGCAATTTGCCTTCTCCCAGCGGAGGTGATCAGATCCTGGCTCCCTCTCCAGCACACTCCATCCTCAGCCTCTGCTCTGTTTGCACCCACACTACCTGAACCCTCCCTGAAGGGCCATTTTTACCAGTGTCACACTTCCACTCTCCCAAACCCCACTCCAAAGTGTGTGGTCTCTGCTGGGGTAACACCCAACAGCAGCTCCAAAACTCTGCCCTGCAATAAACCCCAAATTGCTGCTCCCACTGCTTGTTCCCCCCTCTGCTCTCACCAGCTATTTGTAATGGTGGCCTTCATTTTGGGTATGAAACAGGGCAGATGATGACAGCCAGAGTGGCACAACCTCCAGGCATGTCACAAAGGGGGAAACACAGGATTTTCTGTCATTTGAAACCACACCTTACCCACTTCTGTTCTTCTCACTCACAACAACCCAGTGAAGCCAATTTAATTAAAGCTGCAAAATTTGTTTGAAATTTGTCAGAAGAAAATAAAGCCATATTCTTGAGAGATCTAAAAATTCAGCCAGGAGGAAAAACCTCACAGGACTTCCCTTTTTAATTAGCAGCACCCACAGCAAATGACAAACTGGGTCCACCAGGCTTTCCTTGGAGGCTGAATGATCACATCCAAGCAGGCTTCAAGAAACCAGCTGGACAGAGGAGCCAACCTCAAACCAGTGGCTTCTGAGCCACACATGCTCTGTGCTCCTGGGACACTTGGCTGACAGAGCTCTGGGCTGAGATTCCAGGCAGGAAAAGCTCAGAGATGGCTCCAGAGATATTCCCTGAGCTTTTTCTCTTGGGTCTGCCTTTAAAATCTACCAAAAGGGATGAAGCAGAAGCTACCAAGCAGAGGCTAGCAAGCCAGAGTGACCCAACAGGCAATGTGGGTGCTGGTGCCATGTGGGGAATGTGTGGTAACCAGAAATGAAGAGAAGAGGGAACTTTTAGTTATAATGTGTCACAGACACGTAGAGAACAAACATTACAAGGCAGTGACCACACCATAATCACTCTGTGGTTCTCCATAGCTGTGTGGCTTCAAACAGTGCAGGGCCCCAGGAGAACCAAAAAAAGTACACCAGCACTGTATTTTTATTTTAGTGAGCCCTGTGCCATCTTCTCTGCAGTCTACACAACCAAAAATCACTTTTCCAGCTGCAGGTCACTGAGCAGAGTCACATTAAACACTCAAGGTCACATTAAACACCCAGTGCAAGGGGAGGCTGCAGGTGACACCTTTTGGAGTCTCCACTGCCCGAGCTATGTGTGAGGAGGTTTCTTTCTCCTGAGAAAGCTGCTGGGCCTTTACTCAGATTGCTCTTCAGAAATCCCCTTACCCCTGTGCCATCAGCAAGAGTGCAGCCTGAGAAGCGTTTGGCCAGGAGCCCTTCGAAGTTGGTCGTTCTCTGAATTGCAAACAAAAGCAATTTCACCTCAATCTCCTTGGCCCTCGTACGCATGATCTTGGAGAGCTCTGCCCTGCAGGAGAGGATATAGAAAAAACAAATGTGGTTTTCTATAAAGATCTGAAACCTAACACTGGAACTCAGCCCATTCCCCAGAGAGACGTTCATCACAAAATTCAGGCTAATTCCTAAGAGGCTCTCTAACATAAAACTGCTTTGTAGATCCTGTTTCAAACACAGCCGTGGTTGTTCTGAGCTCTGGGGGTAACAGGACCCCCATATCCTAGCAGCCAGTAGGGAAAGCCCTCAGGATCCAGCCTTGGGAAGCACAGTGCCTCCCACTGGGGTCCCAGAACAAAAGGCAATGATGCTACTGGGACTCCACCTGGCACTTTCCTCTGTTTCCCTGTCTCTGGCTGGCAAAGAGCCTGGTCTGAGGCACTCCCACCACAGCCAGCTGATGCTACTCCACTTGGCCTGAAATATTGCTGATTTTTACCTCTGTTACACTGAAAATTGATTTTTAAATCGCTTCAATTTCTCATCGTTTTAGTGACGTTTCTCGGGGTTTTCACTCCTCGCTCCCTTTTAATCACAGACAACTCCACACAGGTATTTGCAGCCTGCCCTTAGACAATCGATCAGCGTGGCAGGAGCCAAGCCAGCCTTTTATTTTCAGGAAGCTGGGCATGTGTTGGGAGTCCAAGATATTTGGAAAACCCCTCAAACTACCCTGAGACCCTCACTGGGACCCCAAGAGGACACAGTCTTTGATTTGTGCCCGTGGGAGAAGCTTCCAACACTTATGGATGAATTAAGAACATTAAAAATATAAGATAGATTGTAGTTTAGTTTATCACAGGGTGAAAATTTGTAGTTTTGGGTTTTGTAGCATGGAAGTAAAAGGAAGCAAGATGGAGGTTTTTGGGCAGTGTTCTGAGTTCTTTTACTCCATTTTCTGCAGCGACAGTGGCACAGAGACATTGGTAGAACAGATTTGAGGTAGGGGCAACGTGTTAAAAATAGGTGATGGTTATTGGTACAGAATTATAAACATAGTACATTTTAACAGTTAATTGGGTGAAAAGTCTTTAAACCAGCACTGTATTCTTGTGGTCTTGCAGCTGGAATCTTCAAGCACCAAACCCAGGTGCAGGGCAGCACTCAGGATTTGCGACAAGAACTTTGAACGAACAACAAGAAAAACCAAAAACCGCAAGCCCCGCTCCTTTTTACCTGTGGCACGAGACTTTGATAAACAAGAAAAACCTCCTGTTTGAGGAGGCCAGGCCCTGACAGACGTGCTGGGAGGCAGCAGGGGCTCACCTGGTGACGTGGCAGAAGTCCACGGCGATGCGCTCGGTCATGCACCACTCGCCGGGGAACATGCGCCCGTACTTCTCCTCGTAATCCACCAGCTGCCTCTTGACCCAAGCGTAGCGCCGGTCGATCTTGTCCAGCCACGCCACCTGAACCCCAAGGACAACAAGTTCTCAGCACCAACAGCATCCTCGAGTGATGCCAGAATGGTTTTCTGCTTTTTCTTTTATGCCCCTCTTACGTAATCTTTCTCTATGGTTTGATGTGTTCTCGGTGCTTTCAGCCCCACATGCTTTGGAACTTTGCAAGTCTGACTACTCAGCTCAGTTGGACCATTAAACCAAAAGATCAAACAGTCTAAAAACCCCAAAGCCCTCTCCAAAACATATTTTTGTAAACTAAAATAAGCCCATCAAAGAAAAAAAGGTCCTCAAAATGAAAAATTCACTTGAGCCTCTCACTGGAAGATCTTCAATAAATATATTAATTTTGCAAAGCCTATGATTGTGTGTATTTCAGTGTAAAGACCAGTACATGCATTTTCAAGACATTCCCCAGGATCCACAAGACATACCCAGGATCCTGAAATAAATACCAAAGTAAAAACCCCTTTTCCCCATAAACCATGTTTTAGTTTTCATTTTAAAACCAGGGCAAGGCATCAGCAGCAGTTGCTGATATTCAGAACCGTGCTGCTGCTGCAGCAGCTCTACAGAGGAGCTTGGGTGATCCATCAGAGCTGATTTGATACCTCTTAACATCCTCTGAATGCTCCAAGGGGAGGTTTAGATTGGATTTTGGGAAGAATTTCTTCACTGAAAGGGTTATCAAGCACTGGAACAGGGAACTGAGTTTAAAAGGTGTGTGGATGTGGCACTTAGGGACAGGGTTTAGCAGTGAACTTGGCAATGGCTGGAATCAAGGATCTTAAAAGGTCTTTTCCAAGCTAAATGATTCTGGGATTCCAAGTGCTTAAACACATGCCAGACTGAAAATCCTATCTTGTGCGAATTAGGAGAGCGAGTTCTGTTGAAAATGAGGATAACAGTCCTCCTAAATCATGCAGAGATTATTGAAAATTCAATCCAATAATATTTCATTTGATCCCACCCTCTTTGTTTCACAGAGAGGTTGAAGTCAACAGTGGGATGAGAGTGCAGGAATTCCTGGATTCTTACATTCAGCTCACATTTAAACTCCAGCTAAAATTCTTACAACCTGAGCAGGATGAGATTTTTTTTTCCCTCAATAACTGTGCTTTCTGGTCAAAAAGTAGAAAGATTAATCCAGAAAAACTTTGATGGAAAAATGTTATTTAAACTCAAGCATTTTAGCCTCTCTTCTTTGTCAAACTTTTGAAAACTATAAATTACATTTTGACCTAAAGATGGTTTTGGTTTGTGGGTTTCGTTTCTTTCTCCAAATTCAAGAAGGTTATGGTAAACTTTTAAAAAGCTATTAGCATAAGGACAGGAAGTTTAAAAATTAGCTACAAAGATAATTAACTTCCTAGAAATCCCTCCCCCTCAGCTTTCTAAGCATTTTGGGGCGTTTCTTGTTTGTTTTGGGGGTGGTGCTGTTGGGTTTGCAATTTTCAGAGTTTCATTTTTCAACCCTTTGCAGGGCAGGAAATAAATCTAACATGAATTTATTTCTTTTCTACATGAGGGGAGAAAACATTTCTAGTAATGATGTAAGAAACTGAGGACTAAGGTGGGAGGGAGCCATCCTGGCAGAGACAACACTGACTCCCAGCTCATCAGCCACTCCACATCACACCCACAATCAGTTTCCAAGCCCTTGGGATAAAAGCTTTTCACCACAGGAACCTGTGGAAGCATGAATTTTGGGAATGCCAGCAGAGCAAAATGTGAAATCCAAATGTAGCTTGCTAAGCTTCCCTTACATCTTGATTTTCCTGGAAAAGGACCAGATACTCCGAGAGGTGTTGTTTAATAAATTTCTTGATGATTTCCTGTTTGATCCTGGGATCCAGGACGTTGGCTACCAGGCAGGCATCACGGAGGACATTGCTGGGTCCAGCAGTCCTCTGTCAAATAAACAGGAAGAAAATGATTTCAGGTTAAATAAGCTGAATGGGAGATTGCAAACTCTACTGCATGCAGGTTATCTTGGGTTTATCCTTTCCTATTACTCTCTTTTCTGCTGCTACTCTTTATTTATTGCTCCATCTTTCTTCTGCTGGATGAAAACTGAGCTGCTTCCATATCCCTGGCCATGAAGTTGTTCCATGGTAAAGACAGAAAATTCAGAAACATTTTTTTAAGGAGGCTGTTTTGATGCTGCTTCACATGGACACAGATTTGCCCTTCACCAACTGTTCCAAAGAGTTTCCTCCTTTCTGTACTTGTCACTTGGATGAAGAAACCACCAGAGCTGGTACTTTGACAGACAGAATCTGTGTTTTCTTGGAAGTAAATTGGAATTCACACCTACTCCCCTGACTGTGTGCAAACATTTGGATGCACAACGTTGGGGGAAGCACAGTTGGTGCCTCAGCCCCAGCCCAGATGTGTATCTGTGCTGAGTAAACCTGAGACAAACTTGGTGGCACAGTGTCAACAGCCAGCCTGTGCTTGGCTTCCTCTGAACAAAACACAAATGTCTGTGACAAAAAAATAACAAGGGATTGGGTGAAACCCCAAGGAAACCCCAGTGGGGCCCCCAGCCATGAATTATTGGGGCACTCCCTGACTGGCTGCGTGTGGTGTGACAGGGGAAGGGTGGCACTTCCCTCCCACATTCCTGACAGGAACAATGAGAACACAACCCTTTGTTCTCTAAAGAAACTGCTGGAACAGAGAGCAAATCTAGAGGGAAAATGAGACTAAATCCAACAACAATCATGCAGAACAGTTTTCAGTGAGGCTTTTCAAGGGGAGGAAGAGGGAAAGGGAGAACTTTACCTTTGTACCTTGAGAAGGAAAGGCTTCCTCGAAGTCAGCCAGGATCTGCTGCCCCAACTCGTTCTGGGCTGCCTTCACCCTGAGGGGGACACAGGAAGGGCTTTGGTGGTGGCTCAACAACCTCCCTGTCCCACTGCCTGCAAACATCACTGCAAGGTGACCAAAACAGCTGCAGGAAGGGATATAAAGGGTGCTGAAGAGAAAACATCCACACTAAGAAGGTCTGCGTGTCAAAACTGGGAGTGTTTGCTCCCTGAAGGACAACTCTGCACAGCACTGACCCCTCAGCTGCAGCAGAACATGTCCTGGATTCTCCTGCCCTGCTGCCATTTAATATTTCAATAGGGGCCAGTTATCAGCTGAGAAATCAGCAGGGTTCCTTTAATGCCAGTGTGATCTGCATTTAAATTCATTTATTTAAACAGAAATATGTTTCTAACATGCAAAAAGCTTCACAATGTCTCAGTCTTCACCATGAACCTTTCTCAGTTCCAGGTGTACTGATCCACTTCTAAATAAATACTGCTGGCAGCAGTTCTATCCCATAAATTCTCCATGTCTTAGAGAAGCCCAAAAGAGCAAAGGTATGAAATGGGAGTAGAATAAACCACAACCTTGCTCTTTATTTGGCTGAGAGAATAAAGCTTCCAATTTCCAGAAATAAAAGTCAATACAGCTTAATTGATACTTCTAGGGAAATGGAAATGCCTACACACACTAGGAAGTGCCAAAGCAAACAGTGAGGCACTTACATCCCTCTGCAGCCCTTGAATTCTTCCATCAGTTTTTATTATACTGGAAACACTTTCAGGTCTAAACTGATCACTCAGAGTGGATTTTTCCACTGAGATTGATACTTTAGCAAGACTGGCGACATTTACTGTTGTGAAAGTGTTTGTTCAGACTGTGGGGAGAAGACTTGGGAATTTTTTTCGTGCTTGTTTAAGACTCCTCAACCTTATCAAGGAATGATCTGCTTCTTTAATCTTCCCATTTGAGTTCCATTAGTAGCAAAAACCTGTGGGATGATCTGACAATGCTGGATTCTTCCACGGTGCCAAATGCAGGAAATTCTAGTCCTTTAAAAGTGATGGCTGAAATATAACTTTACATCTGTGATTTAACTGGGTGTACAACCTGCCTTCCCCAGGATTTATTCATGGGGATTTTGCTGGAAAAGCTTCCTGCTTGCAGTGTCAAACATAATTCTCACTTAAGCTCTCTGCTTCACAGGAATGTCCACAGAAACTCCTCTGCTCTTCCAGGTAAAGATCCCCAGTTAACACCTTCATAACTGGGAAACAAAAAGAATCCTCAAAGACATTGAGATAGGAGTGGGAAATTTAATCAGTAAAGAGGCAGCTACAGGTTTACTCCTGCTTAAATTCTACAAGGAAGCACTTGTAGTTCACGTGAGAAAGCATCACAGAACCAAACCCTTTGATTCTCCAGGAAAAGAAGGGGAAGAAAAACCAAAACAACAACAACAAAAAAAAAAAGACACCGAACGCAGACTGAAATTTTTTTATCTTTTAAATAATCAAGAAACAAGAAGTGTGTAGAATTAGGAGTCACAGAAATCAATGAGTTTGTATAAACAACTGGAAGCTGTTAGCTGTGAAACTTCTTTCCTTACGAGTGGCTGTGGGGACCTTTGACAACAGCTGCAGTGCAGCACAGTGGAGGCACTGAAAAGAGCAGCAGCCAGATTCCTAAAGACTCCAGAAATTTAAAAGAGCCTCTGTCAAGCAGTTAAAAGCCCTGTCCACAAGTTTTGTTGGTTTAGGCTCTGATTCAGGAAAGTACTCAAGGATAGTCTTAATGGGGATTCTCGTATCCTTAAATTAAGAAACTTGCAGGAATGCCCTGCTCAAGTGGGATGTTAAAAATATATATTTTTTTTTTTAAATAGGTCCTGCTCAAAAATCTCTCAAAAGCAGACAGGGAGAATAAGTTTGAATCTTTTTTTCTTTTTTCCTTCGTATTTTCCAAGAGAGGCACAGGGCAGAGTCATCCAAGTAGCCAAAAGTTTAGGGGTGTGTGAGCAAGGAGAGGGAGCCCCAGTGCCCTCCCAGCAAACATCACTTTTTATATAACCACACACACATTTAGAGCTCGAGTGCCTCAGGCAGAGAACACAGAGGGCACTTACTTTAGCCACTGGAGATTGCTGCCCCTGAGGGGAGCTGCCAGCTTTGCAATAATTCACAATATTTTCAGTGCAGTGGAAAGTGAGGCGATAAAAGCCTTGAGGTTCAGCGCTGAAGGAGCTCCCTGCACGTGCCTGAGGGGTGTGTGGAACCTCCTGCACTAAGTGAATTGGCTCAGCAAGCCCAGAGAAGAGATTTAGGATCTCTCAGAGCCTCAGGTGGGTTTGAGAAGTGTTCTTTCCCCGGGTAGGTTCTCCCCAGGATATCCCAGCAGCCATCCCACATCCCCCACACAGCAGGGAATTGCCTTTTCCTGGGGTTGCCAAACCCTCTGGTTCTCCAGCTATTAAAGATTTCTGTTCCTCTGACTTTTGTTTTATTATTAGTGGCTTTTGTTCTCCGTTTTCCTCTGCCTTTAAAAAATAAAAACAAGAGAATCCACTGCTATGTTTCAAATGACATTCAATTACTAGAAACCACAATTCCTTTAGCCAAAGCTACCAGAAATTTTAAACCATGCCTGGCAGCTTGCTGAGATAAAAAGAGGCTGAGCCAGCCTGTTTTCCTGTGGCAAACTTATAATTATTTTTCTCCTAAAGACTTTCCAGGCTTTTTTTCCACTATCTGCTAGGCCTGCCAGACCATTTTTATGGGTGGGTTTGGGACCACTAATTGTACCTCCCTCCACAGACAGAAAACAGCAGAGGGTTGGGAGATAAGAAAATATTCCTGTTTACTACAACAACTACCAATGCACAGCATTAGAAGTTGTTTTAGGAACGCTCTTAGGAAAATATTTACATTTGGATTTGAACTGTGACATTTTTACATCAATACTCATCAGGATCAGCACAAGAAGCCAACTAATTGAGAGTTCAGTCCAGGTTTCCAATGAATACTTACAGGATTTTTGTTTGGTTCTATTTTCAAAGGGACAGAACAGGTGGAAAACAACATTAAAAACACATCATTACTTCTCACAGCATCCAGGAGCAGCAACCTAAATTGAATACCCCATGAAAAGAGCACATCCAACACCACCGAGCAGGCACTTCTCCTTCCCATGGTTTCCCATTCATACTTGGCTTCACTCCATTCACACCATGAAAAAAGAGGCTTTTTATTTCAGAAAGCAACAGAATCTGCTCGTTTAGCAGTGTGTATAATGGGCTTATTGTATATAACAGACATTGGTTACTGTCACAGGTCTGTGCCAACATCTACTAAAGCATTTCTTGCCTTCCCAAACATCCTAGAGGCTTCACTTGTACCATTAAAACAAATCCATGAGATATCAAACCCCAGCAATTTCGCAGCCTAAAAATATCGCAGCGAGAAGCCAGGCAAACTTCCTCTGATGTTTCATGAATCACAAAAGGATTTCCAAGCAGAAGAGAGAGGAAAGTCAACTCCAAACCAGGCCCTAACTCACAGACGTGGAGTCAAAACTCCAAAAGCAGAATTGTGGTGCCATGGACCTCCCTGTAGGAATTTTCTGCCTGGATGTGGAGCAGTAAAGAGCTCCCAGCAGCACCCCCAGAGTAGCTCCTTTCACCCCACAAGCAGCCTCCTCTATCACTACCAGATGGTGCAGCTCTCCCTGTATAAACACTGGAAGGAAAACCCTGCCGAGGCAATTCTAAAAATAGGAGGAACAGACTTTCTTGAGCTTTTCAGATCCTTATCTTGAAGGCAGAATAAAACAAAAGAAGTTTTCCTCCACGTCCTTGCCAGTCTCACTGGCCTGACTCTAAACCACCAGGCCTTTTAGCACGAGCCTGAATTGGTTTTTATAACAATCAGCAACTACAAAAGTATTAAATAATCATCCACCAGAAAGGGAAAACCAGCCAGAACTCTGGACCAGGGCTTAAATTATATTTGGACTTAAAATGGCCAATGACAGCAGGTTTCTGCCCAAAGGGCATTACCACTCTGGAAAAAAACGAAGCAAGCACTCTTTCTGAGCACAAGGTTGGAATAGACAACAGCCTCAACTCAGAAAAGCACTGACATATGTTTACATTTCCTTGATGTGCATGTTCATTTAAGCAAATGCTTATGGTCAAATGCTTTGTTAAACAAGGCCCCATCCCTCTCTCTAGATTAAGAGAGGATTTTTCTTTTGCTCTGTTTCATGGGTTCCATCTGTGTTTTCTGGAAGAGGTATCTATACCATAAAGAAAGTCCAACAGATTTACATGAAAACATTACAAACAAATCATTCAAACTCTGTTTCCATCACTGAACAACACAGGGAGCCAGCTGCTGTCTTAGCAAAGGGAGTCACCAAAAAAATTAATTACTGTGCCTGGAAGACTCCTTTGAGTACATTGGTAATGAGCAAAGTCACCTCAGGCAGGGACAGCAATGTCCCCTAGGGACAGGGAGGGCCTTGTTCCCTCAACTCCCAGCTGTCACATCCCAAATGAAGCCAAGACCAAGGAGAAATGGTGGCTTAGTGACCACTGAGCCTTCACCTGCTACAGCTGAGGGTGGTGGGGACTTGTTGTGGGAGTTGCACCAAAACTCACCAAACTGAAGTGTAACTCTGCTTCAGAAAATCAAAACTGTACAAGCCCAGCAGAAGAAGAGTGGCTATAAGGCTCAAATCTCAGCAGAACTGGGCAACAAGAGCAGGTTTTGGCAGAAGAGACTCAAGGTGCTCAGAATAACCAAGTTTGGCAAAGGCACAAGGAGAAATTCTGTCTGAGCCCTGGGGCACTGCAGGCTGACAGCAGCTCAGCAGCAGTGACGTTCATGCTGAGGCAGAAAGGGGCCCCAGACATCACCATGTGCATGAATAGGTTTGTGCTTCATGCCAGGCTGCTGAGCCCCATCACTGAGCTGAACAGAGCAGGAGAAAGCCTCTCCTCAGGGCTCACAGCAAACACCTGCACGTGGAGATCACACAGAGCAATCTGCACTTCCACAGGTTCCTCCAGGTAAGAAAATGAAAAGCCAGGCAGCAAAAAGCAAAGAGCAAGTTACACTAATTATTTTTATTCAACAGAATGGGCTGCTCCAGATTTGAGCAAACTCTGTCCAATTTTAACCTGTTTGTTTTGGCTGCAAAGAAGCTCCAAGGACCATGTCCAGACTTCACATCCTTGAGACTCTGGATCTGCCTAAGACATTTCCTACCCTTCCTCCCCAGCAGGAAAGGAAGTGCTCAGGGTTTGAACCTTTTACCTTTCAGAGAGCTGTCGAATCTGAGGGATCCCCATGTATTTGTTGAAGTGCTCCAACACATTCACGACACCTTGGAGAAGGTTGGCAACTTCCCCATATTGTCTCCTCCTGGTCATAGCCCTGCAGAGGAAATTAAAGATTTACAAAGGCAGATTCAACGAAAATCCTGGGTGGTAATTGCACAGGTTACTTCATCCCCCTCTGGGTCAAGCTGCTCCCTATTGACATTTATTTTTCTAAAATACACAGCTCTTCATTAACATTCCTCTGCAGCATCAAAATTTCACTTAAGCGACGCTAAAATAAACCAATCTGGCACACATCTAACGATGCCTCAAAAAAAAAACATAAATGTCAGGAGCAACACTTGGCAAGGAACATGTAAACTACTGAATGCATCCGCTTCCCAGTATGGGTCCGGAGGCAGTGAATGTTATTTCACTGTAATGACCTGAGTGAAGCCATTCGTCATCACACACAAAGTGTGAGTTAAAGCTTCTCTGGAGGAGAACGATGCTGAAAAGCCATTAGCCTTGACTTCTCTGTTAATAACTTTCACAGGGAACTGACAGGGAAAAAAAAAGAAAATCAAGTTAATTTGTTTTTATCTCATCCTTTAGGATCATTCCAGCGGAGGCAGCAGGATAAGTAAAATTTTATTCTCGACGCTTCGCGACCTGGAGTTCGTGCAGGGTTTGCTACAGACCAAGAACAGGCTGTGCAACTTCACAGATGCAACATGTAAAAAAACTGTATTTTCCTAGGTTGTGTGTTCTTCAAGCATATAAAAAAACCCACAATGGATTATTAGAAACATTTAGCCCCCAATTCATACACAGTACAAGCTGTAAGGTTTCCTCGGGCTACAATGAAAACTAGAGTAGACCTTTACCAAAACTCATTGTGGTTTTTAGATGCAAGCCTGATAAAAATCCTCCCAAATTCCCAAGAGCCCATCCCTAATGAGGATTCCTAACAGGCTGTCCTACTCCTTGACAAAGCCAGACTCATCCCTTATCACCAAGGATCAACACAGCAATCCAAGCAATCGATGCTGCAAACAATTAAACACAACACCACAGGCTCAGGGTTGCTCACAGCACCACGGAAAGGATCTGCCAGCAAAATGTGAAGCAAAATTCCCTCCAAAAACACCACCAAACATTCCCACACTTACTCCAGAGAATCCACCCCCCCTGCCAGCATGTGCAGGTGGTTGAGGGTGGTGATGGAGGTGGTCAGGTGACGCTTGGCATGATCCAGCTGCTTGATATCCCGGGTGATTTCCTTCACCTAGTGAATGAAAAAAAGATTCTGGTTAAGTATCAAGCCACTGAAGTGATGTTTTCAGGAGAGAAGAAGCTGCTCTTCCCTCTCTGGGACTGAGAAGGAATTGGCTCAGCAGCCCTGTGAACACCACAGGTTCAATGGGAAATTACCAACCAGTCAAGACCAAGGACAAAAATGTTACTGCCAGGAAAAGTCAGTGTCCCCTCCCTTACAAAGGCCAGAAAGAAGGTGCTGCTC
The DNA here is from genome assembly GCA_013400515.1 of Erpornis zantholeuca. Lineage (NCBI taxonomy): Eukaryota > Metazoa > Chordata > Aves > Passeriformes > Timaliidae > Erpornis > Erpornis zantholeuca. Next base: position 720,139 of record VZTN01010882.1, on the reverse strand, counting down.
ACCATTTGTTCAGATTTTTCAGCCTTGTCTTTAATATCCTTAATTTTACCAAAGAGCTGTTGAATGGCTTTCTGGGCTTCTTCCAGGGCCTGGAAAAGAAACAAGGTCAGAGTGGAAAGAAAGTCTGCATTCAGTTTTCACCTTTCTAAGAAATATGCAGTTGCTCTTAACAGTCCCTGGAGCTGGGGCAGTGGAGGGGAACAGCTTTCTTACCAAGAAAATATCAGCACAACAAAAGTCAATGTACCATGTTGGAATATTGAACCTGAGTGAGCCAGGGTTTCAGTATCCTTTTTACAATAATGCTTTGGCAAAATTTCATCAAGATGTTCTATGAAAGCAGCTCTTTAAGGTTACTGGATTAGATTTTGACACATTAAGTGTGGAAAAATAGGTAGAACTGATTCCTGATCAACACATATTTAGAGCAGAAAAATGAAACCTCCACGAGACCTCTATGCTCATCATTAATTACAAATAAAAAATACATGTATAGAACACTGAGTGCTTGCCTAAACCCCTTGCTGAATTAGCAGGATGTTATCCTGGTGGAAAACATGATGCTGATTCCTTTGGAATGGGAACATTCCTCCCACCCTCCTGCAGGAGGAATGGCTCTTTCTAAGCCCAGGTTTGGCAGGTAAAGAGGTCAAGCCCAGGCAATGGATCTCACCTGGGTTTTAGTGCTATTTTCTGGGGGCACCTGGTCCCTTTTATACAACCATGGCACACCCTGACCTCACACAACCAGCGTGAACCACACGTGGATTCAGTGAGCGAAGCCACATGTCCACAACCACACATCCAAAATCTGCCTTCTGAAGTAATTCAACACGTTTTGCCTTCCCAGTCTGATAACATTTCCAGCTCCACTTTGCTCCCTGCTGTTAAGAGGGCTTCTATCCCTCTGTTTTTATATCCAGTCCCATGACCAAGGTTACAGCACAAGCTACAAGTTCCTTCAGCAAATAAATTTAACACATCTTCGTTTGGAAATGGATGAGGAAACTATCTGCCAGCAGCTTTTGCTGGAATATAGCTGGGTTATAATAAAAGTATAAAAGTTGGAGATGGTTTATAATTCATTTTCCAGAGGGGGGGACGACAAAAAAAGTCTCCTCTGCAATATCTTCTGAATCATGTGAAAGTTAACACTTTGGTGTCACAGAGCTGCCAGCTGTTCACTGGGGGACATGAACACACAAAACTGTGCTGCAGGGTGGCTGCACCAGGGCTGAATGCCCTCAGCAGCCTCCCCTTGGGCTCCAGCCACCTTTGAGAATGAAATCTCCTCCTCCATTTAAAGTCTGGTGGATTAAGTGCAAAGCAAAGGAGCAAAGAATGCTCCTTTTAACATCTTCAGCTCTGTCTCCGTGCTCGGGCCTGCAGCACCTTACTCAAGTGGGTGGTTAAGCAAGCAGTAACTGTCCTGCACAGCCTGAGCTTTGGATAGGTCTGTATAAAATTAAAGAATCACCCTGAAACCCTTCCCAGGTGCCAGTTGCTGTTTCCCTTTGCCTCAGCACTAATGTCACATTGCTAACTTTTCTGCATGATCCCAGGCGAGTCAGAGCTTCTTCCACAGAACCTATTTTTGTAATGGTGATATTTAATAATGTGGTGATAAAAACCAGCAGAGACCATTTACAGGCAACACCTGAAGAACACTGCTGCTCAGTGGAAAGCAGCATGCTCAGGGTGGGCAAAATCCCCACCTAAAAACTGCCCCTGGAACACTGAGCAGAGGAAAATGGGATTTGGCACTTAAAACTGCCAAAAATAAGGCAAAACTGGTGTCATCACTGGTCCTGACACTTTTACCTCCTTAAAAACTCTGGGAAAACATGAATGAGGCACCAAGTGCTCTGCCCCATCTGATGAATTAAAGAAGTGTGGTCTCCTGCTGCTGTGGCTGCTGCTCTGTTCCAGTCCTGCCTCACATCCCTCAAAGGGGAAACATTTCCATAACTGTTAAAAAATAAAGTAAAAAAAAATACACAGCAAACTTGAAGTAAATCATAACTGCTTATAAACACTCGTTTCATTCCTTAAAACTTTCTTCCAAATATTTGTTTAGCCATTAGGACATAATTTTTTATCTATTCTCCCAAAAAAGAGCTGCATATTCCTTACGTGAGTCAGAACACACTAATTCATATATATAACATATACATTTATACAATGGATATATAATTTGTATCATTTACATTTAGAGATTAAATGTTCTTCAAACATTTGCTGAAAGTAACACTGTGAGAAAATCTATTTTTTTTAAGTCAGTCAGACAGATCTGGTGGGAAGTGCAGAATTGAATAAAAAATGTTATTTCATGCAGATTGACAATTAAAAAGAACCAGAAGACAGTTTAAAGAAATCAATTAAACTTTTTTTTTTTGCAGTATATTCTAACTGTAGAGTTAAAATGAACTGTAGAGTTCACATCTGAAGAGTAAAATACTGTGTGTAGAGGAAAAAATAAAGAAAATTAAGCAATAATGAAGGAAACCTGTCACCTTCCCAGTCACTGTAAAGACAGAGCAAAGCAAACAGAAAAACAAAGGAAAAACAAACTTCAAATATAAGAAAACACCTGATATCTAATAAATGGGGTTATTAAGGGATAAGAAACCAACATCTAGGACATGAAAGTAGGTCTAATTGCTCAAGGTATAATAGAGAAATTTATTAATGTAACTAATGACTATTATTTCAGCTGTAAAAGGAGAGGGGAGAACACAGCCACGTTAAAGGCTACACTGTATTGGAAAAAATGCATTTCCCTTCACACTCTGCCCCTGCTGGAACAGCAAATCATGAATTTTAAAAGCATTTTCCTACTGCTTTTGTTACTATTTTATTAATAGGTTTATTTTGGACAGAAATTCTAAGGAAAAACAATATGAAGAGGACAGGAATTGCTTTTATCCCAGTCTGTGTGGTTCCCATGGTGGATGAGAGGCAGCGATCTCCCAGCTGTGGCCCAGCTCAGGGTTCACCTTGCATTACTAATTTATTGGTTTCCTCACCAGTGCAACTGGGAAACATGTAAATGTCCACACCCCAAACAGCAACCAGGAGTGAAGTTATTGCATTTCCTTTCCTCCACCAGCAGTTCATTCCAGGGGCAGAGGACCACGAATAAATAAAGAGACTGGAGACATAATCTGTTGTGGTTATAGGAAACGAGGATGTTGAAACGAAGGTTGCGACGCACTGGAAAAACACCATATGACTCTAATCAACAACTGAGCCTGCAAGCTACAATTAACCCATCAGCATTATTTATTCAACTTGATGCAACCTCTGAGTCCCAGCACCAGCTGAGAAATACAGCGTGGAGAGGGCTCGGCCGGCGGGAGGCAGAGCCAGTGGTCAGCGGCGTCCCAGGCTTTTTCCGGAACGTTTGACCCCAGGGCTTCCCAACTGCTCTGACAGCTGTAAATTTAGCAAAGAGGGCAGGACCAGCCAAGGGGGGAGAGGCTCCAGACTGAGTGTTTGGTACCAGGCTTCAGCCACGGATCACATTCCTCCTTCTGTGGTGTAGCGTGTCCGACACGTCCTGGATGCAGGAGGGGAGCAGGGGATGTGGGGTGTCCTGGTTCCAGGGGTGTCCTGGTTCCAGGGGTGCCTTGTGGGCAATTCCCACCAAGAGCAAGTCCCCAAAACACAGCTGATGGAGAGGGACACACAAGGGGATCCCCCAGTTCAAGAGCACAATGTGTTTTCAGGCATCCCTGCTCCTCACCCTCAGTATTTTCGCAGTGGGAGCTCTCGTGTTCGCAGCAGAGGGGAAAAGCAGAAAGCTGAGACACCACACACAGGAGGTGGAAAACCCAACTCCAGCTCACAGCCAGGGCCCAGGTAAACTGGGCAGCCAGTGAGCAGCTCTGCTGTTTGCTAAATTCCCCAAAGCTGGAGGGAAAAACACAGCCCATGAATCAGCTACAGCTCTGCAACCTCCTTCACCTTGAGATGCGACAGGAAAAGACTCCAAAGGCACCGGTGTAAAACAATGGGGAGCAGAGGTAAATCATGAATCACTGAGAGACTGCCTAAAAACAGCTTTCCTTGGCATTGTCCCAAGCAACTCCTAAGGTCAGACCACACATCATTCCTTGTGTCACCTTTTCACACGACACCTTCCAAGCAGCAAAAGGAGGGAAGAAAATAACCCAAGCGAGAGGTGGGACCAGACTATGACTTGTTTGTTAAATTTGGAAGTGATGCATTCTTTAAAAGGTTATGTTCCAGTGGCTTACAGTACCAGGCTGACATTCATACACACAAAAACAGTGTTAGCAACAATTATTCCAGCCAAAAAAAAAAAAGCCAGCCCAGTGAATTAGAGTCAGTGTCTCCAAATCCCTGCAGTGCTGCAGATGGACACAGCCTCCTCCTCCTCCTCCCCTCCCAGCCCAGGTACAGAGCTGTCACATCACTCCATCAACCAGCAGCTCATTAGTGGGTGTGTTAATTTCTAAATACCTCTTTATGCATCTTATCAGGAATCTTGTGCAAGAAAATACTTCAATACCAGGAAATATGCAAATAGGAATTAAGAGGCCTCTGTGTTACTAGAAAATGTCACTGAACTGGGGGGGGAAAAAAGCAAATTTTCAGATGAAGTTTCCCTGCTTGGGGATTAACAGAACTAACACTGTTTTTTTCCCCCAGTAATGGTTAAAATACCTCCATGGTTTCTATTTACTTGCTGGTGTTGTGCTAGAAACGTGTTGTTTTTATTTGAGTCTAGCCAATATACAGTTCAGTTGAATGTTGTTATTCACATCAGAAAGCTGCCCTCTACCAAGTGTTTTACAGACACTTGACATCTGCCAAACTCACAGCATCCAAATGTATTTTTAATGTTACAAATAGGGCTGTGGTCATGACGCTGAGAATTTAATGCTCCTGGCCTGGTCCCTGCTCTTGAATACTGAGTGTTAATGCTTCTTTCATTTGCTGCCACACTTACAGCCCAGATCAATGAAAATCTAGACCACAACTAAAAATAAAGTTCCCATCCCCAACTCTCTGAGGAGCCCCAGCTGTGGAGATTTCAAAGAAACCCTCATGCACTGGAACCAGCCTCACAATTTCTGCTGCTGAAACCTCATACAAACGAGTCCCTCCAGAATGAGAAAGGGTGGAAATTACACTTTGATTCTCAGATTGATTTCATTTCAGAGAAAACCCTTAAGTTTTAGAGTCAGGGATACACTGCAGCTGAAGCCTGGGCTTGTCTCAGCACAGGACAGTGCCAGCTGATTTCTCTGAGCAGACAAAAAACCTGAAGGGCTCCTCACCCTGGGGTTTGATTTTAGCAGATTTCTACCCTGGGAGTTCAGCAAATGGTACATAACTACTACAATTGTCACTGAAGGAGGGAATTTGTGTCATCAGCTCCAATCCCAACCACTCAGGCTACACAGGACACTTTATATCAGCAGATTACACCTGACACTGCATGAAGCTTAAAATTGCTGTAACTGGCCCTTCACTTAACCCCAAACCGTGCCTGGAAATCAAACCCCACGTTCTCAACAGCCCCACAAACACTGACAGGCACACAGGGGTGAAGTGAGAGGTGATTTCCAGCTAGTTCTGGCTAAAACCTTGCAGCTTAACTCTGAACTGCACCCCTGCTGAAACCCCAGAAGCTGAGAATTTTAAATTCTCTGTGCTGGAAGGCACTGTTCCAAAAAAAAAAAAAAAACAACCTTACATTTGATCTGAGATCTTGAGATAAGCTTCCAAAATGGAGTGATGACATTAAAATCACACGTGTGTAGTTTGAATAAAAAGTGTGGTGTCACAGAGTGAAACATTTGAAATTTAAAGTTTTGAACACATTTGTAAAGATACAAGTTTTAGAGTGGTGGCTAGATACTTCTTTTTCACCTTCTTCTTCCTTCTTCTCCATAAGTTTAGATGATGTCTCATAATTAGATAAAAAAAATCTGCACTGCTGAACTTAAAAGTTAAAATATTAGATTAGAAATCAAATTATTTAGTTAGCAAATCACTAAGGGACCTAAGGTCCTTAAAAAAAGCTCTGCAAAGCCAGAGAACCACCACAATTAGCCTTATTTTACCTTCTTAGCAGAACTTCTAAAAATGAACCAATAAACAACTAAGTCCAAACAAGAAAAAAATCACATCTCCTGTATTTCATCCCAGCTACAGAGAGTAAGAAGCTGAAAAAAAACCATCACCCATGACAGTCCAGCCAGTTTTTACTGCATCACCCAGCCCTGCACAGGGGTGTCTGCACAGAGGTTGGAGGGGTTTTGCTCCAGTGAGTAACTCTACACAAGTTTTATGGTCACGCACCCAATCCACACCAGAGCTGTGTGGCCACTTAAATGCCAACTGTGGGAGTTGCATAAGCTAAAAAGCAAAGCCTCTGGAGCTTCCTCAGGCTTGCTGAACCTCGTGAATTCATCATGAAGCTCATGGTTCAGCTTCATCATCTCCCCATGGCAGGTTACCACAGCTTCCTCACAGGGCAGGTGAGCAGCCACAGCCTCGCCCCACGCCCAGCATTAAACACTATCATCATGCAGGGAAAACAGACACTCATTATTCTCTTCACCTATTTCAGAATAGCCAAGCTGTGAGTTTCTGCCCTCTGTTTCTGCTGACACCCTGATTGCAGGTGTTTGCTGCACCTCCCTGTGCCCAGGTGTCTTAAAGTGACTTTATGGTGTATCCCACATCGCCTGCTCTATGCCCAGAAAATGAATCTTGTGCCTTCAAACTGAACCTGAGGAGAAAGAAAAAAAAAAGAAATGGCCAGAAGAACTTTCTCAAAACAGTTCTGTGCTTCAAAGTCACTAATCCTCTCTATTGTTCTGCTGTAGGAAGTAATAGCTGCTGCAGCAAAAAAAAGAGGAAGGAAGAGAAGTAAATCTAACCATTCCTTACTTTCCAGCAAACCCTCAGCTCTGTTTTCTTCAGAGAATTTTATTATTTAACATTATTATTATTTAGCATTATTATTCTTTCCTTGTGTGTTTATTAAATAAATAGTTTTTTTCCTCTTCACTTTCCTCTGCAAAAATATTTTCTTTTCCCAAACCTGGTAGGGGAGGGGTAACTACAACCTATTTTCTATCAAAAGATATTCTCCTCTAAATTTGTCTCAAACCAAGACACCAGGACACACCTTGTCCTGCAGGGTCCTGGATAACCGAGTGCCCCTGGCAGTGCTGCTCACCCTCACTCCATCCTGGAGCTGCCTGGGTCTGTTTGATTGGAGGGAAAGAAGATCAAATTCACTTGGGAAGTCTGTAAGTGACTGAGGGACTCCAGCTGATTTGTGTGCTGATGTGTTTGCATGCTGCAGTTGGTGATAAATCCAATATCAGAGCCACACCTGCACTATCAGAGCCACATCTGCAATATCAGAACCACATCTGCAATCATAGCCACATTTGCAATATCAGAGCCACACCTGCAATATCAGAGCCACATTTGCAATATCAGAACCACATCTGCAATATCAGAACTTGGCTTTTGTGGGGGGTAAGTTTAGCAACCACTTGAATTACAGCAGATTTTGCAAGGTGAATTGATATCCATGTTCATATGCTGGTTTGGGTTGGGATAGAGCTAATTTTCAACACAAGTATGGGGCTCTGCCCCAGCCAAAACCAGCACAGGTTAAGGCTTTAAAGGGAAATATAAATGGGGGGAAAGCACAACCACCCTGCAAGGAGGGACTTCCAAGTGGAACTGCTGTCAGTTTACCTGCTGTAAGCATGGAAGCAACACAGCTGGAATAAACATGACCACACACCAAAAATGTGAGACAACAACAACAAAAAAAGACAAAAAAGAGGGGGGGAATTTTAAATATCCACAGCGAGACACAATCTCCTGCCTGCTGGAATTCTATTTTCAGGCTGGGTTTCTTGCTTTTTTGGCATCAAACCCACACTTGAGTGGTCACAGTGCAGCTTGCACTGCCTTCAACACCACCAACACCAGCACCTGCCTCTTGCCAGCACAAACAGAACCCTGCTCCCAGCCCCAGGCTGCAGGACAGGAACATCCCCACTGAAGAACACAGCAAGGTCAAGCTCAGACTTGCTTCTGCCTTGCAGCAGATGGCAAAAGTTATGGCAGAAGGAGAATAAACAGCAGCATTTCTTCCTGGCATGCCATTCACCTGCAACCTCGCTCCCTGAACGTGTTCTGGGCTACAAAAATCCCCGTGTCTCTACAAGGGAAGGACATTGTCCAACTGTCACAATTCACTAGGGAAATGACTCTGAATGAAACTCGCTTCTGATTTATTTTGGCAGCTCAGCTCCTGCTTATTATTCATGGGTTACAAAAGAATATTATTGGGACTTTAATCACTCCGCTGGAGCCTTGCAGAATCCGTAGCACGACTTTTCATGAAATATATAAAGTCACACAGCTTAAAATGCCATATTTAACCCCAACCCATTCACCATCTTAAAAGGTATTGAAATCTAACACAAGTCGTATTTCATATGCTCACATTTCAGAATAATGACCCATTCATAAAAAAAAGAAAAAAAATCCATGAGATAAAGCTTAGCCAGGCAGGAGAGAATGGATATAACTGAAAAATGGTGCTTACAACATCAGGGATTGTGACACCAAATAGCCCCCAAATATTTCAGAGACTAAGGTTTAATTAGTTATTAAGGGCTTATGACAGTCAGTGCTGCCCCAGCATCAACACCTTTCACGTGAGCCAAACCTGGGCACGGTGGCCAAGGAAGCAGCACTGGCATTTGATGGCTGGAAGTGAGCATAGTGTTTAAATAAATTAATAAATGGCAGGAAAGTGCCTACAGCAGGAGATCTGCAGGCACTCAGTGCCTCAGTTCAGCGTGAAACACAACCTGCAGTCACAAAAGCCACCTGCCCACAAGGAGGTGGAGGTAAAGGAGAGAGGCTGAAGCAACAGGGCTGTTTATTAAGCAGCTTTATGCACACAGAGCACAAAACCACCTCCCTGCCTGCCAGGCTGACACTGCCTGTAGCCAGCCCTCAAAGAGATGGAGGGGACAAGCCACTGATTGTGGTGACACCATCCATCAGCTGCCCTGGGGCTCAGGACACTGCTCAGAAAAGCAGCAGAAGACCCTGCTCCCACTGCCCTCTGCAGCACCTGCATCCCTCTCTTCTCCTGCTCACTGTCCATCTTCATCTCCTCCTCTCACCCTTCCAAAGTGTTTCCTGATCTCTATTTAAAGAGAAGAAAAACCAAAGGAGTATTTCACATACTTCCAGCTATGACCTTGTCAAACCCACAACCTGTGGGCATTTTTCTCTGCCAGACACAGTCTCCTCCTTCCACAGCCTTTGACACTGCCAGACACTGCAGCACACCCAGGGCAGGGCAGGCATTTGGAGTCTCCCCACAGCTGCAGAGCCCAGATGTTCATTTTCCCATGCCAGGAGAAAGGACAGCCCTGGCTGACCAAAGGATGGGGTGGCCAATTGAACTGTCTGGGCTCAGGCTGGGCAGCAAGGATATATTTGTATTATTTGACCACAGCAGCTGCCATCCCTTCCCTTGTACTGAGGGAGTTATGAGAAAGAAAATACATATCACTGTTTTCATGGAGCAAAACAAAGAAGGAGCCAACGAAAGCAATCCAAGTTATCAGCCAGCATCTTCAGCCATGAGAAACATCCAAAGCTTCTCCCAGCCCAGGCACATCCATTTACTCTTCTAGTTAACACTTAACTCTGTTCTAATTGAGGCAGACCCTAATGGAGTCAGGCACACTACACAATAAGCCACAGTTTTCCTTGAAACACAAAGTCCTTATTTGATGCAACCTCAGTCATTTTATATACATTGTGTGCACGGAGCAGGAAGGGAAAGATGGACCAGAGGTAACAGAAAGAAGTTTGTTGGGTTTCATTCAGATTCAAACTATCAAGCCACCAATCCATTTGGGATCTTGGGACTCCTCTGGGACTCTTGATTCTTTCCAAAATGGATTTCAGCTGAAACCACCTCACCTTTACCCACCCAGCTGCACAGACACTATCAAGGGTTAAACCAGCACCAAATGCAGAGGCTACTCATTACAAGGACAAAAGCCTGATAGGTGAAGCAGCTCCAGCCAAACAACCAGCAAAGGCATGTCAGCAACTGTCAAAAAAATTACAGCCAGTGTGTGCAGAAGCTCAGGCAATAAACCCAGCTGAGGAGCGACACATCGAGCGTTAAACGCTCCCTGGAAAAATCTATGGGAACTTTTCATACTGCACCCTGGGGCAGAGAGGAAATTATGCCACAACTGGACTGCAGCTCTCAGCAAGGTCAGCCCACACTCCAGTTCAGCAGCAGCAGCAGCTCTGAGGGAAAAAAAAAACCTCAGGGAGGAAAAAAAAATCGCATAGCACCGGCTCCCTAGAAACTGTTACAAGTGAACCACAGCAGCTCCTGCATTCCCAGCCTCTCCCAAGGCATCCAAAATAGTCCAAGTCTGGGACTCCCAAGGAAAATTTTGTTACGCCCTACAGAGGAATGTTCCACCCACGGCTGTTGTTTCCTCCCATAAAAGGATCATTAGTGAGATAATTTCTGAGGTTCGGGGCATTGTCTGCAGATTTCACTGAAATATCGCACCAGGAAGGGGAAGCCAAATGAGCCAGACTATTTTAAGGCTTTTGCATTTGGAGGAAATTCTAGGGCAAAATTTCAAAAAGGCAGATGCTTTGAACTGGGAAACGTTATGCTTTGTGCAGAAGGGAGCATTCCTGCCTTTAGAGCTGCTTAAATAACTCTTTTGGGGCCACATCTATTTGATGGCCTTTATTTTTAGACTCAGAATCTGGTTTTTCAGACACCTCGCTGCTAATTTATACACACACATGTACGTGAGCAAAGACTGCTTGGGGAACAGTTTAAAAGTTGGTAGACTGTAAAAAACTACTCTTACATGAAAATTCCTGACTGAAGTGCCTTCTCATAGCTACAATTCACCTCAAAGCTCAGCGAGCAGGGGGGCACAGAAGTGTTATCCCCAACACCATCCCAGCCCAGACAGGACAGGAGACTCCATCACAGGGAGCACACCAGCTGGATCTGCAATTAGGATTTTGGATTTCCTATGCCTAAGGTCTTCCTTAAGGAGCACGGAGAGCACATTTCCATAGCTGCACACTCCATATTCCCCACTGGGCCAGGCTGGGATTTGGATTCCTCTGACTGGGACAGTAACAAGCAGCACTGTCCGGATCTGTCTCGGCTGGCAGCGCTCTCTCGCCATCAATTACCAGCAAAATGTTATCCTGCTCTCAAAACCAAGGCTGGGCTCCCCTCTCCTGGACAGCTGGGAAGGTGCAGCTCTCAGCAAGGCTCCTCCACAAGACAGGGAAAGCTCTTTGCTGGGCTCAGTTGGTAAATAACCCCTTCTCCTCCAAAAAACTCAATCTGATAACCTCGGCTTGGCTTCTAGCAGCCTGCCTGCATCGCTGGTCTCTTAAAGAGACTGGGGAGGTTGATGATAAAAGTGGGCAGCACTTGAATCGAGTGCCAGCACAAGATTCCCAACCATTTTTGAGGCAGCTCTGGCTGACAGGAGATGGGAAAGCCAAGGCTGAGCTTTCCAGGTGCTCCCTCACCTGCAAGGGCAGCACAGACAGCTGAGGGCAGGGACTCAGCAAAGAACCTCCTCCCCTCCTGGCTTGCTTTGACTTAAACAACTTCTTTTTATTCTTCTGCCACTGCATCCAAGGTTTGTATTTCCTTTGGAAGGAAGTCAGAGACTGAAAGGATGTTTATTCAAACTCTTATTTACCCCTCAGACAAGGACATCTCCAACACAACACACTCAGGCAAGGCTGGCAAACACTGGCCACAGTTTGTATCAGGGGTTGTTAGGAGAGAATGTGACTGGAGGGAAGAGCTTTTTGCAAAACACCTTTCATGCCCAATCCTGCAGTTAAATACACAGGATGCTGAGCTCCCACTGCAATGAAAGCAGCTACAAAATCAGAGTTCAGATGCACTTTTGTTTATGGCACAGGCTTTCAAAGAGACCATGAATTGCAGTGTTCCTCTTGCATCTCAGTGTGTCAAGGGATGAAAATCAAAAGACAGGAATTTTCCAAAAATTTCTGACTCTTCCAAAAGTCAGCCTGCTGCAAGTACCGTGCACTGCAGGCTGTAAACATCTTTTATGGCAAGAGTTACAAATGGAAGAAGATTAGAGATTAAACTTATTGATGTGGCTGCTTTTAAGCTTTGTTTCAAACCTCTTGCAAAAGCTGGCTGCCAGCTGCTTCCTTACTAATCAAGGGGTGGTTTGCAGTTGTGGTTATGATGATAAAATGCAATAATGATCTTCATCCTGGGCTGCCTAAGGGAGAGGCTCAGAGAGTGACACTATCTGTCCATGTGGATGTGTCAATCCCATTCTGCAGGGAAATGCTGGTCTCAAGGATACAAGTTTAGTAAGAATATAAAATCTGTAGAAGAAAGGACTTAATTCTGCTGTGGGACCAAATTACCAGAAAAAGTAAAGAATGAAAACAGCAGCACCAACTCCCTTCCAAGCACAGAACTGATCTGCCTTAACAGCACCTTGTTTTCAGTTGCTTCAAAACAATTTCTTTACCATGCACTGGAAAATAAAACCCTTCCTCTCCAAGTGGGAGAAGTCAGGCCTCTTGCTCTATAAAAACATTTCCAAGTGTCCTTGATTCCCCAGAGAATATGCTGGTGAAACAAAGACACTTTTCAGCACAGGAACAGGCAGCTGAAGCTGGAAAACAAGGTTTTCACCCCCACAATCTGCTATCAACAGGGTGGTCATGTGAAAAGGGCTGCCTCACTCCCCCACACAGCACCCAGGATACTCAGGGGACACAGTTCAGGGCTGACAGGAACAGCAAATATTTCTTCTAGGTTTTCTCTGATTCTGGGGTGACAAATCCTGCCACTCCAGCAGCCTGCTTCCAGCAATTCACACAAAAAAACAAAAGCATATCCAGGTGTGAAATGATGGACTTGGATTAGAAACACAGAAAGAAAAAGCTCCCAGCATTTCTTCCCAGAGAAGTAACACTTTAAATAATTGAATGGGTTCAGTATTTGTTAGGATCTCAAAGTAAGAAACAACAGTAATTACAGGCAGCACCACTCCCAGGTAAGTCACATCCCCAGTTTAATAGCAATTCTCAGACATCTGTGATTAAACTACTTCTGCTAGGAGAGATGAGAAGAAGAAGAGCTCCCATGTCTTTCTAAAGCAATACAAAAGCACAGACAGGTCAAATAATTCACTCAAGGTCACAGGCTCTGTGGCAGAAATAGGATCAGAAATACACACCAACTGCTGTGACAGAAAGAAGGGGAAAATAAAGAGTCAGAACCCCATGCCAGTCTTAAAAAGTATGAAAAGTATTAAAAAGTCACTGAGGAACCTTGACTGATGGTTCAAGGTTCAGTGTTCCTGCTCTAAAACGAGTCAGGAAATAGAGCCATGCCAAGTGAGGAAAATAAAGAGTCACAACCCCATGCCAGCCTTAAATCTGGTATTAAAAAGTCACTGAGGAACCTTGACTGATGGTTCAAGGGTCAGTGTTCCTGCTCTAAAACAGGACAGGAAATAGAGCCACATCTGTTTGAGGTGACACCTCCAAACCAGCTCACCAGTGCTGCACTCCCAGCGAGCACATCTGGCAGGCAAAAAACAAGTGAAAACCTGAGGGCTGAACAGGAGCTATGAAAGGAAATGGCAGCCAGGGATGGGCCCAGTGACCAACAACTCAGGACACCTGAGCAAACAGCTCAGTGAAAAGGACAAACAGCCTGGTATTGATCCCTATTGATCTGGGATCAAACGTACTTGTACCTACTCAGTGCTGCTCGCTTCATCACCAGCTTCAGAGGGGCACACAGGCCTCCTCCTGCTTTTGATCTTTAAATCCATTCCTCATCCACTTCCCTTCAGAGAGGGGGAGGGGAAGGCAGGTCAGAACAGCTGCTGAGCGAGCAGCTCCTCAGTGTAAGAGGAAACTTCTCAGAAACACCTTAGAAACATCTCAGAAATATCTTGGAAACATCTTGGAAACATCCTGGAAACAGAAACATCTCGGGAACAACAGCAGTGGGGTTTGGCCTGCCAGAGCCATTCCTCAGTGTGGCACCCCAAGCTGAGAGCCCCTGGCACTCCTGGCTGCACTTACCTGCCTGCCATCCTGTCCCACGTTGGTCTGTCCCCTCACCACAGTCCGAATGTTGTCATCCAACCTCCTGCAGGAAAGAGCCCAGAGTGTCAAACCCAGCCTTTAACTGACCCAAACAACCTGGGGGGGAATCCTGAGAGATACAGAACCAATTTAAAATAAATAAAAAAGCTGATGTTACCAATGCTAAACTCACTATTTCCCCCCTCCCCTCTCTGTTCAATGTCACTATCTTGCATAATTTAAAAGTCCTGTTGCAAAAATAAAAATCTGCTTCCTGATTTAACCAGGGTTTCTTGCATTCCTGTTCCCTTAAGCAACATTGTCAGCTCTCCCTTGTCAGTTTGCATTTCAACTTCCCACATGTTGAAGTGCTGCCTCAATCTTTCATTTTCAGCACAGAAAATTTAAGTATTTCGTGCACATTTGTGTTTATTTTGTACTTTTAGGACCGATAATGACAATTCAAAAATACACAGTGAGTTTTTACAATTTATATTCTTATCCCACAAACAATAAATTCTTGGCAAGTGAGTCTTTTGGGTAGTTTGCTTTCTCTGTCTTCAAATTGTACAAAAATTTTGCACTTTTTTTATTCTTAATTGTTTTTCAAAGCTGCACTTTGCAACCCATCAGCTTAAACAGCCTGAAGGGCACAAAACAGAGGTGAAATATAAAAAATTATAATAATTATCTTTGTGCCACTATTAGACTCCAGGGTGATCCTATCCCTGCCTTTTAAGCAAACTAAATCCTGTCAGCTGCAGCACAAAGGCTGCACTTATGAATCAGACCAGGCCACCTGAGATGCAATGAAACTGAGAAATATTTACCTTATTTTCAATCTGATTTTGTTCACAACTTCATCGATGTTTGCCAAAGACTGGAAGATAAAAATAAAAAAAGATCAGAGAGGAGTGAAATGGTGAATATTTCACAGAGGAATATATCAGCTGTGATCCCACATGCTACAGGTGAAGGAACTGAGACACAACAACTCAGCTGCTTCTCTGCCACATCGTAAAGAGCAGAAAAAGACAGCTCAGGGCTTCCCCCATCCCTGAGCTCTGCCTTGTCCTTTGTCAGCAGAACTGTGTGACAGTGACCTCCAGTGGGCAGCGGGGATGGGGACAGAGCCTTTGGGCTGAGACCCCTCCTGCAGAGCCCAGACACGCAGAAAATAGGCTGGAAGGAGATGCAGTGAAGGCACTGCTGGGGAAACAGCTCCTCACTGCTGGCAAAGGGCAAAGAGCCAAACCACAGCAGTGAGAGCTGCAAGCCAAAACCACCAGCGCTGCAGAGGATCTCAGACATGGCAAACGTTGGAGCAGCCTCACAACACAAACTTCAGCTGTAGAAACATCTCTGTTTTGCAAGAGGTTAATCCAAAACTCCCCCTGGGGCTGAAGTTGGGAACACAAAGCACAGATGTGGGCCCACAGCAATCTTGTTCTTTAAATCTCAAAAGAAACAATGGGGCTCAAACTCTCCTGTGACACTGTACAGGCAACACCTGCCTGATTTGGCTGAAAACCCCAGGAACCCACCAGCAATTGATATATGGCAAGCTACGAAATTTACTCCATCTACATAGAAAACTGATTTATTTCTACAGATCAAAGCAGGGCTTTAACTGCAGCAAGCACTCCGGGGGGAAAGAGACCACAGAATGACAGCAAACCCTGTGAGCTGCAAATTTAGGAAGTGATTATTGTTATAGCTTTATTTCCTGTGCTGGTGTTTAAAAGAAAAGGCTTTGGTAACAGGTTTAAGCACTACTTTGGTCATTTGCTATCAGGTTATCCTCATAGCAAAGTGTGAAAGTAAAATCTGATAGTAAAAAGTGGGAAAGTAAAGTCTGAGACTACTTGGAGCATCACTTACCTGCTCAGTGGGAAAGAGAGCATTAATATACTCCACAGCATTGAAATCTGCTCTGTCCAGTGGATCTTGGCTGGGAAATACCTGGAGAGATGGAGGAAAACAAACACTGTCAACAATCTCCAGTAATTTCTGTAACTTTACAGTTTCTACTACTTTTAACTCCTTCAGCACCTGCTCCCAGTTGTGTTTCACAGCATTTCTCTAACCAGTGGCCAGGCTCTGCCCAGGAGTAGAGCAGCCACGTGCCCTGCAGGGCTCTGACCTCCCAAAATTCCTGCAGGTATCCACCTGGATAATTTACACACACTATTCCACGTACAGCCCTGGCACGATCCACCCAGGAATTCCCAAGGCACACAAGCCTTTAATCATGTATTCCAAACCATCCTGATGCTTCTGCTGCTGTCTGGGAACACAGTGAGGCTCTGCCCTGCTCTTGGCAAGAGCTTGGCCAGGCCCTGAGGTGACAGACAGAGGGGTTTGCTTTCCACAGCCATGCAATAGCAAACATGATGGATTAAGGAGTAGTTGTACAAGTTCTCTGGAGACTTGGGTTTGCCACTTTTTGCAGAGGAGGGAGAGAAACGCAATCTGCTGAATGATTTGGGAAGGGGGGGAAAGAGCAGCTGTGGTGCAAACAGATCCCATCTCTCCTCAGAGGTTCAAACAGCACAAACACGACTGCCAGGCTTTGCTTTTTGTCCCCACAAAGTGTGGTGGTTTCCCTTCTCTGCTACCACACTGAAGCTGTGGATGTCCCATCCCTGGAAGGGTCCCAGGTCAAGCTGGATGAGGCTTGGAGCAGTTTGGGATGGTGGAAGGAATGAGATGGTCTTTAAGGCCCCTTCCAAGCCAAAGCATTCCATGATTCTGATCTTTGTTCCATACTTACAGAGCCATCAGCTCTGCTCTCCATGGCCAACACCCCACCTGGAAAAAGCAGAGCTGACCCTATGGATCCCCCATGCATCACTGAAAGCCTTCACACCTGTGCACATGGAGCACTGATGCTGTTTTACAGATTTTGCACTGTAAAATCAATGATTTTGTGAGATAAAAGCAAATTCTGCCTGAACCAGCCCTCTTGGGCAGCTTTCCCAGTCACTCCTGTAGCCGAGGAGAAGCAGGCAGCAGTTAAACATGCACGAGGTCGTGGTGAGAGAGGAAAATGCTCTGACATCACCCCACTGTAAGAGCACAACTGCAGCATCACACCCAGCCTGTCCTGCTCACAGCTCACACTCAATCAATCCCCACAAACCCCAAACCTCCACAAGTATTAAGAGCAGATGAAACGAGAGGTGAGATGTGGAGATAAAGGCTGGTGAGGAACTCCACTCAAACTGCAGATAGAGATCAGTGCTGCAGGCAGCTGGAGCAGCTGCAGGCATTGTTACTCCCAGGAGTTTGTCACAGCCTATTAATCAGAAATGCTACCCTGGGTTTGGTGGGGCACCAGTTCTGCCTGTGCTCCCCACCCTGCTTCCGGCAGGGCAGCTGAGCCAGCTCTGCTCATTTAACCTGAAATGGGAAGGTTTTGCCCCAAACTGGCTCAGGAACACTGATAAGGAACAATGGGATTGCTGGGTTGAGAAGGGCCAGAGGGGAAGTTGGAAAGCAGAGCAGGTGGTGTCATCCTCAACATCTCCCAGTGCTCAGGATGTGAATGTTTTCCTTTACTGCCCATTAAAATAATTCAGCCAGGCATGTGGTGGATTCTCCACTGTTCAAAACCTCCTAAGTGCAGAGGATTCTTCCTCTGCCCAGGCTCTAGGTGCCCTTTAGAAGCTGCCATTTAATTTACCAGTTCCCAAGGTCTCCCCTTGCTCTTCGAGGAGAGACACCAAAAGTGACTCACAAACCCAACACTCAAGGAAGTGCAAAAACTTATTTGTGTGATGCTTTGTGAGACAGAGACTGCTGCTGCCCAGACTTCTGCTACAGGGAAGAGCCCTCAAGATGGAAGGGTTGGCTGCAGGCAGCGCAGGCTCAGTCACAGAGGACAAGAGCCACACTTTTACCCTGGGTTCTCATGGGATTTTGATGGACTCCAAGTGCCACGAAGGGTTTCAGGCAATGCTGGAACACAGAATGACAGAATACCCTGAGCTGTGGGGCACCCGCAAGGATTACCAAGCCCAGCTCCTGGCCCTGCACAGACACCCCAACGACCCCAGCATGGGCATCCCTGGGAGCGATGTCCGAAGGCTCCTGGAGCTCAGGCAGCCTCTGACATTTCCTGGGGAGCCTGGGCAGTGCCCAGCACCCTCCGGGTGAAAAAACCCTCATGTATTCACCCAAAGCCAAACGAGGACGTTTCGGTTAACCTTATACCACCCGAGCCACAGGCACCGGGCTGCACTGAGGTGCTTTCCACACCACGTAACACGTCTGCAATTAGCGACAGAGGCGCCGCAGCACCGCCAGCACGCCACGTCTGACACTGACGGGGACACGACGAGCCACGCTCAGCCCCCAAAGCCGGCCCGGCCCTCGCACCGCCGCCACCGGGAGAGTCCGAGCCCACCCGGGGCTGACGGGGCTGTGCCCCACGCCGGGCACGGCCAGCCCGGGGCTACTCGGG